>BLBF01000010.1:43342689-43370189 GCA_015471245.1 Laticauda colubrina | reverse complement strand
GTCTCCCCAAGCCCAGTGCTGAAAACCAATTAATTCATAAAGGACCAGTACCTGCTGGGCCTGCAGATGAATTTTGTCCTTTTATATTCACCCTTGACCACCCAGGGGCTTGCTCATCTCAGTGTGCCTTCCTGTGGCTGTGTTCCTGTTGCAACGTTGGCTTTTTAAATTTTTTGAATAGAAGGAAAGGCTCTGATTTTTCAGTGGAAAGATCCATTTGGCAAGGCAGCTATATAAGTCTTATGAACTGCCCCTCTCTAGAATCTTTGAATTCTAGCTTAATATTATTTTGGAGGTTCCAAGTTGTGGGACTAACTGAACTGTTGTGACAAGTGGACAATTTCAAACAAGAAATCTGACTCCTTCCTGTCTTATTCGAATATTTCACACCACTAATAAAGACACAACAGCATTATCTATAGACTTCTGCTCAACATCCAACTCAGTATATTATCTCTGGATAAAGCAAGTACTTTTGTTGTTTGCCCAAAGATGATAATACTCTTGGTGTGAGAAAAAGCACCTAGTTCAAATAGAAAAAAAATATTCACAGGTCTCATTAATTCTCTCACGATAGCCCAAGTATGTGAAAGTTTCAAATTTTCATACAATACAGAGAATATATTGTCCTTTAATTTTTAATTAATTCATTCTGAGAGTAATGGATAGTAAGGAAAACTACTACAAGCAAAAGCAATTAAACAATATTATGTTTGATATTTAAAAATTTATACCTGAAAGCATGAACTCAAGTGTTCATCTATTGGAACTGAAAACATAATGAAACATATGGGCAATGAAAAAATGTTCAGCCAATCACCCACACAAAGCCTAATAAAATGCAGCTTTATAAATTTAGTAAATATGCTATTGTTGCTCCTTTTCTTATTTTTTTCCAATTATTTCTTCAGTAAACTTTGTTGGTTTTATTTATTGTTTTCCTTCACTGCATTGAATAGAAATGAAACATTCTGAAATACTTTTGAGTTTGAGTCCAAATTTCAACGAAATATAAGATCCACTTAATGTAAGTCAAGCTTTTTTTTTTTAATTGCGCATTTGTAATATTAAAGTTTGGTTCTTGTGGCATTTCTGAATGTATCTGTTATGTAGGTATGTGCTTGGTCTTGTGTCTATTCCATACATAATATTGTGCTTTTAGAGCTGGACATCTACTGTTCCAGGAGGGTATGTTAAGCAAATCATCATTCTGTAGTCTTTTTGGAATCCGCTATATATTTGTAAATCCACTTTCAAATCTGCTCTGAACAGAACACTGGGATATGTGCCAAATGAAATGTGACTCTGTGGGGTAGAAAGCTGTATTCTCCTTCCATTTATAAAATGTTTGCCCATATAGAGACTGTGCAGTTTAATAAAAGTATATAAACAGAGTTTTAACTTCTTTTGTGACCTATCATTCACTATTCATGTTCTGGAAATGCTGTTGATTCTATAGTCTTGCAAGCTATCTAGGAATATGCTTTATGGTTAATCAACATTAGGAAGCTTGTATTAACATAAACATTAATTAAGAATTAGAATAACTTTATTATCTATCATTGTACAAGGACAACGAAACTGTGGATTCGTTCCAGCAACTGTTCGCAATGCAATAAAACCAAAGTACTTAAGAAAAATAGAGTACCCATGTCTCCATTTGCAATTTGAGAGTACAATATCTATGAATATACACAAAATATACATCCAACACTGACTGTCATATTTAGCTGAGTATAATACACGGATTGTACTGTTATATGTTATTATACTTCTGAATGGGGTATTGAGATTTCACATCTTAATAAGGTAGTTACTTTGTGTTTATTTGCAGTTCGGATGGCCCAAAAAAAGGGAAACAAATTATTTGTTAGTCTAGTAGTGTGGGATTTTATTGACCTAAAACGCTGTCCAGACGGCAGCAGGTCAAAAAAATAATTGCCAGAGTGTGAGGGGTCTTCTATAATGGCCTTGATTTTGTTTTGGCAGCGGGACCTGGCTAAGTCTTCCAGGGAGGGCAGAGGGCAACCAATGATCTTTTGAGCTGTGTTTATCACCCTCTGTACAGTTTTCCTGTCCTCAACTGTGGAACCTGCATACTACACACCCAGACAATATGTCAGAGTGCTCTCCACAGAGGCTTTAATCAAAGCCAGCAACAGCTTCTTATCCAGATTGTTCTTCCTGAGAACCTGCAGGAAGTGCAGCCATTGCTGAGCCTTCTTCACTATGGCCTTGGTATTAGGGGACCAGGAGATATCAGCTGAAATATGGATGCCAAGGAATCTGATCGTAGGAACAGTTTTCACTCGTTCTCCATTATGATGAGTGGGGCATGGTCCTGTCCATGTTTCCTGAAGTCCATAATCAGTTCTTTGGTTTTATGGACATTCAGTGACAGATTGTTCTGTGAACACCAGATAGACAGGTTCTCTACTTCTGCCCTATAAGCCATCTCATCCTCTCCGGAGATGAGACCAATCATGGTTGTGTCATCCGCAAACTTTATGATGGTGTTTGTTGCATGGCTTGGTGAGAAGTCAAAGGTGTACAAGGCATATAAATTATATAATATATAAACCCTCCTGCTTTTTTCCTTTTATACACTGTATCTAATGCTTTTATACTCTGTGTTACAAGTGCTTTCCCCCTTTTTTGCCTATTTGGTCTTAGTCTTGTGCTGAGTCATTTGCCTTCTATTAAAAAAAAATCCATATCCTTGGCACAGATCCAACCACTTTCTTCTAACTAACTACTTCACTCTGCCACAGCCATTATTTTAAGTAAGGGAAGTACAATACCCCTTTCTAATCAGGAAGGGTTTTTTAATCACATTAGAAATATTAAATAAAACAAGGTATTTGTCATAATTATGTATGTCTAGTAGCTTCAACATGCTTAATCTAGATCAGTTGAATGTCTGGTCCTATGAGAAAATAATAGTATATATGCAGATATTCTTAATTTCAGGCAATTAAATTCATGCTATGAAGTTCTAAAGCTCACTTACATTATTCAGAAACTAATGAGCAAACTATTGATCATTTATACACAGTCACTTATTAACACTTATTGTAGTATTCCCTTTATATATAGACTTGATATAATATCAATTATTAACACTTATTGTAGTATTCCCTTTATATATAGACTTGATATAATATCAATAAGCATAATGAATGTCTTTCATGTAGATTTCCTAACTAGATAGCAGAATAAAAATTAAGTGAACATTTTAGATGTTACCTTAATACAAGATTTCATACTATTTGTATACTATTTGATAATTAAAGGAAAAACACATGGGTCAAAACCCAAACAATAACCTGGCAAAATGCAAATTTCTTAAAATCTTAATAACATAAGGTAGGATCCAATTTCATTTTTTTTCTGTGATTTATGATTTATGCAGCTATCTTAGTACATAGCAGAGCTTCAATGATCTTGTGTGAGCTTAATAGTTATATAGAACTGGACCTAGTTAATAATTATTTGGTGTGTGGGGATTTTAAGAAGGAACTAGGAACTGAAGTGAAGAAGTCACCTTAGGAAAATACCATGACAAATCATTTCAACACACCTCCAAGGGGATTAGGTAGATAGGTCCATAGTCCCACCAGGAATCAAGTTTTTCTTGAGTGAGACATTACCTTGTCTAATGGAGTTATGTAAGACTCCTGTTTGAGGCAGTTTCCATCATTTCATAAAGAGTATAATTTTCCTAATGAATTGTACCCTTAGTGCTTTCAAAGTCTGAAGTATAAAGCTTTTTGATCTTTCATTCAGATTATGTTGAACAATGGCATATCAATTCAAGTTACTGGAATTTGGGTAAGTCTTTTGGCTTTGCACATAGTCTGTTCTTCCCCTCTTTCATAAGTAAGCAACCTAATAAATATTCATTTAACTATACTTTCTGGTTTTGTATATAAGGATTTGGTATCAGTTTCATACTTTGTCTCATTCCAATGCTGGAACCCTAATTTTCATTTTAGTGAAAATGGGGAAGAATAATTAAATTAGAAGATTTCTACTTGTTTACATGTTTACATGAATGGAAGAACAGAATTATTGTAAGAAAATGTACTTACAGCTGATTAAGCCAAAAATGACAATTTACAGTAGTTCTCTTTAAAGATCATTCCCATTTTTAAAGAAATGTGACCATGATCTTGACTATTCAGTATAATTTAATCTCAAAAGCATGCATTTATATGGTTTAATATTGTTCTGAAATGTATATATTTAGTTTCATGTCACTGTGACGTTACCAAGTTATTTTTCCTCCACAGCAGAAACAACTATATCGAGCAAAACTTCCCAAGGTCATTGGCCTGTGTCTTTCTTTCCTTGGACCCAAGTATCATTTTTCTTAGTTTCTTGTCAGCTCATGTGATATCCTTCACATCCAGCTTTTATTAGCAGGAAATACTGCGATAGCTTTAGTGTCATGTGTACTATAAAGACAGGATTTTCAGGATATTTGACAACTCTTATATTTTCTGAAGTATTCTCAATGTAACAGAGAAACAGTTTATTACTGTTAAGTAGCGGCTGTCTCACCAACTTGAATAATGAAGTCCTTGAGGTCAATATTTTATACAATGATCCATTTAAGAAAGCATTCTTCTATCACCAAGCACTAAAACAATGGATGTCATAATATAGATCTATCTATTATCAATCTTAAATCTCACTATAATCAATCCAATTCTTTGGTTGCAGAAGTATCATCTGTTACTGTGCTAAAGCCAAGAATTTTCTACTTCCAAAATTGTTTAGAAAATGAGACAATACAGTGATTTCCTGAGGCCAGTTCTGCTGCACATGAGCAAAGAAGATTTAAGCTTGTCTAAAGAGAGCTTTTGTCTGGAAGTAATTTACATATATTCCATGGAAGCTGTATTTTCACAAACTGCAGCAACATTGGTTTGGAGATATTACAAAATCTATCCAGATATCTAACAAGAGACAAAAAGAAAAATACTTGGCTGATGAGTAAAAGAAATGAAAATATCATGGGTTTCTGAAGCATCTTTCATTTTATTCATTTGTCATAAAAATGTAATAAAATGAGATGGGTCACCAGTCATTGCTGCCACCCAATTCTCAGAGGCTTCCAGCCCATTTATAAATTGGCAATATTTTTTGACAGAAATAAAACAAATTAGGAAGAATTGAATTTATGAAGTTATGTTTTGTGATACTAAATCCCAAATTTTGGGACATATTCTATGTTGTCTTATAACAGTTGGACATATTTTCATCTCATTTCCTTCATTTTGATGAGAGCTAATCATTCTATGTCCCATCAGGGGGTGCTATAGTACTATTGCTTAATGATTTTTTGTGGCCAGGACAGCCCTTGAAATTAACTATGGGGAACTTAGGATTCAACAGTTGTAACATTATCTTCAAATGTGTTGTCCTTTCCTTTTCAGGCTGAACTGGTGTAACCCAAAAAGGTATCATAAAATTGAAAAATAATAAAGGCTGCTATAAGTAGCAAAAGGCTTGCAAGAAGGTCAAGGTAGTTAACTTGAACGTTAAGTTGTGCAAGTCTGTAACTGGAAGGAGTAAAAAGCAGAACAGAAGAAATTCTTGCAGTGCAGAGCATTTGGAATAGTAGAGGTTATGGAAGAGGTAAAAAACTTCTTGATAGAAACAATTGAACCATCAAGATATTAGAACTGGAGTTATGTAAAATATTGGGGTAATGTAAAGGTAAAGGTTTTCCTTGCACATAGGTGCTAGTTGCTTCCGGCTATCTAGGGGGCAGTGCTCATTTCCATTTCAAAGCTGTCCAAGCCAGCAGTCTCTGTGGTCGTGTGACTGGCATGACTAAATTCTGAAGGCACACAGAATGTTGCTATCTTCCCACCAAAGTAGTCCCCATTTTTCTACTTGCATTTTTACATGCTTTCGAACTGCTAGGTTAGCAGAAGCTGGGACAGGTAATGGGAGCTCACTCTGTTACTCAGTGTTAGGGATTTGAACTGCTGAATTGCTGATCTTTCTGGTCGACAAGCTCAGTGTCTTAGCCATTGAGCCAGCAGGTCCTGTAGTCTGTCTTAAAAAGTAGAAAGACAATAAATAATCTGGGAAGGTATAAAAAGTTGTAGAACTATCAATGAAATATTCAGATGTAGATAACCTCCATATTGTTTATGGGTTGTGAATGTACTGCTGTTTGTTCTTGACTGATTTACTTCAGTCTCTCTTTTATAGATATACCACACTGAAAATGTGTCTCAACTGTAGCTTTGATTTTTCAGAAATAATCTCCATGGCCAATTTTTTATAGGTTGAATAATAGTTATAAATCCTATTTTTGTAGTCCTAAAAAGCACCAGGGGATACATTTCAATTTTCTATTGTTCTTCATGGAGAACGCTGAAACATTCACATTCTATTCCCCAAACACAAAACTTTCCAAAGGGTTGTTTTCAGTTGTTTCAGTTTTAAATTTGGGGCTAGCTTACTGCTGTGCCAGAATAGTTTTTTCTTCATTCTGGTTGGTTGGGAGTCTTGGTCTGTGTTTATTGGTTTTGGAGTTTGCTGTGTACTGCTTGATTGGTGTTTCTAAAGCCCATGTCACACTGAACCAACAGTTGCAAAGACGATGTAAAACAGACAAAAAAGCTTGCCACCCGTTGGAAAATGCGATGTACACACTGCCTCCATTTTGCTTCCTCCCTATCGGTCCAGCATCCATTTATTGACGTTTCATCTGCTCCGAAAGTTTTGAGCTGCCCAAAACTTTTGCGTGGAAAATATATCTAGTTCGTCCGTTCTGCATCCGCTTCGCATCCGCTACGCATCCATTACACATCAGCTATATCTGCTAGGCATCCGCTGAGCATCTGTGCAACTCCATCCACTCCAGCGGTAAACGGAAGCAGGGAGGAAGCAGAACGGATGCAGAAGGGATGCCTAGCGGATGCAACACGGAAACAAAGCGTTTAAAGTGGAAAAAACGTTCACAGAGGGGACCTATCTCAGATATTAAGGATGTCTAGAGGATGCCTAGAGGATGCCTAGAGGATGCCTAGCGGAAAACCTATCCTGCCTTTTAAAAAGGGGGAGCAACTCATCTGCATCTCACTTTCAGAACAGCAGCCCAGTGGAGTAGACCTCTGCAGCCTTCATCTGTCTCTTCCTCTTCCACAGCATCCAGTCATGTCCACCGTGGATTGTAACAAAGTCCTTTCGGCAGCCACCATCGTTCTGCAACAGTGCGAAGCCATCTGCAGGATCTGTGAACACTACTGTGAGAAGAAAAAGAGGCGGCCAAAAAGAGTCTGAGTCCGAAGATGGTTCGCCAGAAGAGCAGAAGACGGACTGTACAACAAGCTGATGGTGGAGCTCAGGAACGAAGACACTCGGGCGTTCCAGAACTTCATGAGGATGCCTCCAGCCATGTTTGACGAAGTTGTGCAGCGGCTGACACCCAGGTTGACCAAGGTAAACACCAGCTTCCGGCCCAGCCTGGAACCTGGGCTCAAGGTGGTACTCACTCTGCACCACCTGGCCTCAGGGACCACCTACAGAAGCATGCAGTGTTCCTGGAGGGTGCCATCCAACACCATCAGCATTATGGTCAGAGAAGTGGTGCAGGTCATCATCGAAGAATACAAGGAGGAGCTCCTCCAGTACCCTTCCACTGAAAAAGGATGGAAGAAAGTTGCAGAACAGTGGTATCATAAGTGGAACTTCCCCCACACTGTTGGAGCCATAGATGGCAAGCACGTGGCCTGCAAAGCTCCAGCCAAGTCGGGCTCCACTTATTTCAATTACAAGGGCTTCTTCAGCATCATCCTCTTTGCCATGGTCGATGCTGACTACAAGTTCATGTACATCGATGCTTCAGGCAACGGCTCATCTTCAGATGCCCAGGTATACAACGCCAGTGACCTCAAGGACGAGCTGGAAGGCAACCTCATCGTGGGCTTCCCAGATCCAGAACCCCTGCCCAACAACACACAAGATATGCCCTACTTCATCGTGGGGGATGACGCCTTCTCCCTCACAACCTATCTCATGAAGCCCTACACTTCCAGACTCCTCACCCGTGAAGAGAGGATCTTCAAATACAGGCTGTCCAGGGCAAGGTGGGTGGTGGAGAACGCCTTTGGCATCCTGGCCAACAGGTTCCAGGTACTTCTCACCACCATGCAGCATTGCCCAGAGACCGTGAGGAGGATCATGGAAGCTTGCTGCATCCCGCACAATCTCATGCGCAAATGCTACCCAGTGTTGCAGAACAGGCTCGTGGACCTCCAACAAGGCAATGGGGACATGGAGCCTGGGGAATGGAGGCAAGGGCGAAACCTGATCGACACTGAGGATGTGCAAGGCCCCAACAGAGCCTCACATGAAGCGAACAAGCAGCGCAACCTCCTGAGACACTGGTGCAATTCCCCAGCTGGAGCAGTGGAGTGGCAAGACAGGATGGTAGATGCTTAATGGATGCTTCCTTGAGCCTGTCTCATCACACTGATGAGATTGGGCCATGTATGTTTGGTTGGCCTACAATGAACAGGGTGTTTAATAAAGAGTTGTGTTTATGTTGACATGTGTGGATAATTATTACATTATTATTGATAATAAAGGGCCATAGGTGTGGCACCTGGGAGGGTGGACCATACAGTCCCACTATGCTTGCACTGGAGGTTTATCTATCCCAGTGCTATCCTAACCCATCCCACAGCTATTACCCATCTCACAGGTATCCTAACCCATCCCAAAGCTATCCTTATCCATCCTACAAGCATGCAAACACTTAAGCCATTTCTAAAAGTTTCCACCAAAACTTTATTAAAAAAAAAGAAATGAAGCAAGTGTGTGAATCATAAATAGACTTTATTAACAACAAGCTATAAAGCAAAAATGAATCTCTGGCACTCCTCTTGGTCGCTCAGTCTCAGGGCTAAAGGGTCCAGGTGCTGTGGAGGTGGCTAGTGCTGGAGTGCTTGTCATCAGCTCATCCAGAAGCAGAAGCAGCAGAAGCCCCAGCCCCAGAAGAGTGAGCCCGTGCTGCAGAAGCCCCAGGAGAACCAGAGTGAGGGCCAGGGGGCGGGATGGTAGCCCTGTGCCTCTTGCAAAGGCTGGCAGCAGATGGCTGAGGCTTGCTGTGCTTCCGCATGGTTGTGGGGTTGCTGGCTGGCAGGGAGTCTGGCAGGAACCAAGGCTGGCCGAAAGGCTGGCAGGGAGGCTGGCACCAAGGCTGGCAGGCAGGCTGGCAGGGAGGCAGGCACCAAGGCTGGCAGGCAGGCAGACAGCAAGGCTGGCAGGCAGGCTGGCAGGCAGGCTGGCAGGCAGGCATGCACCAAGGCTGGCAGGAAGGTGGGCACCAAGGCAGGCACCAAGGCTGGCAGGGAGGCTGGCAGGCAGACATGAACCAAGGCTGGCAGGAAGGCAGGCAGCAAGGCTTGCAGGCAGACCGGCTGGCAGCAAGGCTTGCAGGCAGGCAGACACCAAGGCTGGCAGCAAGGCGGGCACCAAGGCGGGCACCAAGGCTGGCACCAAGGCTGGCACCAAGGCTGGCACCAAGGCTTGCAGGCAGACATGCAGGCAGGGCAGGCAAGGCAGCCAATCCATCCGGCAGCAGGTCTTTCCTCTGAATGGCGACCTGCTTCCGAGCTGCTTCCGTTATATCCGCGGGTCTGATGCAATGCATCCTCCCCGCATGTGCAATTTACGCCAGGCATCCATTAGGCTTCCGCTGTGCATCCGCTTTGCATCCGCTTCATCCGTTCCGCGTCCGCTTTGCTGAGGTCCCCCGGAAGCCTAGCGGACGTGCCATCCGCTCCCATCCACTTCCATCCGCTGGACTTCCGTTCCACATCCTCTTTGTATCCACCCTGCGCCCTCCCCGCGTCCATGTTATCCGCTGCAGTTATACAAATTTTTGCCCCTTTTGAGAGCGGATAACAACGGAAGGAACATTTTGTTCGTCCGTTGTGTCCTTTTTGCATCCGTTGGGCAGTGTGACATGGGCTTAATATCTTCTGTCTGTTTTGTGTCTTTTTTTTTTGTCTTGATTTGCTGGCAACATTGTGTTCCTGTATTGGAGGCTTTTACCGCAGCTTGGCTCTGAGTAAATGGACGGCTATCATTTATTAGGAAGCTAGGTTTCATCTGGGTGCCTGGTTGGGGTGTGTTTGAGCTGGAGGTATCAGGGGGAGTCTGTTTGTGCCCAGGTGTTTGCCTGGCTTGTGGTGCAGAGATTTTTTTTGTTTGTGAGTGCAGGCTTCCATATAATTGATAATCTGGTGGAATCATCTCTTCTATTCATGCTTTCAGGTCTTTTTTCAATCTCTATGGATTCCCTGATGATTCTGTGGCTGGGGTTTTCTATAGTGGCTAGGGTTTTGGTGCCATTGAGGTTGATGCTATGACCTGTGGCTTTCATGTGTTGGACTAGTGACGAAGTATGTTCCAGCTTTTTTACTGCATTTTTGTGTTCATCCAGGTGGGTACCTATTCCTTTATTGGCCTGTCCAAGTCTGACTCACAGATGAACTCAATGCAAAAGCGTGATGATGGCAGATGAGATTCTGCCGAAAAGTTGCTACAACTTTAAAAGCCCAACTACACACAATTCTTAGGGTAGGTCTCCCTCATATATTTTTTCAATGCAAAAATGGAGTTTATGCTGCATTTCATGTCTTTATTTTAATCTTGAAGAAGATTAAAGAAGAATAAAGTTTATGAAGAATCATGAAATAAGGAAAAATAAGGCTTATAGAAAGGAAGCCCAAGGGCTCTATTTTAAGGATGCAAAGCTCTCTCTTTATTAATTTAATACAAAAATGCATCTACTCATGGGACTACTTAGATGTAAGTAGTAAGTAAGTAAGTAGTAAGTAAGTAAGTAAGACTGCTTACTTCCGAGAGCAATTGTTTACTTATGTTGGTGCTCAAAATTTGAGAAATATCACATTTTTACCTTCCTAAGAATTTTCAGCCAAATATATTGTCCTAAGCATTAATTGCAAGTAAATTTTACATTGCATTCTGATCTGAAAATTGACCTCAACAGCACAAGAAGAAAAGAACCGAATTACAGATATGTAAAAGTTATGTCCCATGCCTTTAAAAATCATTAATGGGAAGTATGGGAAAATAAAGGGACTATAAATGCTCAATAAGTGATCAGTAGCAACTGTATTCATATATGTGTTACATTAGCCTATTTTTAAATAACAGAATACCAGAGTTGGAAGGGACCTTGGAGGTCTTCTATTCCAACCCACTGCTGAAACAAAAAACGCTATACCATTTTAAGGCCCTGTCACATCGGCCGACGGATGCAAAAAGTATGTAAAAAGGACACAGCGGACGAGAAAATGTTCCATCCGTTGTTATCCGCTTTCAAAAGTGCCCCAAATTTGCATAAACAGAGTGGACAACAACGGAAAGGAACGGACAGGGAGAGGATGTAGCCAGGATGTAAAGCAAATGCTCCACGGAAGCCTAGCAGATGGAAGTGGATGGCACGTCCGCAGGACTTCCGGGGAAGCACAGCGAAGTGGACGCGCAGCGGAAGGAATGGATGCAGAGTGGATGCCTAGCGGATGAAGCGGATGCATCACGGACGCCTGGCGGATGCCTAGCGGATGCCTAGCAGATGCCTAGCGGATGCCTAGTGGATGCAAAGCATTCACTGCGCATGCGGGGAGGATGCATTGCGTCAGCCCCGTGGATATAAAAGGATGCAGCTCGCAAGCAGGTCACCATTCAGAGGAAAGACCTGCTGCCAGACACATCTCCAGCCAACAACTATGGGGAAGAAGAGGAAGCCTGTGCCTACTCCTGCCAGCCCTGCCAAGAAGGACAGGGCCACCATCCCACCCCCTGGCGCTGACTCTGCTTCTGCTGGGGCTTCTGCTGCTGGTGCTGACTCTGCTGGTGCTGGTGCTTCTGCTGGTGCTTACTCTGCTGGTGCTGCTCCTGGTCCTACTGGTGCTGCTGGTGCTGCTGGTGCTCCTGGTGATGCTGGTGACGCTGGTGCTGCTGGTGCTGCTTCTGCTGCTTTTGCTGCTGCTGGTGGTGCTGCTGCTGCTGGTGGTGGTGTGGTGGACCAGTCCCTATAACCTCAAAGCCCAACTGATGAGAGCCCAGAAGTCCCTGCCAGAGGGAGGAAGAGGCAATTGCACGATAGGGAGAGGAGACAGTACTCCATCGAAGAGGAACATGAGGAGGAGGTGCTCGAATGGCTGAGGGAGAACGAGTACCTCTGGCGGAAGGGACACAGGCTCTATCGAGACACCAAGCAGAAGCAGGCGGCTTGGAGAGAGAAGGCAGAGAGCCTGGGCTACACTTCAGAGGTCCTCCTCAGGTGGTTGAAGCACATGCACACCTGGTACGGGAAGCTGCACCTCAAGAAGTCTGTCCATGCCGTGGTCAAGCTCACCAACCAGGAGACCTACGTGATGGCCATGTGCAGCTTCTTGGAGGGTGAGGTCCGCCACTGAGGAGCAGCCCCTCTGTCAACCCTCTCTCTCAGGCAGCCCACAGAGATCCAGTCCTCTTCTGACCAAGTGTCAGCTCCTGTGTCCAGGCAGGTATCTGTGGAGTGCCCCACGACAGAGACCCCCCCGACAGCTGCATTCCTCATGGCAGAGCGCGTGGAGGATCCCCTGACGCAGTTGGAGCAAGGAGAGGCCACTGCCACCATAGACCAACCCACTCCCACCCCAAGCTCAACCTCCACAGAAAGCAGGCAGAGAGGCAGACCGGAGGGACAGAACCACGCTGTCCTGCTGGAGATCAGGGACACCATCAAAAGCAACGTAGATCTCCTCTCTCAGCTGGTACACACCGACATACCATCCTCTAACAGAAAGACCTTCCTCACCTACGTCAACCAAACCCTCATGGACATGTCCGAATCCCAGTACCAGGTGATCAAGGAGAGGATCACAGGTCTTCTGCACAACCCTCCAGGCCCAGCTGAACCTCCTCCAACCCAGTCCAGGTTTGCTCCTCTACCCCAGGTGATGTCACAGCCCTTCCAAGGCTTTCCACAGGCCCTCACCTACCAAGGCTACGGCTACCAGGAGTTCCCGCAACACAGGAAGCCCTTCCCAGTCCAGGCACAGGTTCATCGTATGCCACCAGTGCCACCAATGACACTGATGCCACTGACGCCACAGATGCCATCGACGCCACAGATGCCACTGATGCCACAGATGCCACCAATGCTTCACCTTGCTCACCTGCAGACCAGACAGCCCCACTACACTCCTCCTTCCTACATCCCACAGCCAAGCCCGGCCTCAGAACATCTGGCATTGGTCTTGGGACTGACACCCCATGTCATGGAGGAAGGGGCTCTCAACCTCATGGGACTGAGCCAGCTCTCCGAGAGCTTCCTCCTCACACCATCCCCTGTTGTCCTCCCGGGGCCAGGCACCCCAATGGCGCCTCAGACCAGCACTCTAGCAGCAGCCACCTCCACAGCACCTGGACCCTTCACCCCTGAGACTATGGGCATGCCTTACAGTGACTGAGAAGAGTGCCAGAGACTGGGTTGCTACCTGTTGATTTTATCTTTGCTTGGGACACTTTACTTAGGTCATTTTGCTTTTACAGTTTGTTATTAATAAAGTTTATCTTTGCTTCACACACTTGGTTCAGTTCTTTTTGTAAATAAAGTCTTACTGGAAACTTTTAGAAATGGTTTAAGCCTTTGCATGCTTGTGGGATGGGTAAGGATAGCAGTGGGATGGGCAGGGATACCTGTGGGATGGGTAATAGCTGTGGGATGGGTAAGGATAGCAGTGGGATAGATAAACCTCCAGTGCAAGCATAGTGGGACTGTATGGTCCACCCTCCCAGGTGCCACACCTATGGCCCTTTATTATCAATAACAATTTAATCATTCATCAACACATTTCAACATAAACACAACTCTTTATTAAATGCCCTGTTCATTGTAGGACCACTCAACATACATGGCACAATCTCATCAGTGTGATGCAAGAGGCTGAAGGAAGCATCCATTAACCATCTACCATCCTGTCTTGCCACTCCACTGCTCCAGCTGGGGAGTTGCACCAGTGTCTCAGGAGGTTGCGCTGCTTCTTCTCTTCACGTGAAGCTTTGTTGGGGACTTGCACATCCACAGTATCTGTCAGGTTTCACCCTTGCCTCCATTCACTAGGCTCCATGTCCCCATTGCCTTATTGGTGGTCCACGAGCCTGTTCTGCAACACTGGGTAGCGGGTGCGCATGAGATTGTGTAGGATGCAGCAAGCTTCCACGATGTTCCTCACGGTCTGTGGGCGATGCTGCATGGTGGTGAGAAGTATCTGGAACCTGTTGGCCAGGATGCCAAAGGTGTTCTCCACCACCCGCCTTGCCCTGGACATCCTGTAGTTGAAGATCCTCTCTTCACGGGTCAGGCATCTGGAAGTGTACGACTTCATGAGGTAGGTTGTGAGGGAGAAGTCGTCATCCCCTCCCCCACGATGAAGTAGGGCACATCTTGTGTGTCGTTGGGTAGGGGTTCTGGATCTGGTAAACCCATGATCAGATTGCATTCCAGCCCCTCCTTGAGGTCACTGGCGTTATATACCTGGGCATCTGAAGCTGACCTGTTGCCTGAAGCATCGATGTACATGAACTTGTAGTCAGCATCAACCATGGTGAAGAGGATGATGCTGAAGAAGCCCTTGTAGTTGTGATAAATGGACCCTGAGTTGGCTGGAGCTTTGTAGGCCACGTGCTTCCCATCTATGGTTCCAACAGTGTGGGGGAAGTTCCACTTCTGATACCACTGCTCTGCAACTTTCTTCCAGCCTTCTTCAGTCGAGGGGCACTGGAGGAGCTCCTCCAGGTATTCTTCGATGATGGCCTGCACCACTTCTCTGACCACAATGCTGATGGTGTTGTGTGGCACCCTCCAGGAACACTGCATGCTCCTGTACGTGGTCCCTGAGGCCAGGTGGCGCAGAGTCAGTGCCACCTTCAGCCCAGGGTCCAGGCTGGGCTGGAAGTTGGTGTTTGCCTTGGTCAACCTGGGTCTCAGCTGCTCCACAACTTCGTCAAACATGGCTGGTGGCATCCTCATGACGTTCTGGAATGCACGAGGGTCTTCGTTCCTCAGCTCCACCATCAGCTTGTTATACAGTTCGTACTCCACTCTTCTCGCGATCCATCTTCGGACCCACACACTTCCTGTACGCCTCCTTTTCCTTGCGTAGAACAGGTGAAAGAGCCTGTAGAGGGCTTCGCACTATTGTAGAACGATGGCGGCTTCCAAAAGGATTGTGCGACGATCCATGGTGGAGATGTCTGGGTGCTGTGGAAGAGCAAGAGCCAGATGAAGGCTGAAGAGGTCTGCACAGCAGGGCTGCTGGACTGAAAGTGAGATCCAGGTGATTTCTCCCCCTTTTTATAGGAAATATCTTTTTTCGGCTAGGTGTCCTTCTGCATCCTCTAGACATCCTGCAGACATCCTAAATATCCAAGATACATCTCCTATATGAACGTTTTTTCCTTTTTAATGCTTTATATGAGAGCTGCATCCGCTTACATCCCTTCTACCTCCGTGCAACTAATGCTGTGTGTCCATTCCGCGTCCGTTTCACTTCCTCCCTGTGTCCGTTTTCCGCTGGAGCGGATGTGAGCTGCGCAGATGTGTAGCAGATGCCTAGCAGATATAGCGGATGCGTAATGGATGATGACGGACATATAACAGATGTTTCCCGAATGCCTAGCGGATGTATAATGGACATGTTGGATACTTTATCTGCTCAAAAAGTTTTGTGCAGTTCAAAACTTTTTGAGTGGATGAAATCTCAGTAGACGGATGCTGGACGGATAGAGAGTATGAAAAACGGATGCAGTGAGTACAGAACGGATGCATCGCATTAACCAACGGATGGCAAGTGTTTCCCTCCGTTTTACATCCTCTTTCCATCCGTTGGTGCTGTGTGACATGGGCTTTAGACAATTACATGTTCAACACTACTGGTGTCAAGCTGTTCCACTCGTTAATTGTTCTGGGTTGGTTCTCTCTTTGATTAGTTTCCATACATTGCTTCTTGTCCTGTCTTCAGGTGCTCTGGAGAATAGGTTGACCCGCTCTTCTTCTTCAACACAAGTCCTTCTTTCATTAGAAATACCCAATTCCTGCAACCATTTCTCAAATTCTTTAGCCTGCACAATCATTTTTGTTGCTCTTCTCTGTATTCTTTTTAGAATCTCAAAATCTTTTTTATATCATGGTGACCAAAACTGGATGCAATATTCCAAGTGTGGTCTTACCCAGTGGTGGGATTCAAATATTTTTACGACTGGTTCTGTGGGTGTGGCTTGGTGGGCATGGCATGGCTTGGTGGGTATGGCTTGGTGGGCATGGCAGGCAAAGGTTACTGTAAAATCACCTCTGGGGAAGGTTACCACAGATTCTCCAAACTATTCAAAATTTCTGCTACCAGTTCTCCAGAACTGGTCAGAACCTGCTGAATATCATCACCTCTGATCTTATCAAGGAATTATGAAGTGGTATTAATATTATACATGATCTTGATTGTATCCCTCTGTTAATACACCTTAGGACTGTATTGGCTTTTTTGGCAGTTGCCACACACTGTTTCCTCATATTTAAGTGATTTTCCACTAGGACTCTTACATAGCTCTTGAAATTACTGCTATTGGGCCAGGTACCACCTAAACTATACCTGGAGATTTGTTTTTTATTGCCTAAGTGTAAAATCTTCCTTTTCTCACAACTGAATTTCATTTTGTTAGACAGAGCCCAGAGTTCTAGTTTGTCAAGATCCTTCTGTATCTTGAGCCTATCTTCTGCAGTGTTGGCCATTCTGCCAGCTTGGTGTCATCTGAAAATATTGATGAGTTCCCATTTTATCCCCTCATCTAAATCCTTTATGAAGATTTTGAAGAATACTGGGTTTAAGATAGAACCTTGGGTGCTCCACTGCATATTTCTTTCCATGTAGATGTACTCCATTGTCAAAACCTTTTAAACTCCAGTTTACAGAAGCTCCATTTAAAAAACTCATTGGTTTCACACATTTGGGGAATGATCAGGCAAGTTCATACTCTTTCCCATTGTTCCAGATATATGAAACAACTTTTAGAGATCTCAGCAATAGCCATTTGTATTGAAAAGTTATAGGAGCTGAAATCCATATATGTTGAGCAGAAGACTATTTCATCCAAGTTTTGACAGTCAACTTTAGCATGTTTGAGCACAGGGAGAAGATTTGATTATGTACAGAGGTACATTAATGATACGTTGTGGAATGTGCTTGGACTTGCTACTTATCTTCCTATGTATATTCTGCTAAAAGATGTTTGACTGGGGATATTATCAAACATACCAGAATAATCAATACTTATAATTACATCTTCCTGGGGCCAGAAAGTAATTGTGAGTTGTGCCTGATAGAAGTAGAGGAATGGTACCACTGAAGTTTGCAACTGATAACAATGGAACATGCTCTTATCCCAGATTGGCAATAACCACCTGAAGGCCTCAAGAATGTAAGAATGGCTTTCTCCTGCAATGTTTGCTAACTGAATGTTAACTTAATACCTGAAAATTGCTGAATGAAATGTTCTTTCTTTATGTAATGATAATCATTTAATGCTTGAAACAAGCATTCAAGTTGCAGTAATCTTGTCTTATTTGTGTCAGGTCATTGAAATCTAATCTTGCTTCTGCCAGGTACTTGTTAGATGCACTTAGATAAAGTATAATTATTCAGCTTTTGCAACTACCCATCTGTGACTAATCAATAACATATGAATTTTTGTTTTATTAAAATAATAAATATCAAGTTATCAAACTTAATTCAGGCAAGCTGTTTAAATTATGAATTTGTGTAATATATGTGATCAGGAAAAATGTAGCTCACCAACTAAAGGAAGAAAACAGCCAGTGATATTATAAAAGATTCCCCTCCCCCCAATAATGCTTCTAGATGTGTTGGACTACAACCAATCTATGATGGCTACAGTTTTAACAGATACCAAAGTCTTAACTTTGAGAAAACTGACAAAGAATCTATTGATGATAATTAAGGCAGGAAGAAGTATTTGATTGCAATAACTGAATTAAAGGTTCATCCGAAATCAACCTTGAATCACACTCTATTAGTTAATTAAATTCAGCTTGTTTTAAAATTTAACCTAATTTATTTGTAATATAACAAATTTAATTAATAAATTGTTACATCTTGCCTATGAACAAGAAACTTTAGAAGTTCTTTTAAAATGCTCTTTGTAATGAGTAGCAAGGACAAATGATAAATGATGCAATTGATTTTAAATTGCTCTGTCAGAAAAAAAAAATTGGGACTACAGATTGTAGGAAAAGTCATCAAGCAGAGATTTAACACTCCCCAAAATTGCCTGTATGGTTTGCTTTGCCTTCATTTCCATGTGTGACTCTTGGGTTTCTATTTATAAACTTGTAAGCTTATATTAAGGCCCTGTCCCACTGCACTTACGGATGCAAAGAGGATGTAAAAAGTTAAAAAAAGCTTGCCATCTGTTGGAAAATTCTATGCATCCGTTGTGTACTCACTGCACACGTGTTTTAAACGCTCTATCCATCGAGCATCCGTCCACTGCGATTTCACCCACGCAAGAAGTTTTGAGCTGCACAAAACTTTGTGAACGGATGAACTTTCTGCCGCATACGATGTACATCCGCAACATATACAGGCAACAAACATTCTATGTCCGTTATCATCCATTAAACGTCCGCTGTATCCTCTCTGCATCCTCTGGCCATCCCCTCAACTCACATCCGCTGCAGCTGAAAACAGAAAGAGGGAGGAAATGAAAGGTGCACGGAACGTCTACACAGCGTTAGTAGCACGGAAATAGAAAGGATGTAAGCGTATACATCTCTCATATAAAGGATTAAAATGGACAAAACATTTGTATCTGGGATGTATGTCGGATATTTAGGATGTCTGCAGTATGTCTAGAGTATGTAGAAGGCCCCATAGCGGACTACCGATATTTCCTATAAAAAGGGGGAGAAAATCACCTGGATCTCAGTATGAGTCCAGCAGCCGTGGTGTACAGACCTCTTCACCCTTGGTCTTGGTCTTCCACATCATCAATTGTTCTCCACCATGGATCATGACACAGTCCGTATGGTAGCTGCGATCATTCATCACTAGAACCAAAACCTGTTCAGACTGTTTCACCTTTTATACAGAAGGAGAAGGAGACGTCCAAGAGCTGTGTGGGGCAAGTATGTATGACCAGTTGATGGTGGAGCTGAGGAATGAAGACCCTCGTGCATTCCATCACTTCATGAGGATGCCACCAGCCATGCTTGATGAACTTGTAGAGCGTCTGAGACCCAGGTTGACCAAGCCTAGCACCAGCTTCCGTGCCAACCTGGACCCTGCACTGAAGGTGGCACTGACTCTGCGCCACCTGACCTCTGGAACCACATACAGAAACATGCAGTATGCATGGAGGGTGCCACACAACAGCATCAGCAAAGTGGTTAGAGAAGTGGTGCAGGCCATCATCGAAGAATACGTGGAGGAGCTCCTCAAGTGCCCCACCACTGAACAGGACTGGAGAAAACTTGCAGAAGAGTGGTATCAGAGGTGGATTTCCCCACACCATTGGAGCCATAGATGGGAAGCACGTGGCCTGCAAAGCTCCAGCCAAATCAGGATCCATTTATTTCAACTACAAGGGCTTCTTCAGTATCATCCTCTTTGCCATGGTTGATGCTGACTACAAGTTCATCTTCATCGATGCTTCAGGCAACGGGTCAGCTTCAGATAGCCAGGTTTACAAAGCCAGTTACCTCAAGGATGGGCTGGAACGCAATCTCACCATGGGTTTACCAGATCCAGACCCCTTGCCCAATGACACACAAGATGTGCCCTACTTCATCATTGGTGATTACGCCTTGTCCCTCACAACCTACCTCATGAAGTCGTACACTTCAAGATACCTCACCCGTGAAGAGAGGATTTCAACTACAGGCTGTCCAGGGCAAGACAGGTGGTGGAGAACGCCTTTGGCATCCTGGCCAACAGGTTCCAGATACTTCTCACCACCATGCAGCTTCTCACCACCATGCAGCATGAGCCATGCAGCATGAGCATCGTGGAAGCTTGCTACATCCTGCACAATCTCATGCGCACCCGCTACCCAGTGTTGCAGAACAGATTTGTGGACCGTCAACAAGGGAATGGGGACATAGAGCCTGGTGAATGGAGACAAGGACGTAACCTTATAGATACTGTGGATATACAAGGCCCCAACAGAGCTTCACGTGAAAGGAAGAAGCAGCGCAACCTCCTGAGACACTGGTGCAACTCCCCAGCTGGAGCAGTGGAGTGGCAAGACAGGATGATAGATGATTAATGGATGCTTCCTTGAGCCTGTCGCATAACACTGATGAGATTGTGCCATGTATGTTGAGTGGCCCTACAATGAATAGGGCATTAATAAAGAGCTTTTTTTATTTTAAAATGTGTTGATCAATGAATAAATTGTTATTGATAATAAAGGTCCATTTGTGTGGCAGCTGGGATGGGGGACCACACAGTCCCACTATGCTTGCACTGGAGGTTTATTTATCCCACAACTATCCTTATCTATCCCACAAGCATGCAAAGGCTTAACCATTTGTTAAAAGTTTTCACCAACACTTTACTTAGGTAAAAAAATGAACCAAGTGTGTTAAGCAAAGATAACCTTTATTAACTGTCTTAGGTAAACTTTATGACTTTATTAAAAAAGCAAACTGAACCAAGTAAAGTGTCTTAAGCAAAGATAAACTGAACAAGGACAACTCAGTCTCTGACACTATTCTCAGTCACTCTGAGTCATGTCCATGGTCTCAGCTGTTAAGCGGGCAGGGACTGTGGAGGTGGCTGTGGCTTGAGTGCTGGTCTGATGCACCATTGGGGTGCTTGGCCCCTAGTGTACAACAGGGGATGGTGTGTCCAGGAAGCTACCCGAGAGCTGACTCAGTCCCGTGAAGTTGAGAGGCCCCTCATCAAGGACCTGAGATGTGAGGCCCAAGACTGATGACAGATTGTCCATTGACGGGCTTGGCTGTGGGGTGGAGGAAGGAGTGTAGTGGGGCTGTCTGGTCTGTAGCTGGGTGAGGAGTGGAGTCTATGGTGTGCGATGAACCTGGGCCTGGACTGGGAAGATCTGCTTCTGCTGTGGGAAGTCCTGGTAGTCGTAGCCTTGGTAGGTGAGGGGCTGTTGAAAGCCGTGGAAGGGCTGTGACATCACCTGGGGTGGAGGAGCAGACCTGGACTGGGTAGGAGCAGCTTCAGCTGGGCCTTGAGGGTTGTGCAGAAGTGCTTTGATCTTCTCCTTCATCACCTGGTACTGGGCCTCGGGCAGGTCCCTCAGGGTGTGGCTCACATAGGTGATGAAGGTATGTCGGCCCGAGGATCCTCTGTCCAAGTGGACCAGCTGAGAGAGAATTTCTGTGCTGGTCTTCATTGTGTCCCTGATCTCCAAAAGGACACTGTGGTTCTAACTCTCCAGTCTGTCTCTCTGCCTGCATCCTGTGGAGCTGGGTGTGGGTGTGGGTGTGGGTTGGTCTCTGGTGGTTGCTGCTTCTTCCTTCATTTGTGACAGGGGATCCTCCAAGTCCTCTGGCATGGGGAGTGCAGCTGTCAGGGGGGTCTGTGCCATGGGGCCCTCTGAAGACAGCTGCCTGGACAGTGTAGCTGGCTCCTGGTTGGAAGAGGACTGGCTGTCTGTGGGCTGTCTGAGGAAGAGGGATCTCAGAGGGGCTGCTCCTCAGTAGTGGATCTCACCCTCCAGGAAACTGCACATGGTTGGCCATGATGTGCATCTCCCGGTCAGTGAGCTTGACAGCAGCCTGCCCGGATTTTTTGAGGTGTAGCTTGCTATACCAGGTGTTTATGTGCTTCCACCATCCCAGGAGTACATCTGCAGTGTAGCCCAGACTCTCTGCCTTGTCTCTCCAAGCTGCCTGCTTCTTCTTGGTGTCGTGATAGAGTCTGTGGCCATTTCTCCAGAGGTACTCATTCTCCCTCAGCCATTCCAGCACCTCATCCTCATGGTCCTCGGAAATGGTGTACTGTTTCCTCTCTCCCTTCTCCTTCCCTTGCCTCTTCCTCCTTCTGGCAGGGGCTTCAGCAGGGCCTTCAGGGGCTTGAGCAGCAGGGCCTTCAGGGGCTTGAGCAGCAGGGCCTTCAGCAGCAGGGCTTTGAGGGCCTTGGGGCTGGTCCACCACAGCAGCAGCAGCAGGTTCAGAGTCAGTGCCAGGGGGTGGGATGCTGGTTCTGTCCTTCTTGCCAGGGCTGGAATGAGTAGGCACGGGCTTCCTCTTTTTCCCTGACTGAAAAACCATGGTTTTCCTCCTAGTTGTATGTGGCAGCACGTCCTTCCCCTGAATGCTGACTGCATGCATGCTGCATCCTTTTATATCCACAGAGCTGACACAATTCATACTTCCCGCATGCGCAGTGAACGCTTTGCATCCGATATACATCCGCGCGGCATCCGCTTTGCTTCCTATAGGCGTCCGTGATGCATCCGCGTCATCCGCTATGCATCAACCCCTTCCACTATGCGTCCGCTTCGCAATTCTCCCCCGGAACCCCTTCGGAGGTGTCATCCACTTCCATCCGCTGTCATCCTCTAGGCTTCCTATGAACATCCGCTTAACATCCCCGCTACATACTACCCACATCCGTTCTTTTCCATTCTGTTTATACAAATTTTTGCCACTTTTTGGAGTGCATGACAACGGATGGAGCCACCCCCGAAATTTTGTTCGCCTGCTGTTTCCTTTATGCATAAGTTTTGTGTCCGTCGGCCAGTGGGACCTAGCCTTTACATTTTGTAATCATTTAGGACATTGTGAGAGACAATACTTTTTGAAAAGGGAGATAAATATTGAATTTGAGGACACAGAGAGAAAACAGGATTTGAAATTCTGGAAATCTTTTTCAAGGAAATCTATGTCAGTAATCTAGAAAGATGCATACGCAGAGGAAAGCTTTCTTGCAAAAACTTATATAGATAAAAGCTCTGTATTTTCAGGACAATTATGTAGACTTTGGTTAGACGTGTTTTTTTCCAAATCTTTAAACTTTTCACATTTATCAAATCACCCATCATTTATTTTGGTCTTCGATGTTATTTTTAAAACAATGTGTTATAGAAGAATCCTGACCAGGATAACTATCTATGTGCAGAAACATGAACTCATTTTATGAATTCTTTTCAGCAATGGAAATAATATCTGTCACTTCCTCTTGATCTCCACTATTTACATATAAATTATGTAAATTATGTAAATAATAAGTTGTTTTCTTACTTTTAAACTTTTCTTATAAGATGGACAAGTTTCATTATGTGTGTGTGTGTGTATATGTGTATATATATACGTGTGTGTGTATATAAATAATACTGAATAAACTTATTGTCATAAAGAACTACAAGCTCCTGTTTTAGCTTCAGACAATATAAACAGGATTATACAGTGTAATCCAAATCAGATTACAATGTACTGAATATTGAACAAATAGAAGCCAGTATGTTTTACACAGATCTGTAAATCTAATGCATTTACTAAAGCCCATGTCACACTGGTCAATGGATGCAAAATGGACACAACGGATGAGAAAAATGTTCCATCCGTTGTTATCCGCTCTCAAAAGGGGCAAATATTTGCATAACCGGAGCAGATAACACGGACGCGGGGAGGACGCAGGGCGGATGCAAAGCAGATGCGGAACGGAAGCCCAGCGGACGGAAGCGGATGGGAGTGGATGGCACATCCGCAGGGCTTCCGGGGGTGCTCAGGAAAGCGGACGCGGAATGGATACAGTGGATGCAGAGTGGACGCCGAACGGATGAAGCGGATGCACAGCAGATGCACAGCGGAAGCCTAACGGATGCCTGGCATTCACTGTGCATGCGGGGAGGATGCATTGCGTCAGCCCCGCGGATATAACAGAAGCAGCTCAGAAGCAGGTCGCCATTCAGAGGAAATACCTGCTGCCGGACACATCGGCTGCCTTGCCTGCCTGCCTGCATGTCTGCCTGCCAGCCTTGCTGCCAGCCTTGCTGCCAGCCTCCCTGCCAGCCTTGCTGCCAGCCGGTCTGCCTGCCAACCTTGCTGCCTGCCTTCCTGCAAGCCTTGGTTCATGTCTGCCTGCCAGCCTTCCTGCCAGCCTTGGTGCCAGCCTCCCTGCCAGCCTTGCTGCCAGCTGGTCTGCCTGCCAACCTTGCTGCCTGCCTTCCTGCCAGCCTTGGTTCAGGTCTGCCTGCCAGCCTTCCTGCCAGCCTTGGTGCCAGCCTCCCTGCCAGCCTTCCTGCCAGCCTTGGTTCATGTCTGCCTGCCAGCCTTGTTGCCTGCTTGCCTGCCAGCCTGCCTGCCTGCCAGCCTTCCTGCCAGCCTCCCTGCCAGCCTTTCTGCCAGCCTTGGTTCCTGCTAGACTCCCTGCCAGCCAGCAACCCCACAACCATGCGGAAGCACAGCAAGCCTCAGCCATCTGATGCCAGCCCTGGCAAGAGGGACAGGGCTACCATCCCGCTCCCTGGCCCTCACTCTGGTTCTGCTGGGGCTTCTGCAGCACGGGCTCACTCTTCTGGGGCTGGCGCTTCTGCTGCTTCTGCTTCTGGAGGAGGAGCTGATGACAAGCACTCCAGCAGGCAGCCACCTCCACAGCACCTGGACCCTTCACCCCTGAGACTGAGCAACCAAGAGGAGTGCCAGAGATTCTTTTTTGTCTTATAGCTTGTTGTTAGTAAAGTCTATTTTAGATTCATACACTTGCTTCATTTCTTTTTTTTAATAAAGTCTTGCTGGAAACTTTTAGAAATGGTTTAAGCCTTTGCATGCTTGTGGGATGGGTTAAGATAGCTGTGGGATGGGCAGGGATACCTTTGGAATGGGTAATAGCTGTGGGTAGATAAACCTCCAGTGAAAGCATAGTGGGAATGTATGGTCCACCCTCCCAGGTGCCACACCTACGGGCCTTTATTATCAATAATAATGTAATAATTATCCACACATGTCAACATAAACACAACTCTTTATTAAACGCCCTGTTCATTGTAGGCCAACCAAACATACATGGCCCAATCTCATCAGTGTGATGAGACAGGCTGAAGGAAGCATCCATTAAGCATCTACCATCCTGCCTTGCCACTCCACTGCTCCAGCTGGGGAGTTGCACCAGTGTCTCAGGAGGTTGCGCTGCTTGTTCGCTTCATGTGAGGCTTTGTTGGGGCCTTGCACATCCTCAGTGTTGATCAGGTTTCACCCTTGCCTCCATTCCCCAGGCTCCATGACCCCATTGGCTTGTTGGAGGTCCACGAGCCTGTTCTGCAAGACTGGGTAGCGGGTGCACATGAGATTGTGCAGGATGCAGCAAGCTTCCATGATCCTCCTCATGGTCTATGGGCAATGCTGCATGGTGGTGAGAAGTACCTGGAACCTGTTGGCCAGGATGCCAAAGGCATTCTCCACCACCCGCCTTGCCCTGGACAGCCTGTATTTGAAGATCCTCTCTTCACGGGTGAGGAGTCTGGAGGTGTAGGGCTTCATGAGGTAGGTTGTGAGGGAGAAGTCATCATCCCCCATGATGAAGTAGAGCACATCTTGTGTGTCGTTTGGCAGGGGTTCTGGATCTGGGAAGCACACGATGAGGTTGCATTCCAGCCCCTCCTTGAGGTGACTGGCGTTGTATACCTGGGCATCCGAAGATGAGCCGTTGCCTGAAGCATCGATGTACATGAACTTGTAGTCAGCATCGACCATGGCAAAGAGGATGATGCTGAAGAAGCCCTTGGAGTTGAAATAAGTGGACCCCGACTTGGCTGGAGATTTGCAGGCCACGTGCTTCCCATCTATGGCTCCAACGGTGTGTGGGAAGTTCCACTTCTGATACCACTGCTCTGCAACTTTCTTCCAGCCTTCTTCAGTGGAGGGGTACTGGAGGAGCTCCTCCTTGTATTCTTCGATGATGGCCTGCACCACTTCTCTGACCACAATGTTGATGGCACCCTCCAGCTGTTCTGCATGTTCCTGTAGGAGGTCCCTGAGGCCAGGTGGCACAGAGTGAGTGCCACCTTGAGCCCAGGTTCCAGGCTGGGCCGGAAGTTGGTGTTTGCCTTGGTCAACCTCGGTGTCAGGCGCTGCACAACTTCGTCAAACATGGCTGGAGGCATCCTCATGAAGTTCTGGAACGCCCGAGTGTCTTCGCTCCTGAGCTCCACCATCAGCTTGTTGTATAGTCCGTCCTCCGCTCTATTGGCGAACCATCTTCGGACCCAGACTCTTTTTGGGTGACTCCTTTTCTTCTCGCAATAGTGTTCACAGAGCCTGCAGATGGCTTTGCACTGTTGCAGAACGATGGTGGCTGCCGAAAGGACTTTGTTACAATCCACGGTGGACATGACTGGATGCTGTGGAAGAAGAAGAGACAGACGAAGGCTGCAGAGGTCTTCACCGCTGGGCTGCTGTTTTGAAAGTGCGATGCAGGCAAGTTGCTCCCCCTTTTTATTGGCAGGATAGGTTTTCTGCTAGGCATCCTCTAGGCATCCTGTAGACATCCTTAATATCCGAGATAGGTCTCCTCTGAGAATGTTTTTTCCGTTTTAAATGCTTTGTTTCCATGCTGCATCCGCTAGGCATCCGTTCTGCATCCGTTCTGCATCCGTTCCGCTTCCTCCCTGCGTCCGTTTACCACTGGAGCGGATGGAGTTGCACGGATGCGTAGCAGATGCCTAGCAGATATAGCGGATGCGTAACGGATGTAGAACGGATGCCTAGCGGATGCCTAGCGGATGCAGAACAGATGAACTGGATACATTTTCCACGCAAAAGTTTTAGGCAGCCCAAAACTTTTGGAGTGGATGAAACGTCCATAAACAGATGGGCTGCTGTTCTGAAAGTGCGATTCAGGCAAGTTGCTCCCCCTTTTTATAGGCAGGATAGGTTTTCCGCTAGGCATCCTCTAGGCATCCTCTAGGCATCCTGTAGTCATCCTTAATATCTGAGATAGGTCCCCTCTGCGAACGTTTTTTCCACTTTAAATGCTTTGTTTCCATGCTGCATCCGTTCTGCATCCGTTCCGCATCATTTCCGCTTCCTCCCTGCGTCCAGGCAGATGCGCGTTGAGTGGATGCATCGTGGACGCCAAGCGGATATAGCGGATGCGTAACGGATGCGTAGCGGATTGAGAATGGACAAACTGGATATATTTTCTGCGCAAAAGTTTTTGGCAGCCCAAAACTTTTGGAGCAGAAGAAACATCCATAAACAGATGCTGGACGGATAGAGAGGAAGCCAAATGGAGGCAGTGAGTACAGAACGGATACATCGCGTTAACGAATGGATGGCAAGGTTTTTTGTCTGTTTTACATCCTCTTTGCATCCGTTGGTTCAGTGTGACATGGGCTTAACAATTTGAGAATCAAATAAAATTCTTTCTTTCTTTCTTTCTTTCTTTCTTTCTTTCTTTCTTTCTTTC
>BLBF01000010.1:43312961-43342679 GCA_015471245.1 Laticauda colubrina | reverse complement strand
TTCTTTCTTTCTTTCTTTCTTTCTTTCTTTCTTTCTTTCTTTCTTTCTTTCTTTCTTTCCTTTCTTCCCTCCCTCCCTTCCTCCTTCCTTCCTTCCTTCTTTACAAGAGGATTTGAATCCCAGGACTATTATTTTTGATCTTTATATTATATATACTTGATATTTTTTTGATAAATATTGTTACTATAATATTGAAATTTGCTTATGATTTTCTTGATATCTTTTTGAAAAGTTAGCAGAAGATGATAAGTGGGTAGAACTAATTCTCTTTCTGGAAATAAATTAACTATGATGGAACACTTTGGCAATGTGAAGAATCATGAGAATTTAATGAACTGTAGTTAATGTGCATTATTGATTAACCAAAAATCTTTCTTCTTCAAACATTCTTCTCATCAGACATGTGTCTTTGTTGATTTGATTTGTTCCTCTAATGCAGTGAGGAAATGTAATTAATATAAATAATAATAACAACAACAGTAATCTATTTTGGGATAGGGTAGTTGGTTGTAATATAATATGTAATTCATCATTTTCATTCATTATTAAAAATAATCCCAAACTTCCAATACATTTACAAGCTGGCAGAATTAGTTAGCTTATTTTCTTACTACTCAGTGATAAGCCCATGTCACACTGAACCAACGGATGCAAAGAGGATGTAAAACGGAGAAAAAAGTTTGCCATCCATTGGAAAATGCGATGTACTCACTGCCTCCGTTTTGCTTCCTCTCTATCCGTCCAGCATCCGTTTATTGACGTTTCATCCGCTTCAAAAGTTTTGGGCTGCCCAAAACTTTTGCGTGGAAAATGTATCCAGTTCGTCCGTTATGCATCTGCTACGCATCTGTTCTGCATCCGTTACGCATCCGCTATATCTGCTAGGCATCTGCTGCGCATCCGCGCAACTCGCATCTGCTCGGATGTAGGGAGGAAGTGGAACGGACGTGGAACGGATGCAGAACAGATGCAGAACGGATGCAGAACGGATGCAGCATGGAAACAAAGCGTTTAAAATGGAAAAAAACGTTCGCAGAGGGGACCTATCTCAGATATTAAGGATGTCTAGAGGATGCCTAGAGGATGCCTAGTGGAAAACCTATACTGCCTATAAAAAAGGGGAGCAACTCATCTGCATCTCACTTTCAGAACAGCAGCCCAGTGGTGCAGACCTCTGCAGCCTTCATCTGGCTCTTCCTCTTCCACAGCATCCAGTCATGTCCACCGTGGATTGTAACAAAGTCCTTTTGGCGGCCACCATCGTTCTGCAACAGTGCGAAGCCATCTGCAGGCTCTGTGAACTCCACTGCGAGAAGAAAAAGAGGCAGCCAAAAAGAGTCTGGGTCCGAAGATGGTTCACCAGAAGAGCAGAGGACGGACTGTACAACAAGCTGATAGTGGAGCTCAGGAGCCCTGCGTCCTCCCCGCGTCTATGTCATCCGCTCCGGTTATGCAAATTTTTGCCCCTTTTGAGAGCGGATAACAACGGAAGGAACATTTTGCTCATCCGTTGTGTCCTTTTTGCATCCGTTGGGCAGTGTGACATGAGCTATAATGACAACAATATCTACAATTTCCCAGTGACAAATAAATAACTGTGACAGGCAGACTTCCACTTTAGTATACACTAGAGTTCATAATTTAAAGTTCCTAGTTGTTACAAAATTATTTTTAATATAATAAAAAATAAAATTATCCAACATATTGCAAGTCTCACCATTATGTTTCATTAATTGAAATATATTAGTTGCATTCATTGAAAATGAAGTTGAATTATACGAGATTGTCCCCATCCAAAACCAGTCCAAGGTATTTTATTTACAAGTCGCAACTAATGAAGTTATTTTGCCATTTTGCCAGTCACTGAATAATTATCATTTGCTTCCTTTTTACACCTCTCAAAATCTGGTAGAGATGACTGCCTAAGAAAGACTAGTGTAGTAATTACAGAATATGCATTGGTGCTTTTAAAAAGGCAGCACGCTTTAAAAAGTAAGGTGATTAAAGATGTTTAGCAGCAATTTATAGATTAAAATCTATCTATATACTACTAAAATGTTCATATTTACCCCTTTAATGGGGTAAAACGGTGCTTCATATAGCAAGAATATTTGAACCAAAGGACCTCAGATGAGCTAAATATATAGAATGTGTGCAAAATCTGGGAGCCCTGACTCCTATGTGACTGAAATTTGACAAACTTTAATTTTATGATATACAAATTATCATAAAGCATTTATAATATATAATAGGTCATAAAACATTTCATGTGGTCAGCTTCTGATGTTTGACAATTCAATCTGGGTGACTTTCAAGGCAGATATATCTCTGAATATCCCCTTTTTAAGTATTTTTGTCATATTATAGTGATAGAATGGTGGAGTTACAGAAAGGACAAGCTGTCTGCGTGAAGGTTTTTTGAGGTATGCATGATCCAGATCTGACACGATACAATTTTCTTGCTTAGGTAATGGAGAAAACAACAACCATTTTATTCATACAAAAACTCCATGTAAATTATATTTGATGTTGAACTGATGCTTAAAAGACATCTCCTACCAAATCTGGATCAGCACAGGAGCACAAAAAACAGTTAATTGAATATATTCAGTCTTGGCCTTCAATGTAATACTAACAAGAATTTATAAATATAAACTGAAATAAAAGCTAACAAAATAATATGTAAATAAAGTGTTATTGGGCACTATTTGATGGTGGATAAACAATGCTACATGAGGCGCTACTTCAGTTAAACATTGATTGATGCTGAAGAATAGTGCAGATCTGCCTACAGCAAACTGACCCATTGATTCTTAAGTAATGTCAAACATAGTATAAATTAGTCATGATAAAAAAATGGTTGCCTTTACTGACTAGTGGGAATACATACTGTATTAACAGGAGATATGTATTTTTATTTTTGCCCTAAAATGATGAAATTAGATTGGGGAATAGGGTTAGGGAACAGATGACCTAGTGATTAAAAATCTGGTTTCTTGAGAAAGACACAATGAAGTCATAGTAATCAGACCTCTATGAATTAGAACAATTTTTCAATTTATTTCTTTTCAGTGGATAAGCAAATAAAGTCATCATCCTGAGTTTTATTCATGTGTGAAAGATCATGTAGTAATATCTCATGAGCAAATTATTATAACAAAAAATTATTGCTATTATGACTAGGTGTAGGCTGAAAATCACTCCACACAGTTTCCTACTAGTTTTTATTCAAGTTATTAAAAGAGAATTTGCTTTACATTTTCAAAGGAGGGAAGACTTTTGAAGAAACTTTATAGGAGGAATGGTTTGACCCGGCATTTAATTATTTAGGAAGTAAACAAAGGATATGTGCAATGCCTTGTCTTTCATAGTTGAGCTATTTCCCCAGCAGTTCACAGTCTTCTTGCCTTGTCACAGAAAGACAACATGAGGGACTTTTTCCTACTGAACTTTTTGAATAGTAAGGCTATTTAATCTTGTCTTGATAAATTATTGGAAAATTTCATCTACTCCCAGAAAAACTGTCCACCCAGTTTATCTGCTCACAGATTTTTTTAGAAAATTTCAAAAAGCTCATTTATGACCAGCTCCTCCACTAAACTAATACTTAAATCTTGATGTTATTGTATTTAAATAGAGGTGAATTCCATAATTAATTATCCATTTCATAATCCATTATCTATTTTATATATCTAACATTTGGAAACACTGTTTCCAAAAGCATTACCAAGGGACATAAAATATAAACATATTTTAACTGCTATTATTATGCATAAGAAAATGATAACACATAGGTTCAATAAGTGTTCTAGAAAATAGTGTCTTGAAGAAAAAAGAAACAGAAAATCAATAGCATCAATGAAATAACCTGGTACATTTTTGATAAGTTCATGTTCTGTTAACAAAATAGTGAGATACAATGTCTATCTGAGACTATCAGGAGAAAAATGATAGATAGAAAGCAAGTAGCAAGTTAAGCCCATGTCACACTGAACCAATGGATGCAAAGAGGATGTAAAACGGAAAAAAAACTTGCCATCTGTTGGAAAACGCTATGCATCCGTTCTGTACTCACTGCCTCCATTTTGATTCCTTTCTATCTGTCCAGCATCCGTTTATGGACGTTTCATCCACTCCAAAAGTTTTGGGCTGCCGAAAACTTTTGCGCGGAAAATGTATCCAGTTCGTCCGTTCTGCATCCACTAGGCATCCGCTAGGCATCCGTTCTACATCCGTTACGCATCCGCTATATCCGCTAGGCGTCTGCTACGCATCCGTGCAACTCCATCCGCTCCAGTGGTAAACGGACGCAGGGAGGAAGCGGAACGGACGCAGAACGGATGCAGAACGGATGCCTAGCAGATGCAGCACGGAAACAAAGCGTTTAAAATGGAAAAAACATTCGCAGAGGACACCTATCTCGGATATTAAGGATGTCTACAGGATGCCTAGAGGATGCCTAGAGGATGCCTAGCGGAAAACCTATCCTGCCTATAAAAAGGGGGAGCAACTCACCTGCATCGCACTTTCAGAACAGCAGCCCAGCGGTGCAGACCTTTGCAGCCTTCGTCTGTCTCTTCCTCTTCCACAGCATCCAGTCATGTCCACCGTGGATTGTAACAAAGTCCTTTCGGCAGCCACCATCGTTCTGCAACAGTGCAAAGCCATCTGCAGGCTCTGTGAACACTATTGCGAGAAGAAAAGGAGCCACCCAAAAAGAGTCTGGGTCCGAAGATGGTTCGCCAATAGAGCGGAGGACGGACTATACAACAAGCTGATGGTGGAGCTCAGGAGCGAAGACACTCGGGCGTTCCAGAACTTCATGAGGATGCCTCCAGCCATGTTTGACGAAGTTGTGCAGCGCCTGACACCCAGGTTGACCAAGGCAAACACTAGCTTCCAGCCCAGCCTGGAACCTGGGCTCAAGGTGGCACTCACTCTGTGCCACCTGGCCTCAGGGACCTCCTACAGGAGCATGCAGAACAGCTGGAGGGTGCCATCCAACACCATCAGCATTGTGGTCAGAGAAGTGGTGCAGGCCATCATCGAAGAATACAAGGAGGAGCTCCTCCAGTGCCCCTCCACTGAAGAAGGATGGAAGAAAGTTGCAGAGCAGTGGTATCAGAAGTGGAACTTCCCCCACACCGTTGGAGCCATAGATGGGAAGCACGTGGCCTGCAAATCTCCAGCCAAGTCGGGGTCCACTTATTTCAACTCCAAGGGCTTCTTCAGCATCATCCTCTTTGCCATGGTCGATGCTGACTACAAGTTCATGTACATCGATGCTTCAGGCAACGCCTCATCTTCGGATGCCCAGGTATACAATGCCAGTCACCTCAAGGAGGGGCTGGAACACAACCTCATCATGGGCTTCCCAGATCCAGAACCCCTGCCAACGACACACAAGATTTGCCCTACTTCATCATGGGGGATGATGACTTCTCCCTCACAACCTACCTCATGAAGCCCTACACCTCCAGACTCCTCACCCGTGAAGAGAGGATCTTCAAATACAGGCTGTCCAGGGCAAGGTGGGTGGTGGAGAACGCCTTTGGCATCCTGGCCAACAGGTTCCAGGTACTTCTCACCACCATGCAGCATTGCCCAGAGACCATGAGGAGGATCATGGAAGCTTGCTGCATCCTGCACAATCTCATGCGCACCCGCTACCCAGTCTTGCAGAACAGGCTCGTGGACCTCAAACAAGCCAATGGGGTCATGGAGCCTGGGGAATGGAGGCAAGGGCGAAACCTGATCGACAATGAGGATGTGCAAGGCCCCAACAGAGCCTCAAATGAAGCGAAGAAACAGTGTAACCTCCTGAGACAATGGTGCAACTCCCCAGCTGGAGCAGTGGAGTGGCAAGACAGGATGGTAGATGCTTAATGGATGCTTCCTTCAGACTGTCTCATCACACGGATGAGATTGGGCCATGTATGTTTGGTTGGCCTACAATGAACAGGGCGTTTAATAAAGAGTTGTGTTTATGTTGACATGTGTGGATAATTATTACATTATTATTGATAATAAAGGGCCATAGGTGTGGCACCTGGGAGGGTGGACCATCCAGTCCCACTATGCTTGCACTGGAGGTTTATCTATCCCAGTGCTATCCTAACCCATCCCATAGCTATTACCCATCCCACAGGTATCCTAACCCATCCCAAAGCTATCCTTACCCATCCCACAAGCATGCAAAGGCTTAAACCATTTCTAACAGTTTCCAGCAAGACTTTATTAAAAAAAAGAAACGAAGCAAGTGTATGAATCAAATATATACTTTATTAACAAGAAGCTATAAAACAAAAATGAGTCTCTGGCACTCCTCTTGGTCACTCAGTCTCATGGGTGAAGGGTCCAGGTGCTGTGGAGGTGGCTAGTGCTGGAGTGCTTGTCATCAGCTCCTCCAGAAGCAGAAGCAGCAGAAGCCCCAGCCCCAGAAGAGCGAGCCCGTGCTGCAGAAGCCCCAGCAGAACCAGAGTGAGGGCCAGGGGGTGGGATGGTAACCCTGTTCCTCTTGCTAGGTCTGGCAGCAGATGGCTGAGGCTTGCTGTGCTTCCGCATGGTTGTGGGGTTGCCGGCTGGCAGGGAGGCTGGCAGGAACCAAGGCTGGCAGGAAGGCTGCAGGCAGGCTGGCAGGCAGGCAGGCACCAAGGCTTGCAGGCAGACATGAACCAAGGCAGGCAGGAAGGCTGGCAGGGAGGCTGGCACCAAGGATGGCAGGAAGGCTGGCAGGCAGACATGAACCAAGGCTGGCCGGAAGGCAGGCAGCAAGGCTGGCAGGCAGATCGGCTGGCAGCAAGGCTTTCAGGGAGGCTGGCAGCAAGGCTGGCAGGGAGGCTGGCAGAAAGGCTGGCAGCAAGGCTGGTAGTAAGGCTGGCAGCAAGGCTGGCAGGCAGACATGCAGGCAGGGGAGGCAAGGCAGTCGATGTGTCCGGCAGCAGGCCTTTCCTCTGAATGGTGACCTGCTTCCAAGCTGCTTCCGTTATATCTGCGGGGCTGACGCAATGCATCGTCCCCGCATGCGCAATTAACGCCAGGCATCCATTAGGCTTCCGCTGTGCATCCGCTAGGCTTCTGTTGTGCATCCGCTTCATCCTTCGGCGTCCGCTCTGCTTCCGCTCTTTCCGTTCCGCATCCGCTTTGCTGAGGCCCCCCGGAAACCCTGCGGATGTGCCACCCACTCCCATCCGCTGCCATCTGCTGGGCTTCCGTTCCACATCCGCTTTGCATCCGCCCTGCATCCTCCCCGCGTCCGTGTTATCCGCTCCGGTTATGCACATTTTTGCCCCTTTTGAGAGCGGATAACAACGGATGGAACATTTTGCTCGTCCGCTGTGTCCTTTTTGCATCCGTTGGCCAGTGTGACATGGGCTTTAGTGTTGAATAAATAGCTTTTGTTTTCAATACTGAATGAGTAGCATGTTCAGAAAGTCCTACAAATCATCAATCAAATTTTTAAACGTGATAGAAAGATATTTTACTAGAGTTCAAATTGTCCTAAAGTGTCACTTGTGATATAGTTTCTATATAGCAAAATCTACAGTGTTATATAGCAACAACTAGAGACCCGGTATTAGAATGATTTGTTGTTTTTATAATTTTGTAAAGAAATCTATTTCTGTTCCTATCTAAACACTTTTCATAACCTACACATAAAAAGTCTACACACTGTTAAAATGTCAGTTTTTTAAAATGTAAAAAAAATTAAACCAAGGTAAATCACTTCAGAATTATTTCCATCTTTAATATAACATATAAACTATACAATTCAATTTAAAAACTGAAATATTTTGGAGGGAAAATAGCAATAAAAACATACAATAATGTGGTTGCATACAGATGCACACCTTTAAGCTGATACTTTGTTGAAACACCTTTTGATTTTATGACAGCATTCAGTCTTTAGGGATAGGAGCCTATCAGCATGGCACAATCTTGCCTTGGGAATCTTTGTTCACTCATCCTTGCAAAAGCACTCCAAATCTGTCAGATTGCAAGGGCATCTCATGTTCACAACCTCCTTCAGGTCAATCCACAGATTTTTCAATTGGAATGAAGTTTAGGCTCTGGCAAGGCCATTCCAAAAGTTTGACCTTCTTCTGGTGAAGTCAGTTTTTTTGTTAATTTGGAGATATACTTTGGGTCATTGTCATGTTGAAAGGTGAAATTCTTTCACTTTTCTTCAGCAATTCGGTAGAAGCCTTAACATTTTGTGCCAGAGCTGACTAATATTTAGAACTGTTCATAATTCCCTCTATTTTGTCTGTGTTCCAGTTTCAGCTGAAGAAAAGCAGTCCCAAAGCATACTGCTACCATCACCAAGCTTCACCATGGGTATGGCATACTTTTGGTGATGCACAGTCTGTCTCATCAAACCACAAGACATTTTCCCATGTGCTTTTGTCAAACCTGATATAGGTTTTTGCAAAATGTATCTAGGTTTGGATATTTTTCTAACTCTAACCCTACTCAACTGCTTGACATATGAAGAAGACGGGACATCATTATCACATGTAGTTCACAACCAGTACTTGCCAGAAATTTCTACAGTTACTTTAATGTTGTCGAAGGCCTCTTAGCAAAGTCTTGGACCAATTTTCATCTTGGTTTTTTCATCACTTTTGGTGGAACATCTAATTCTTGGTAATGTCACTGTTGTGCCATATTTTCTCTGCTTGTTCATTGTGCTCCATGGTATATTCAATGCATTGGAATTAATTTTAGTATCCTTCTCCTTATACCTTTCAACAATAAAGTTGTTTGGTAAACTCTTTGCAGAGTATGGTTTTTGCTGTAAGAGGCAACTGAGTAAATGTCAGACAAATCCTACCAGAATATGTGGGCTTGATTAAAGTCACTTTAATTGGTAGCAGGTATGTACTGACGATTATGCAACATCTGCTTGAATGTGATTGGTTAATTCTGAACATGGCACTTCCCTACTTATAAGAGAGTGTGAACTTTAAAAGATTTCAGTTTGTTTTTCAATTGAATTGGACAGCTTATATGTTATATTAAAGGTAGAAAGAATTCTGAAGTGATTTATCTTGGTCTGATTTGTATACATCTGAAAAACATGTCATTTAACAGAGGTATGCAGACTTTCTATATCCACTGTAGGTATGACTAACCTAGAAATATGGAATCTAAAATTACACCCTCTCCCAAATGACTAATCCCATTTATAAAAGGTGATTATGGAAACCAAAACCTTATTTGCATAAACTGCCTGCTAATGGAAATGAAATTTCTTCACTAGACTACAATACCAAATTGACTGAAAATATTTTGCGTTTCAACTAGTACTATCAACTAGTTGAGAGGGAGAAAAAATCTAGTTTTCATTTAGCTATGAATGACGTGTTAAGTAGATATAGATTCCAAATCAATGTACAAACTAAGTATTTAGGGTAAATTTGTCAAATATGCAGCTGATTGCTAGAAAAATATAGAAAGCATGGGCAGAAAATAATCAAAGCCACACCTGCTCCACTCAATGAAAATGAATACTTATTTTGCTGAAACAATGTCTTTTGAATTGTCAATTCAAGATTATTGGTAATATATTCAAGTTGCATTTATTCAAGATGCATTCCCATGCATTCAAAAAAAAAAACTTTCAGAAGATTTGCACAAGCTTACAAAATGGTGGCTACCTATTTCGTCCATGTCTTGGTTTCTAGAATGGTAAGAAACATATAGCTTTTGTTATTGGTTTTGCTTTTAATGAAAACTGTGACTTGTGACTCATTCAGAAAGGTTATATTCCCCACTTCTGTTTTTTCTGGATGCCCATGAAAAATTGTAAACATTTACCCACTGAAATCCAAGTAGCCCATGGAAAAGAGTGCATGTTTGGTCACATTTTACTTATCCTTTTACCAAAACCACATTCCACAGAACATAAATGTCCACCTTAATACTGAATTAGGAACAATGTTAGTGTACATAAAGCTCAAAATGAATTATACACAAAACAAAAGGAGCATTATTAATACACTACTATAAACAAAATAGGTTTTTATGCAGGTAACTGCTTACAAAGCATTGACCTTACTGTGTTAATTATAAAATTGCACTTTTTGAAGTTCAGGCTTCAAATAATACTTATGTAGTCAGCAAACCAATCTGAGTTAGCTATTTTTACTTTAAATCAGTATCAGAGTTACACTTCTTAGATTTTTCTTTTTGTCTGAATCTCATAAATAATAAATGAATTCCCAATATATACAATATTTTTGTAAGGATTATTATGGTCTTTTTGCTTGTAAGCTGTTCAGAGTCAGTGAGATGGGCCTCATATAAACTTAGTCAGCCAGTCAATCAACAAACAGGTTGAATTAAGCACCAGCCAAGACTGAGTTAATTCTGCAATTGGTCATTGATTCAATAATACAGGCAAATGCCACAGAATAGGATATCTTTAACATGCTATAATAGAAAATTAATAGTGTTCAAATCAGGAAATCCTGAAGCTCACATCATTGCTTTGGTGAGAATATACCTCTGAAATGAAATATATCATAAACCTTAAAAATAAAGAATAAAAAAGTCACAGAATTAGATATAATAATGATATTTATATAATATACAATTTATTTTGGTTTCTAAAAATTCAGGCAATAAAGGTAATATTTATATTATCAAAGGTGTTCCTGAAAGAACTTTTTCACTAAGCCATACTGCAGTAACATCTATATCACATTATATATCAACATATTGTAAGCAATAACATAATAACACTGAAAAAATATAACTTTCTTCCAGTGATTTAACTTTAATATGGGAGGATCCTATTAGACTTATAGTAATAACACCAGGTAACTTCTAACTTTTCATGTCTATGTGTGAGGGGAGCATGCATTCAACATTACTTCTTTTTGGGTTAATGGTATGGAGTTACAGAAGAAGACATTTATCTGTAAATACATAAGTATTAACCCTGTTGTAAACTACTAGGCATGTTGTATTTCTTAATTTTTATATCTGGAAATCTAAACAAAGTGGAGAATAACATCTACCATACATAACAGAATTTATTTCTAAATAAACATGTATAGATTTTTCCCATACCATCAGTGATTAGACAGAAAATATTCCTTTCTAAGCATCTCTGTCCTAGTGGGGTTTCTCTATCAGTATACTTGTGACTACCATTAGGAAACAATAATCTGACCTCATCTTCTCAAGCAGAGTACCTGAATTGTGATGTGAAAAATAAATCAAAGATAAATTACTTATTTATATTTACATTCCTTTCTATGCTGTATGAGCCAGTGGCACACATAACTAATAAGCATCCTTAGAGACAAGCACTGCATCCACACAAATGTAAAGAAATAAAATGTCAGAAAACTTCTGATCAGCATAACCCCAAAGTCTACCTATCAATTATTCATTTATTCCACCTTTATATGAGCCAAAAAACCTTATGGACAGAGAAGGGCCCAGAAAAAAAAAGTGAAAATGTTTGATATCACAAATTGAATAGCATTTGAAGGGAAACAGGAAAGAATCAGCAGAAAAGCTAAGCCTTACAAAGTATGGTACCTCCATTGCATTACATATACAGAAGGCAAATTAATTCTTCTGCCTGAAATCAATTGTTTTAAGCTCTCTCAACAGTCTACAAATGATTAATAGAAACCCCATCTTTTATATACTAGAAGAAACTGTTAGCAACTTCAAAATATTACGTATTTGTGTGACTCTTAATGTTGAATGCCAGAATGTAAATAGGGCTTAATGTTGAATTCCAGAATATAAATAAGTCTTAATTTTTTTAAAAAATGAAAATATGGTCAACTGCAATCTTAGACTTACCTCCCAATGAGCAAAAATGAGACAGAGAGAAAGAGAGAGAGAGAGACACACACAGAGAGAGACAGAGACAGATAGACAGAGACAGAGACAGAGAGAGGAGAGGGAGAGAGAGAGAGGGAGAGAGAGATTACATTCCTGAAAATCTTCTTATCTTAAGCAATGTCCAGGAATTTCTTCACTCAGCTAAACTCCAGATGCAAAAAATAAAAGAAAAATGCAAAGAATTAAATCCTCTATTATTCTTGTGCTTTTCTCTGGTTGTTTTTCACAGCAACTTGTACTATACACAAAATGGCACCTCTCCTTCAATGCAGAGAAGTCTGGGTATATATACCAAGCATGTGTATCTGAGAAAAACCACAAAACACTAGTTCCTTATCATGTGCTTGTTAGCTTGTCCAATCTATGGCAATCACTTTGGTCCCAGGGGTTGAAAGATACAAGATGCAGGGGAAAAAGGGGGAAGCAAAAGCTGAAGAAAGATCAATACTGTACTGTGAAACAAGAAGTGTGGGCTATTTACTTTTCATTGATCTGATGATGCAGGAGAAACACCTCAGACTGGTATTAAATTGAGGGAATACATCTTGTCGGGGAATGGGGGGGTGTTTCACCTCTCACAATCAAGTGCACCAAACAGAAATTAGAACAAATGAAAACTAATCACAGGCATACAATAAAACTATTAATCTACATTACAAAACCTCACAGAAACATAATTAAATATCAGGTTCATAATAAAGCTAATACTGCCAGCCTTATGGATTTGAGTTGCATTTGGACCTAACATGAGGGGAAATTTTGTGAAGTACTGACAGGAATGTACAGAAAATCAAGATTTGAGTCAGTTTAGGACTGAAATAGCTCAGCTGCAGAATAAGTACTTGAAAAATAATTAGATTTTACTTTACAATTTAGTTTTGTGAAGATTTCAAATACACTTTTTCATAAAGATGTCTTCAGTCTTGTTACTTAGTAGATTAGTTATTTAATCTAGCATATTATTTTAGGCACCCTTCTGTATTTTTTTTTGACAGACTATAAATAAATTAGCATTATTTCATGTCTCTTTTAGAGCAAAGAAGTAGTAATATTTGTGAGAACAACATCTTCCTCTTTCATTGAATGGATACACACCATGATGGAAGCTAGAGTTAGTAATATTTGAAAAGTAATTCTTTGTATATCTTATTCTCTAATGCACATGTTGTTTTTTGGGATAGTTTTGTTCTTAACTTTTGAGAATCAGACCAGAATGACATATTTCTAATTATTTATTCAATATATAATTTCTTTGAACTGTTTATTTTATGAAATGAAGTCGCTGACACCAAGGACATTGTATTTTTTGCGACATTGAAGAAGGAATAGATAGTGCTGGATAACCGTGGCTGGTTGTATAAAAAAAAAAAAAGATAGTTTTCTTCAGTCCTGCAGACCAATCTGTACCTGTCAACAATCATCTTGTACAACTATTTAAAGTATGAGATAACTTTTTTTTACCGTAACTCTTTTAAAAAGGAGGAAAAAAATGACCCTAGTCATTTCTGCCTCAGGTAAGAATTTGTACTGATTTGTTTGTTGTGTGATTTATTTGTTGTTCTGGCTACCCATGAAATTCTCAGAAATTTTCCAGAACTCTAAAGTTCAAGGCTCATCTGATCTTTGTAGGTATAGGCACATTGTGGCATCTTTTCCAAGATTTCATTGTTAGTCTACCACATCCTAGTTTATGGCATACCATATTTGTTGCCTGCTAGTTCCTTTATTGTTGACAGTTGATCTTAAAAGGCAAGAAAAAAAATCCATCACTTCTGTATCGTTGTCAGTTCATTCATTGCCATTGGGAAAAGGACTGGTTGCTGTACTTATTGTCATTAATCTAGTCTTCCTTATACTTAACTGTTGATCCATTTTTTTTTCCACTGGGCCATTATTACTTCAACATCATTTGCATGTTTAACTGTCAGTAGTATCAGGGGGAGGAGAAGTAGGATGTTCTGTTCAGTCAAGTCTAACTCTTGGAGTTTCTGTGGGACAGGTCTCTCCATATCTTCTGATCTTGCCCTATTTCTTTGAGTTTTTCTATGATCTGGTTGATGTCAGCTTTGATATTGTCTAGCCACTGTGTTCTTTGACAGCAAGGTTTCCTTTTACTGCTGACTGTAATTGCTTTCTCCAGTGAATTTCCCTGCATGACATGGCCAAAGTAAGTTAGATACAGTTTTGTGATTTTTGCCTTCTAAGTGACATGCCCAGTGTTATGTGCTCTAGTACTTGCTTGTTAGTCAACTTTGCTGACCAAGGAATGTGCACCACAACTCAAATGAACAGATTTTCTTCCTGTTTTACTTTTTTAAGGTCCAACCTGCATAATCGTAGGTAGCAAAGGGGAACACAAATGAGTGAAATAACCTACATTTGATTACCAGACTGATGTCCTTGCTTTTTCATGTTTGGCTCATGTTCATCGCTGCTGTGTGACCCATGCAATCTGACATTTTATTTCTGTGCTGCATTCATGGCTTTGAGCTATCTACATTCCAAGAAAGTGAATTTTTCACACATTCTGTTTCTTCACCATCAATTATTATTTTGATGTTTCCCTTGAAGTGGTCATGAGCTTGGTCTTTTTGATGTTGAGGAAGATACCAAAATTCTCACTTTCTTATTCCAGGACTCCTTTGGTTTCTGAGAGAAAAGTGGTATCATTAGCATATTAAAGATTGTTGATGTTTCTTCCACCAATCTTTATTCTAGTTTTTGATGCTTCAAGATCTAGCTTCCTCATGATCATTTTGGCGTATAGGTTGAATAAGAAAGGGTACAGAATGCAATCTTATCACACTCCTTTCTCTATTTCATACCAATCAGTGTCTCCATATTTTGTTTAAACAGTGGCTTCCTGTTTTGTGTACAGCATTTGGGCCAACTTGACCAGATGTACTAGTATATTTTGTAGGGTATTGTAGGGCTATCCACAGCTTCTCATAATAAATACAATCAAAAGCTTTCTTGCAGTCAATGAAGCACATATAAATGATCTTTTGATATTCACAAGGTTTTTCCATGATCCAATGCAGATTTACAATAAGGTTGCAAGTGCTATGGCGCCTTTGGAAGCTGGCTTGGATATCTGGTAATTCCCTTTCAATGGTTGGTGCTAAATTGCTGTATAATTTTAAGCAAAAACTTGCTGATGTGAGTAATGATAACAATTGTGAGACAATAGTAGCAATCTTTAGAGTCACCCATTTTCAGTAGTGGAATGAACTCTAAGTGTTTCCAAGTGTGGCCAAATGTTGGTTTCCCAAATTTTCTGGTACATGTCTCTACTGACTGTGCAGGGATAATGTCAAAATCTGGAGTCTTGTAGTTTGGCAGTTGGTCCATTATCCATATGATCTCTTCTTCACAGATAGCCAGTTGCAATGCTACTTCTGTTTCCTCATCCTGAGGTTGGGCCCCTCAATATAGCACGGATTATCGATGATTTCTCCTCCAAATTTTAAAACCATATTTATCTTCTTCTCATCCAGGTTTCCTTAATAAATATTCATTGTGTAAATAGAATAAATAAGAGAATATATAACATTTTTCAGTCCTTTGATACCCTGAAGCCAGTCTGTTTCAACCTGTTCCATCTAGACTATACGTGTGTGTGTGTGTGTGTGTGTGTGTGTGTGTTGTGTATTTGCCTGAGAATACGTTCGGGAACAATCATTTTCTAAGGTCCTGTTAAAGCTTGATATAAATGACACAAACAAAGCTGTTTCAAGAAAGAATACTGTTGTGGAGTTTTCCCTCTGGTCTGTGTTCCCGGCAGGAGCGCGGACCACCCTGATTGGTTGATGCTGTTTGACAGCCGGCTATATAAAGTGCTGTCAAACAGCATTAGCTGTTGCCGCAAGCTGACTGCTTGTTAGTCCAGCAGTCGCGGCAACCCTTTATTTCGCTAAATAAAGATTCCTGTCAGTTGCTCTGTGTCCGCCTCGGTCATTCCCATCACTCCACAACACTGCCGACAAGGATGGGATCCAAACAAGAGGTGACCGGACAATGCAGCAGAGTGCAGTCACTGTTAAAGAGCTGGAGTCACTAAAAACAAAAGAGCCAAAGCCACTACGAGCTGACTGTCACAAGCTGCTGACGCCATTCTGCGAGCGCGAAATTCAACTTCCTAGCCGAATAGACTGTCATCACTGAGGATAGATGTCTTCAACTCCTGCGTTCCCACCATTTAGACCAGCAGCAGAGACTTGGGAATCCTATAGGAACTGCTTTGACTGCTTCCTGGATGCTATAGACCTCACTGAAGCTTCAGCCCATAGAAAAAAATCCTATTTCTTAAGCTTTTGTGGGGTTGTAGTGTTTGACACTGCCACAGCATTGGTAACCCCATGACCTGTCAAAGAAGTCCCTTGGGGGAGCTACAAGAAATCCTCTCTAATCACTATTCATCCAAGCCCTCACAGATTGCAAGGAGACATGCCTTTAGGAGGTGAGTTCAGGGTGAGGGAGAGACTATCAGTGAATACATGGCTGCTCTGAGGTCTGCTGCCTTACATTATGGATTCAAGGATTATCTAGAGGATATGCTCCTAGACCAAATAATGTGTAGGGTTAAAGACTTAAGGCTTCAAAGGCGGCTATTAGCCAAAAGGGACCTAACCCTAGCAATAGCCATTGAAGAGTCTCAGGCTGCTGAGCTTTCTGCTCAATCTGCATCTGAAATCCAGGGAAACACAATCAAACAGAATAGCTCAACAGTCCATTTTGATGAGGTTTCTCCAGATAATGGCTCTGAGGATTCAGCTGTTGTAAATCGTCTTAGACAACAGAGACCCCTTCCAGAAGACTCAAAGTCAAAAGCTAGTTTTTCTTCCTGGCAGCAACCCATCTGTTTAAGCTGTGGAGGAAATCACTTAAGAGCATCCTGTAGGTTCAGGAATGCCATCTGTTTAAGTTGCCAGAGGAAGGGTCACTTAGCAAGGGTCTGCCAAGCTGGGAAAACCTTTACTCAGAGACCTCAGCCAAACCTCATCTTTCAAAGGCAAGTGGAAGACTGCTATACCTGTTACCACTTCAACCAGTCCAACAACAGCTCTAACAAAATCAGTATTTTTGTCTCCTTAGAAGGTAAACCTTGTAAGATGGAGGTGGATACAGGTTCTGCTCTATCCATTATTTCATGGAACACCCTTAAGAAGCTGCTACCCAGATTTCCAAAGAAGAAGCTCCTTGACTGCCACCTGACTCTGCAAGATTACCAAGGCAAGAACATTCCAGTCCTCGGGAAAGGCAAGTTCCTCATTCAATTCAAAACTTTTAAAGGCCACTTGCCTCTGGTTGTGGTGGATGGTGCTCTCCCCAGTTTACCGGGTTTAGATTGGTTCCCTGCCCTTGGCCTAAATATAACAGGCATCCACTCTGTGTTAAATGCTGAAGTAGATTCCCTATTCAAAGACTATGCTGATGTATTCAGCGAAGATTTGGGATGTTACTCAGGTACCCCCATATCATTTAGTGTAGACCCTCAAGCAACTCCTGTACACCTGAAACCTCGTAGAGTGCCTTTCGCAATTCGTCCTAAGTTAGATAAGGAACTTGACAAACTAATCAAACAAGGAGTATTAGAACCTGTAGATTTTGCTAAATGGGAGACCCCCATAGTGACCCCTCTTAAGAAAGATGGTAGCGTTAGGATATGCGCTGATTACAAAATTTCCCTGAATAGATACCTCCAAATCAGTGCTTACCCAGTTCCCATCATTCAACACCTTTTACATTCTTTTGAACCTGGGTCTATTTTTGCAAAGCTGGATATGTCCCAGGCATACCAGCAATTCCCTGTAGATGACCACACAGCAGAATTGCAGACAATAGTAACTCACAGGGGAGCTTTTAGGTGCAGTCGCCTTCAGTTTGGCGTGAGTGTAGCCCCTGGGATATTTCAATCCCTGTTGGAGAGGCTACTTCAAGATCTCCCAGGGGTAGTTCCTTATTTCGATGACATTTTAATTTCAGCCACAGACAAACCTCAGTTGTTACAAAGAGTAAGGTCAGTTCTAGATCGATTCAGGCAAAATGGCCTCAAACTTAAAAAGGACAAATGCACCATTGCCACTAAGCAAGTAGATTTTCTGGGCTATAGAATTGATGCCTCTGGCATACACCCTATAGAATCTAAAGTCAGGGCCATCCACGAGGCACCCACTCCTACCAACAAAACTGAACTCCAGACCTTCTTAGGGCTTCTCAATTTCTATGCTGCATTCCTCCCTCACAAAGCTTCAATCGCAGAGCCTTTACATAGACTTTTGGACAAAAAGTCCAACTGGCATTGGGGACCTAGGGAAGCCCATGCCTTCCACTCTGTCAAATCCTTGATCACCTCTAAAGCAGTTTTAATTCAGTTCAACCAGCATCTTCCATAAGTTCTTGCTGCAGACGCTTCCCCTTTTGGCATAGGGGCTGTTCTTAGTCACAGACTGCCAAATGGCTCTGAGGCACCCATTGCATTTTCTCCAGAACCTTTTCTTCAGCTGAACGCAACTACAGCCAGATAGACAAAGAGACTTTGGCTGCAGTTGCCTCTGTAAAGAAATTTCATGAATTCCTCTATGGCCACCATTTTGAACTAATCACAGATCACAAGCCTCTGCTCGGCCTTTTGTCTGCTGATAAACAAATACCTCAGATTCTATCCCCAAGGATGACCAGATGGACTCTGTTTTTGGCTGCTTATTCATACAAACTGATCCATAGACCCGGAAAAAACCTCACACGCGCTGATGCTCTCAGCCGCTGCCCATTGCCAGTTCCAGTTGAAGACCCTGCACCAATCCATGCTGTGTTCAAATTCAACGAACTCAATCTGCCCATTACAGCTTCTGATATTGCTTACCATTCCTCAAAGGACAAGGTAATCACCCAAGTCCTTGACTGGGTGGGAAGGGGGTGGCCAGATGTCCCTTATTCCCCTGAGTTCCTGCCCTTCAAGGCACGCCAGCTGGAACTGTCATCCCTCCAGGGTTGTTTATTGTGGGGAACAAGGGTGGTCATTCCTTCCTCATTGCAAGCTTCAGTTCTGAAGCTCCTGCATGAAGGCCACCCAGGCATTGTTAGAATGAAGGCCCTGGCCTGTGGTTATGTCTGGTGGCCTGGCATGGATGCCCAGATCTCCAGCTGGGTAAGCACTTGTCAGCCTAGTCAGGCAACCAGACCTGCCCCACCAACTGCATCCCCTGGGAAGTGGGAGAACGCTGGAGCCCCTTGGTCCAGGCTGCACATTGACCTGGCTGGCCCAATGCAGGGGCGTACATTTCTAGTAGTAGTAGACTCCTTCTCAAAATGGATTGATGTGGCCTTGCTGCCCACAACAACCACCCTTGCAGTTACCAGGGCCCTAACGAGGCTATTTGTGACACATGGCATCCCTGACACAATAGTGTCAGATAATGGGCCCCAATTTACCTCCTGCAAATTTGAACTATACTTAGCCAACCTGGGGGTCAGTCATGCCCTCACAGCTCCTTTTCACCCTGCTAGCAACGGAATGGCTGAAAGGGCAGTTAGGTCAGTGAAAGAAGCCCTAGGGAGATTTGGCCAAAGTGACTGGCACTCTAAGTTGTCCAGATTTTTGCTATATCAGCATACAACCCCTTGTGCCACTACCAATAGGTCCCCAGCGGAACTCCTTATGGGCAGACGTTTGAGGACTCCCCTGGACAGGCTGCACCCCCACTATGCCCCAGTAACTCCTCTTGGGTCTGACAGCCAGCCTAGGGAGTTTGCCTTAAATGACCTGGTTTATGCCCGCAATTATGCAGGCCACCCCTTATGGGCGCCAGGACAGGTCATAGCTGTGACAGGGCCTAAGTCATATAGGGTGCTGCTGGAGGATGGTCGTACCTAGCACAGACATATCGACCAGTTGAGGAGGGGTTGGACAGTGGCCGCTGATGGACCCGGTCTACCACCCACCGACCCGAGTCTACCACCAGCCGATGAAAACCTGCCGCTGATGACTGATGACACTCGGGAGAACCATGGACGGAGGGACTTACCTGTTCCAGCGCCTGGTAACTCATCTGCAGCTCCAGAGGACAAGGCTCCTGCGGTAACCGGCTCTGAAGGGCTCCCTGAAGCAGAGGACTTCGATCAACAGATGGAGGCCCCTGTTCTACAGCGTTCCAACTGCCTGAGAAGACGACTGGCCTACTTGCAGGACTACGCATGCTCCTTGCCAGAGGAAAGGAGTGTTGCATTGACATGGAGTTTTCCCTCTGGTCCGCGTTCCTGGTGGGAGCGCGGACTACCCTGATTGGTTGATGCCGTTTGACAGCCGGCTATATAAAGCGCTGTCAAACGTCATCAGCTGTTGCCACAAGCTGACTGCTTGTTAGCCCAGCAGTCGCGGCAACCCTTTATTTCGCTAAATAAAGATTCCTGTCAGTTGCTCCGTGTCCGCCTCGGTCATTCCCATCGCTCCACAACAAATACAACAACTTTTTAAATTATTATTAACAACTTTTATACAAGAACTTTTTGTTATTATTAAGAGCCATAGTGGCACAGTGGTTAGAATGCAGTATTGTAGGTAAATTCTTCCAACTGCCAGAGTTTGATTCTCACCGGCTCAAGGTTGACTCAGCTTTCCATCCATCTAAGGTCAGTAAAAGGAGGACCTAGGTTTTTGGGGGCAATATGCTGAGTCTCTAAACTGCTTAGAGAGGGCTGTGAAGCACTATGAAGTGATATATAAGTCTAAGTGCTATTGCTATTACTGATTTTTGCAATTATCTGGACTGCAATAATGTCTCTTGTTTATTGGCCCCTGTTAAATCCAGCTTGAGCAGCTGGCATTTTCCTTTCCACATAGTGTTTTATTTTGCTAGCTCATGGAGTTAACAATATTGTATGATAGTTTATATACTTTGTTAAATCTCTTTTCTCTTATATTGATACATAGACTGATGGCCACTTTTTCAGATTTTTTCCAGATTTTCTAACATAATTTTTTGTGGGATCATAGTTACTCTTCCGTTGTTTTCCATATTTCTTTAGATGTTCTATTAATTTCTGTACTATTGTGACACAGTAATTATCAGAGTGTAATCTAACTTCATATTTTACTAGTAGACATTCTTGTAAGTAGGGAATATCTTTTAAGTTATCTTGGATATTGACAGTTCTCTGGACAGAATTTCAGTATATTTCTTCCATCTCTGTTTGACCTTCAGTTACTATCTGCCTATCCTTTAGCATGCCAGTTTGAGCTTGATAATTCTTCTAAAGACTTTTGTTGATTTTCTGAATTTTTTCCTATCTTTAAAGATGTTGCTATAATACAGATCTTTGAGATTCTTTGTTAAGTGTCTTCCTGAGATCTTTGCTTCTTGACTGTAGCTTCTCTTCTTAGCAATTTCCACCATTTGTTTCCATTCAATTTGCTTTCTTTTGTTTTTTCATCCTTGAAAAACATTAAAGTTATGGTTTTGTGTACTTTATGTGTTTGTGTTCATTCACTAAGAGTGAAGGCAGAAATCTGGTATTAAACTTGAGCCAGAATCAAACTAATGAAAGTCTGATTTGATCTGCTTTGACTATTTGATCAAGTTCTGAAGGAGGCTAAAATTAATCTTGTGACTAATACATACACCAAACTTAGATGTGATACATTTGAAATGATCCCCCATTTAGTTGAATAAGCAAAAAAAATTGCAAGGTTAAATCTAAACAAATGTGAAATGTCACAGAATCAAAACAATTTTAATTTCAAATTCAGAGTTAAATGTTTTATTGGGATTGTAAATAAAGTCACATGCAAGTCAGAAGAATTTTATGACACCTGTGGCATCATATTGTAACATTACACAAGTTTGACTTGATTTTAATTCATTGATGAATGAAGCAAAGTGACTTCCTGCATCAATAAAAAGTCGAAATATTCAATACTATCTGACTCTTATTGAATGAATCAATGTATCATTAACTTCAGTTACATAGAAGGTGAATCTGAAAAAGGAGTTAGTGCAAAGAGAAAGCCTCACAGAATTCAGCAGGTCAGAGACTTAAGATAACTAAAACTTTGGAAAAAAAAAGACATACTTGAAATACCTACTTCTCTGAAATTAAAGATATTTCAGATTGATTTTTCACAGCCCAGCTCAGGCTGTTCTATAGGTCAGAATTCATGCTTGTAAAGATAACAATACTTATGTAGATGAGGAAGAGGAGGAGAAGGAGGATGAAGATGAGGATGATGAGGATGAGGATGATGCTTTCTGTTTCTAAATATTTAGGTAGCTAAGTTTTACCCCTGATTGTTATACATGATAACAGCTTTAACTCACAAAACTGGTCAAAGTTTCAACTTCTTATCTTTGATACTTTTTCATAAGTACTAAGCTTTTCTGGCATCCTTTCCCCCCTGATTTGATTTGAGGGTGCTATCTTTTTATTTTCTTCTTATTCTTGTAAATATTTTTGTGTCATTATCACTGTATGGGCATATTTTTTCTTTGCAAAGAGTAATTGCAGCATAGAAATATGCTTAATTAATTAAGAAAGTGTGGATTTTTCCATCTCCGGAGGAGATGTGAAAGAGATATGTCATTCTTAACGGATTGAAATCTTCTGCTTCAGTTTCTAATTTTCAAGAAACAAACTTTTCAAGGGCCACTACTACTTCTGAAAAGGTATTCTCAGGACAGGTGAAGGACATGGTAAGTCTTTAAAAGAAACAAGATTGTGAAGTCCAAATTCTAAAACTGAAACCTTGTTTAGCAACTCAAAATCAGTCAACTCAAATTTTGAAGAAAAAGAAGCATTTGCATTATTTTACTCAATTTAACATGCATTGAATTTTTTATCTGTTTGCAAAATAGAACATTCAGAAGCCATTTCTCAATTAGCTATGATGCTCTTTTGAATTCACCATATGCTACAGGAAAATTAAGGGTTATGAGTATAAAGCCTTAAGCCCCGGTCACACTGCACCGACAGATGCAAAGAGGATGTAAAACGGACAAAAAAGCTTGCCATCCGTTGGTTAACGCGATGTACTCACTGCCTCCGTTTTGCTTCCTCTCTATCTGTCCAGCATCCGTTTATTGATGTTTCATCCGCTCAGAAAGTTTTCAGCTGCTCAAAACTTTTGCGCGGAAAATGTATCCAATTCATCTGTTCTACATCCGCTACGCAACCGCTACGCATCCGTTCTGCATCCGTTACGCATCCGATATATCCGCTAGACATCTGCTACGCGTCCACGCAACTCGCATCCACTCGGACGCAGGGAGGAAGCGGAACGGACGCAGAACGGATGCAGAACGGATGCCTAGCAGAAGCAGCACGGAAACAAAGCATGTAAAACAGAAAAAAACGTCCACAGAGGGGACCTATCTCGGATATTAAGGATGTCTAGAGGATGCCTAGAGGATGCCTAGAGGATGCCTAGAGGATGCAAAGGGACACCTATACTGCCTATAAAAAGGGGGAGCAACACATCTGGATCTCACTTTCAGACCAGCAGCCCTGCTGCAGACCTCTGCAGCCTTCATCTGACTCTTGCTCTTCCACAGCATCCATTCATGTCCACCGTGGATCATAACACAGTCCTTTTGGCAGCCACCATCCTTCTGCAACAGTGCGAAGCCATCTACAGGCTCTGTGAACTCTACTACGGGAAGAAAAAGGGGCAGCCAAGAAGCGTCTGGGTACGAAGATGGTTCACCAGAAGAGCAGAGGATGGACTGTACAACAAGCTGATGGTGGAGCTCAGGAACGAAGACACTCGGGCATTCCAGAACTTCATGAGGATGCCTCCAGCCATGTTTGATGAAGTTGTGCAGCGCCTGACACCCAGGTTGACCAAGGCAAACACCAACTTCACCACCTGGCACTCACTCTGCACCACCTGGCTTCAGGGACCACCTACAGGAGCATGCAGTATGGCTGGAGGGTGCCACACAACACCATCAGCATTGTGGTCAGAGAAGTGGTGCAGGCCATCATCGAAGAATACAAGGAGGAGCTCCTCCAGTGCCCTTCCACTGAAGAAGGATGGAAGAAAGTTGCAGAGCAGTGGTATCATAAGTGGAACTTCCCCCACACTGTTGGAGCCATAGATGGCAAGCACGTGGCCTGCAAAGCTCCAACCAAGTCGGGGTCCACTTATTTCAATTACAAGGGCTTCTTCAGCATCATCCTCTTCGCCATGGTCGATGCTGACTACAAGTTCATCTGCATCGATGCTTCAGGCAACAGCTCATCTTCAGATGCCCAGGTATACAACGCCAGTCACCTCAAGGAGGAGCTGGAACGCATCCTCATCGTGGGATTTCCAGATCAAGAACCCCTGCCCAACAACACACAAGATGTGCCCTACTTCATCGTGGGGATGACTCCTTCTCCCTCACAACCTACCTCATGAAGCCCTACACTTCCAGACTCCTCACCCGTGAAGAGAGGATCTTCAACTACAGGCTGTCCAGGGCAAGGTGGGTGGTGGAGAACGCCTTTGACATCCTGGCCAACAGGTTCCAGGTACTTCTCACCACCATGCAGAATCGTCCAGAGACCGTGAGGAGGATCATGAAAGCTTGCTGCATCCTACACAATCTCATGCGCACCCGCAACCCAGTGTTGCAGAACAGGCTCGTGGACCTCCAACAACGCAATGGGGACATGGAGCCTGGGGAATGGAGGCAAGGGTGAAACCTGATAGAAACTGAGGATGTGCAAGGCCCCAACAGAGCCTCACATGAAGGGAAGAAGTAGCGCAACCTCCTGAAACACTGGTGCAACTCCCCAGCTGGAGCAGTGGAGTGGCAAGACAGGATGATAGATGATTAATGGATGCTTCCTTCAGCCTGTCTCATCACACGGATGAGATTGGGCCATGTAAGTTGGGTGGGCCTACAATGAACAGGGCATTTAAAAAGAGTTGTATTTATGTTCAAATGTGTGGATCAATGATTACATTGTTATTGATAATAAAGGGCCAAAGGTGTGGCACCTGGGAGGGTGGACCATACAGTCCCACTATGCTTGCACTGGAGGTTTATCTATCCCACAGCTATTACCCATCCCAAAGGTATCCCTGCCCAACCCACTGCTATCTTAACCCATCCCACAAGCATGCAAAGGCTTAAACCATTTCTAAAGTTTCCACCAAGACTTTATTAAAAAAAAGAAATGAAGCAAGTGTATGAATCAAAAATAGACTTTATTAACAAGAAGCTATAAAACAAAAATGAGTCTCTGGCACTCCTCTTGGTCGCTCAGTCTCAGGGGTGAAGGGTCCAGGTGCTGTGGAGGTGGCTGGTGCTGGAGTGCTTGTCATCAGCTCCTCCAAAAGCAGAAGCAGCAGAAGCCCCAGCCCCAGAAGAGCGAGCCCGTGCTGCAGAAGCCCCAGCAGAACCAGAGTGAGGGCCAGGGGGTGGGATGGTAGCCCTGTCCCTCTTGCCAGGGCTGGCAGCAGATGGCTGAGGCTTGCTGTGCTTCAGCATGGTTGTGGGGTTGCTGGCTGGCAGGGAGGCTAGCAGGAACCAAGGCTGGCAGAAAGGCTGGCAGGGAGGCAGGCACCAAGGCTGGAAGGAAGGCTGGCAGGCATGCAGGCACCAAGGTTGACAGGCAGGCATGAACCAAGGCTGACAGGCAGGCAGGCAGCAAGGCTGGCAGGCAGCAAGACTGGCAGCAAGGCTGGCAGCAAGGCTGGCAGGCAGGCAGACAGCAAGGCTGGCAGGCAGGCAGACCGCAAGGCTGGCAGGGAGGCTGGCAGGCTGGCAGGCAGCAAGGCTGGCAGCAAGGCTGGCAGGCAGACATGCAGGCAGGACAGGCAAGGCAGTCGATGTGTCTGGAAGCAGGTCTTTCCTCTGAATGGCGACCTGCTTCCGAGCTGCTTCCAAGCTGCTTCACGGGGCTGACGCAATGCATCCTCCCCACATGCGCAATTAATGCTCGGCATCCGCTAGGCTTCCGCTGTGCATCTGCTGTGCATCCGTTCTGCATCTCTGTATCCGTTCCGCATCCGCTTTGCTGCGGCCCCTTGGAAGCCTAGCGGATGTGCCATCCGCTCCCATCTGCTTCCATCCGCTGGGCTTCCGTTCCGCATCCACTTTCCATCCGCCCTGCGTCCTCCTCGTGTCCATGTTATCCGCTCCGGTTATGCAAATTTTTGCCCCTTCTGAGAGCGGATAACAACAGATGGAACATTTTTCTCGTCCGTTGTGTCCGTTTTGCATCCGTTGGGCTGTGTGACAGGGCCTTTAGCAACTGCAATAAAGTATTGCTTCTGTTATTTCTGTGTAAAGAAGTGGACTCAAAAAATTCTACTGGCTATATAATGCTACCTCAAAGTGTAAAAAACAAGAGGTTGTGAATTTGTGAAGTACTTTTATTTCCTCTCTCCATCTTCTTAAATAACTTGAAGAAGAAACAAAATGTCATTTCTTGAACTGTTATTTTCAAATAGGAAAAAATCAAAGGAGCTAAAATATTAGAAAGTAAACAAATAAACAAGAAATAATGTAGTTGTATTGAAGAAGATATTCCTTGACTCAGCTGTATAATATAAAAGAAAAAAGAAGATTGTTTTCCATAGAGATCAAAGGGATGCAGTATGAAAATATATAAAAAAAAAAAATTACCAAGTACAACCCATTTTCTTCCAAAAGTTGATTTCAAAATGTAAGTGAATGTAAGGTAAAACTTTCAGTTTATTGATGAGAGTTTATCTTATGCATAGTGCCTGGAAATAATGATCACATTAACCTAATAAAATTTTAAAAAATCAAAGAAAATTATTAAATAGTTAGAGCCAATATGCACAATGGGTTTCAAGGAGATATTACATTTTTTTTTTCGTACAGGCTAAACCATATCCCATATGATTTTTACAGAATTGATCTTCAATTTACAGTATGGCAGCACTATTTTGCTTATTGTTACAATATCAGAATGTTTATTCTGACAGCCTAAATGGTTTTAAATGCTGTGTTTATCCAAGTATTATTGTTGAATGGCAAATTACACCCATATTATAGAGGCAAAGGTGGTGGCAAGGAGGAAGAGGAAGCAGGGGGAGACTGTAGTTAGTCTAGATAGACTTTTAATCTGATCTATTGTAGCTCCTGTTATTATTATTATGTTATTAGTAAAGTGCTGGAGCTAAAATAAGATCAAGTATACAAATCTTTAATTCAGAAGAGTATTGGTTTTATAATAATGAGTTATAATTGACATGATAAAAATGATGAAGGATAAGGAAAGACCTAAATTTGAGAAGAGAAGAAATACAGTGTTTGGTATATAACTGGATGAAGGCCACCATCTGCGATTCTTTGTGTCAATTTCAATACACCCCTTAGGACTTCCTACAGTAGCCAAATTATAGCTTTCATGAAAATGATAAATGAGAATCATTGTTCCCTATATAGCTGTCACGCCGAAACAACTGGAATCCTTATGGCTATCATTTCTATAGTCATCATGCCCTGAAAAGCAAATTCAGTTATGTGATGAACTCTGAATGGCAAATATAATACCTGATGGAAAATCAGCTTATTACTGAAAACAAAGCTTTAAAAAAAGTCTTTTTGATACCACTCTTTCTAATTTGAAAGGATACTAGGCAAAGAAAAAAGGACTACTACCGTGTTTCTCCAACAATACAGCCTCCACCAATAGGAAGCCCCACCATGTTTTATGGGCATTCAATTTATAAAATTGAATTAAACCTAACTGTTTTAGGTGAAATACTAACTATGAATCATAGTTAGTGTATGCAGCTTTATATGTAAAATAGCAATTGTGGGTGTGGTTATGAAAACCATATAAAAGTAGCAAGGCTACAGCTTGCTCTCTCTCTCTCTGGCTTTGATGATCCCTGATTACTGCTTGGAAGCAAGACTGCATTGCTCGAACGGGAGAGACAACAACATCTAGAGTTTACACCAGTGCTAGTGCAAAATTCCTAGAACATGTAGGATGGAATAGATTAGAGCAAGATTTAAATAATGAAATATTTATTGAACCCTACAAAAGTCAGAAAGATGAGATTTGCCATAAGAAGAGTCCAATTAAAGAAGAAGTCCACGAAGAGCAAATAGGACCAGAACAAGAGGAAATAGTTGATCAGGAAGAATTACATGATCAAGAACAATTAGTAGAGGAAAGTCCACCTGCAAGCCCTATAATACCTAGATGTACTACACGTGTAACTAGACCACCTGATAGGTATCAAGCAAGTATAGTTTGCCAAGTAACTAAAGTTCCAACTAGTGTAGATGAACTTAGGATGTATCCTGCTAAGGATCAGGAGAATTGGCAAAAGGCAATGGAAAAAGAACTAAATTCATTAAAGGTAATGAAAGTGTATGAAGATGCCAAAATACCTCCAGGAGAAAAATCCATTGGGTGCAAATGGATATTTAAAGTAAAAACTGGAAATGATGGGACTGTTACCCATAAAGCTAGGTTAGTAGCTCAAGGATTTAATCAAACTGCATCTGATTACGATGAAGTTTTTGCGCCAAGCCTTAAAGCTACATCTTTAAGAACAGCATTAGTGTGGACAGCTAAGAAAAACTATATCGTTAATCATTTAGATGTAGAAACTGCTTATCTACATGCACCATTGCAGCACACTATATATTTAAGAAAACCAATTGGCATAAATGACAACAATGTAAATAGCAATGATTGTTGGAAACTCAAAAAGAGTCTTTACGGGTTGAAACAATCTGGGCATGAGTGGAACCAATATATTGTGAAAGAGTTAAACAATATAGGTTTTAAATCTGGTTTAGCAGATCCTTGTGTATTTAAAAGAGAAAATAATGGAACGGTGTCATTATTATTGTTATTCACTGATGATATTGCTTTAATAACTAAAACTAATAATGAGGCTAATGAGATAATATCATTATTAGCCAAGAAGATAAAAATAAAGCATCTAGGTGAAATTAAAAGGTATCTAGGATTGACAATAAATAAAACAAATCATGGTTTTAAGATATCTCAAGAAGATAAAATTTGCCAATTAATTAAAAATTATAAGATGGAACTTTGTAAACCGGCAAAGACTCCAATGAGTCAAGAAGTTTGCCAAATTAATGATCAAAGTCCCAAATTTGATAAGTCCATATATCAATCTTTGATTGGTAGCTTATCATATATAAGCAATTGGTCAAGGCCAGATATAGCTTATAGTGTAAATCAGCTGGCACGTTTTAATTCAGATCCAAAACAATATCATTGGAAATCTTTAAAACGAATATTGAGATATCTGAAGGGAACTATAAACCATGCATTATATATAGAGCCAAAGGTTGATTTGAGTCTTAGTGCTTATGCAGATGCAAGTTTTGCAACTGATATAAACACTAGAAAATCAACATCTGGTATGGCTATATTATTTGGTAAGACACTGATAGGATGGAGGTCAATCAGACAACAGCATATTAGCTTATCTACAATGGAAGCTGAATTTTCATGTCTATCATTAGTATGCACTGATTTAATTTTCTACAAACAATTGTTGTTGGACATGGGAATAACAATAAAAGATCCCATTATGGTATATGAGGATAATCAAGCAGCTATAAAGTTAGCTACTAGTATTGCTGTAAAAACTAGATCAAAACATACTGACCTACGATATTTGAATGTAAGAGAAGCAGTGAAGAATGAACTGATAAGATTGGAATACTGCATGTCAGAGGAAAACATAGCAGACCAATTTACAAAGGCTCAAGGAGCAACTAAGTTTAAAGAAAGTTGCGAAAAATATAATTTAAAAATGTAAATGATTCATAGTTATTATTGTAACCTAAAAGGGGAGAATGTTAGGGATAACATTGTTCACCCTAACTGTTTTAGGTG
>BLBF01000010.1:43309101-43312561 GCA_015471245.1 Laticauda colubrina | reverse complement strand
AGCACAAGCGTATCTGTTATTTTTACTGTATGTTAATAAACATACAAACTTAGCTCACTCATTTATCTGTGTGCCTATCTGACTAACGCTGCACATTCTGTTTAGCTTGTTTACCTAACCCTGGTTGGGGAACCCAGGCTTAACAAAACCCCTCCCCCCAAATTAAGGTCCATATTAAACATGCAAAATAGAGGGTAAATGGTGGGGGGGATTGCATTTAGGAAGTACTTGCATTCCTGGATATGGTGCTTCCTGTGTTGGTGAGGCACTTCATACCGGGAGACCTTTCGCCACCATTGCTTTTCCTGCTTCCATCCCCTAGGCTTCCTATGAACATCCGTTTAACATCCCCGCTACATGCTACCCATGTCCGTTCTTTTCTGTTCTGTTTATACAAATTTTTGCCACTTTTTGGAGCGGATGACAACAGATGGAGCCACCCCCAAAGTTTTGCTCATCCGCTGTGTCCTTTATGCATATGTTTTACGGCCATCGGCCAGTGGGACTGGGCCTTTAGGATTGAAGGCTGAGTCAAACCTGAGCCAGTGAGATCCAAACTGCCAAACTGCTGGCAGCTAGTGATCAGCAAAGTAGCCTGCAGCACCCTTGCTGCTACGGCGTTAGAGGAATGCCGCGGCGTTTGGCACAGCCATGTGTGGCCAGTCAGGGCTCCTCCCTGCAACCAGAGCCCTGAGGAGACACTTGGCTTCAGGCGCTCCCGTCGCCACCTTCCAAGGCAAGGCGCTCGCCCGACAGTATCTCTCCCTCTCTCTCTCCCTCTCTCCCTGCAAGGTCTGCACTGCGGCTGAGGAAGGGGAGGCTGCAGCCAGATCTTTCTGCTTTTTGAGAGCTAAGGAAGCCGTGGCTTTGCACAGCAAGCGAAGCGCTGCTCTACCGGGAGAGATTTGGGAACAAGGGGCAGAAAGAGACATGCACGCACCTGTGGCTTGCTTTCCCGGCTCTGCCCAGCCCGTACAGCTCTGGTGCAGCCCTGGTGGGATGAGGGGAGGGTCCGGCAGGGAGGTGCTCGCCGCCGGGAAGGAGGGCCCGCCTGTCAGCTTAGCCTGGGGCACCCAGCGCAGCGAGTGCCTCCTCGCCAGACCCTCTGCTCATCCCAGAGAGAAAGGGAGAAATCCTCTCGGGCGAGTGCCTTCCCTCGGAATGCAGCGACGGGAGCGCCTGAAGCCAAGTGTCTCCTCAGGGCACCGGTTGCACGGAGGAGCCCTGACTGGCCACACGTGGCTGCGCCAAATGCCGCCGCGTTCTTCTAATGCCGTGGCAGCAAGGGAGAAGGAAAAGGTCTCCCAAACCCCAAGATGTCGCCACCTGCCCACCCGAGGATGCAAGGGGGGAAATTAAGTCACCCCTGAAAAGACGGCCTAGCCATTTTTTGGGGGGTCAAAAAAAATATAAGTCCGGGCCTTATAATGTGAGAAACACAGTAACATACCAAATATAATACTGTCATGCCATATTGTGTACATTATTGGAATTAAAAGTGACTAACCATAATTCTGGTTAGCTAGACAATCCCAGCAAAAAATAGATAACATTACTAATTCTAGTCTTCATGAATATGTTTATAAATTGCAGGGATCAGAGATGTTCAGATGTTAGAATTTCAAAGCAAACATGGTAGTTTGGTCTGCATTTTAATTTTGTATGAGTGCATTTTAAAAGAAATAAGCTGTCTCTTGAAAACTATTTGAGATGTGAAAGATAAAAAATTGAAAGAAACACTTGCAGAGGAGTAGCTATATTCATTTGTTGCAGTAAGAAAAAACAAAAGCCTCCTGACATCTTAAAAAGCTAAAAATTTATTACTGCATAGAATAATCCATGTGTGGTTATACAGCAGTAATAATGTATAACTGTCATCAGAATACTTCTTGTTCTGAAGAAAAAATAGAATTATGAAAGAAATTTAATTGCCATAATGTTATGATCCTCCATAGGTGAGTAGTCTTATTAAACCATATTTGGAATTATTAATTTCTAAGGTTAGTCGAATTGGAGATTATTATGCAGTACGTTATTGGTTATCAGTTCATTATGTTATCAGAAAAAGACCATGGTTAGGTTAGGGAACAAACAGATCATTCAAAAGAAATCTAGAAAAAAGAGATAAATGAATATCAGGAAAACAGTTCTAAATTGCCAGGTAGGTATATTTAATCACTATCATACTGTACTGTTAAGGAAAAAACAAAAGCTAAGGCACTTTTGTTTGACACAGAAATAGTAAAAAGTTTTATTCTGTCAAGGAAAGAAATGGCTCTAAAATTCTCAATTAATTTGTGGTTACTAGTATTTCATTTACTTTTAAAAACGTTCTCATCTTTTTGCCATGATTAAAGACCTTTTATGAATTAAATATATACTTCCGAACAATTACCAGAGTCATTGTTAACCTAAGACCATCAGACAATGTGTCTTTTCTAATAGCCATGCCAGGATAATAAAGGAATTCTGAAGAGTTAGCAAGCAGACATAGAGCTATATAAGAATTCAATGAAAAGATGAAATACAATTATCATGGACCAAGAATAAAATTTTTGTGTAGTGGTAACTGAATGAAAAAGACATTTCTGTCCTGAATTCATTGTTATAGACAAAATATGCACAATAAATTTGTTTCAGTTGTACTTTATTATGGACATGATAGTCTGAAGGTAAAACATTTCATGTTTACTGCAATTTCTCAAATCTCATTTGATGTTAAACATGAGCAGTGATCATTATTTTAATAATATTTTAATTGTGTTAATTTTAACTTGGGTTTATTATATTTTAATTATAGGATAAGACTGTGTATAAGATTGTGCACTTTTATTACGTCTTATAAAGTTAGTCTTTACACGGGCCTGGAATGGGTGCTTTATTGTCCCTAAATCATTTCTGTCTGTCATAAAATGTCATGCCAAACACACCCAGTCACAGGACCTTATTTTGGGTATTTGCAACTGCTTGCTTTTGTGACTGGCTGCAGCATCCCACAGTCCCCTGACCACGATTTACAATATTTTTGCTAATTTCCAGGAAAAAAAAATATTCTGAAGAATATTTCAGGAATGAAATATGAAGAATATTTCAAGAATGAAACTTTGGCAGCTACCTCTTTGTTTCAACTTGCCATTAGAGGGGGGTGGAGGTGTTACATTTGAATGGGTTAGATGGAGGAATAAAACTTCTAAATGGGTTAGATGGAAAAATGAAAGTTCGATGATTCTGCTGAAGGCCTGCGAGTCTAGAACCTTTCCAAGGATATCACAATAAATGTGGGGTTGAAGCAGATGGTTCCCATGACAAAGATAAATGGACTACATGAGTTGTTAGAGGTTTGCCTGTAAAAAAGTATTGTTTTATTCTATGGACTGGAAATCTTGGAGTTAATTTTGCCTCAACAATACCATGCTATGTATTCAATAAACAGTGAGATTTACAGAAACAGAATGATCCT
>BLBF01000010.1:43276601-43304101 GCA_015471245.1 Laticauda colubrina | reverse complement strand
TATGGGACATTGTTTAGAAAGTTAATGTATATTACTGTTAGGTTATGTTAGGTAATGAATGTGTCTGTAACCTAATGTTAGGTTATGAATGTGTCTGTATTTATACTGCGTGTATGTTAAAAAAAAATCTCCTTCTCACCTCTATGGTCAGTGTATCACCTTAGTATATGTCACACTTGATGGCCATCTATGTAAGCTGTCCTAAACTGATTTCCAGTGTTGTCTTCCACAATCCCATTGAGTTCTTGAGGAAGATCCTTAGTGCCTTGTTGACTTTGTATAGCATCAGGCATTCACAGAGCCATGTGTGTGGCATGTAATCATAGGCTTTCTATGTCAGGCACAAACAACCATACTCACATATGCAGAATTCAAGCTAATTACTTTTATTATCTTCCACCTATAATATAGAATTGTCCCAGGCTGGCAATCTATTCTTGGAAACAAATAGATAAGACTCCAAGGAACTTGGAGGAGGGTTGGTTCTACTCCTGTGCAGTGACTCTAGACTAACTACATACTTTAGCCTCCTTCCTGTAAGGCTGAATGCTTCCTAACATTCTTGGAATCAATCCAGGCTATGCCCAGATTGGTCTGCTAAACCTTGAGTCTTAGGTGCAACTGTGTTGTTAACATCTGGAGTTGCTCCCACCTTGCCCTCATGATCTGTGTACTCATATCTTGGACCCATATGTCCTATAGCTTGATGACCATGATTTTTGATAGGACTTTTGTGGGGAGGTAATTGGTTGACAGTGGGACAGTGCTCTTCCTTTGTGGAGATCTCTCATGATTGACATTGTCTTTCCTTGTTTTAGGCAGTCTGAGTTAGAGCCAGTGGGCACAGCTCATCTGTGTCAGGCACAAAGAACCAAGATCATGTGTAAGTTTGTAGTATAGAAGATTTATTCAGGCCTATACACAAGAATCTAGTCAACTAAAATTCATCATTAAAGTGGTGCAAGATAAGAATCAATGGAATTCAAGAGTGACTGGACTTGGATCTTTTGCGGTAATTCAAAAACTCTAAACTGATGGTGCATTTAACTCTAACTACCATCTTGACCAGTCTTCTCCCACAACTGTGCTGCTAGATGAGTTTAGTCAGTAAGTGTGGATCATATCTGATCCAGGTGCTATGCAGCTCTTTACATTGTTAACCTGCTGTTGATGCCTGCTAATATGATGGTGACTAATTCCTGTTCTGGGAGATTGCTGTGGTCTGTTCTCAGATCCTGTAACCACTTTGACTGGTGCTATGTGTCTTCTCTTTCTCTCATATGTTCTTCCAATACTGTTCAGTTTTTGCTATTGGTGGCTCTGCTGTTACTAACTGCTGTTACAAACTGCAGTTGGAAATACACCTTGGGTGGTTCTTTGGAGAACAAGGCATTTATTTTCTTGGCTTCTGTTCCTCTAGTATATATATGTAGATTGGTAGCAAGTACTAAGAATCTTTGTATCTAGAGGTTCAGATGGAGTCAGGTCCTTGTATTTTTTTCAGTAGCAGAGTCTTATTCCTAATCTTCAGGTGTTTCTGAAGGTCAACCAACTAATTAAATTTCCATCCAAGTTGCTTTTATATTATTCTATAACCTCATTTTGGCTATTTTGGGAGGTGGGGGAAGGGGGATATATTTCTTCTTGTTTATGTAGCCAAACATAATAACCCATGATACTAAAACTACTGTCATATTAGGAAAATGGACATTATATTTGTGATTCACACACTGATACTGAATAACACTGACAGCTGAATATGATAAACAGATTCAGAAGAACAATTGTTTTTTATTTCCATTTTAGAAATTATAAGAAACATGTTACACACTATACAACAATATATAGCAAGAATCTAGCCAAGTGCAGCAAACAATGGGAATATTTTCTATTACAAAATGGCTCCATATCATGAAGTAATGCTTGTGAACCTTCAAGAACTATTTGAAGGCAGATTCTGCATTTCATTGTCAGTTCATGTTTGATTTTATGCCATTTATATGTCTAAATGCAAAATGTTATTTTAAAGTCATTGCCAATGTAATGGGTGTTTCCAGCTTTTACAGAAATGCGAGGAGATGCAAAGGCTCTAACCATCTTAGCCACTGACATTTACAACTATGGGTTTTGCTTTTAATACGGGGCAATGAGCAATATACTTAAGGCATCAGACAATGCTTTATAGCATACACTAAAGGTGAATCACTTTTACTAGATATATTAGCTGGAGGATCTGAAACCTCATGAGGAAATTTAACTAGTTTTAGCCCAAACAGCGCTATTGCTTCCATTATTACCTTTCAAATTCTCAGCAGGATGCAGAGTTTCCGAATATCCTATTCAGATATATTGAAGCCTTTTCCCCCCAATTGGTTTCTACTACTTTGGGTAACAGAAGAGTACTCATTAACAAACTAATTGATTTTTATTAATTATCTGTGGTATATTTTTCCACTGATTATTTCCCCCTAGTATCTAAGCTTATTAACTGCAACTACATATTCTCACTATATAATTAGTCCTGAAGGAACTTGAAGTGGACCAGAGATTATGTTTGATTGCGATATCAAAATTTATTTGAAGAATAGTTGACTGTTTTTGTTTTACAAAGAAGGCCTTGGAAAAATCCTTCTTAAAATTTCTCATTATGTTACAAAGATGAGAGAACCAAAGTACTATTAGCCACAGAATTCAAGAAGACACTGGGAAGCATTGATATGGCCACCAAAATAATCACATATCAGTGGAAAATGGAATTGACAATTCAATCACTGAATGCTATCGTATTTTTCAAAGAAATTCTTATGACACTGGTAGTATTGTAATATATATTTAAAAATAATCATTCTATAGCATAATTTGACAAAAATGTACACATAAATATTCTCCTTATAGTTTTCATCAGGAAAAAAACTCAGCTGCTCTGGTTGAAAAGAGGAATTTTTTATCTGTCTTCCAAGGGATTAATGCAATAGCTATCAAAATATCTGAGTTGCCTATGTTATAATATTCTGACAATTCTGAAAGAATTAATGGAAAAAGGGACATAAAAGGGACAATAAAAAGAAAATATTTATTCAGAATTATCAGAACTTATATTCAGACCTGCCAACCCCTGTTAAAGGAAAATCTGGAGACCCATGAAAAAAAATCTGGAGATTCTAAAAAAAATAGTAAGATTCATGGTCACGGGAATAACTAACCAATCAGAGCATGTTATATCCGGTGGTAGAAAAAGCAAAATGGAGGCACCTAGAGTAAAAAGAAATGTGCTGTATGTATATATGACTGTATGGTAATATCGATATTGCATGATCTGAGAAGTGTCGTCATGTCGTTTGTGTGAGAATCAGATTTATGTGCGTATAAGCCGACCCCCAAATTTGAAAAAAAAAGCATTTTAAATTCGGCGTGAGATTGAGGAGCCTTGTCATGAGACCGTGAGAAATGACAAAAAATCGTGAGATTCACGGCAGAACCATGAGAGTTGGCAGGGATGTCTTATGTATGAATTTTTTCATATATAATTATAAAATATCTGGTCCATACTTCTTTGGTCAAAAGATTTATCACACCCAAATTGAAGAAAAAGTATTAGAATGGAAAGATACATACTTATACATATTTTAATGCAGTGTGCTGCTGTCAACACTATGATTTTATTAATTAAAGATCCACCACTTATATGGACATATCCTAGACCAATTGCATAAACTTGAAGACTAACTTGCCAAGGCCATGCTCCTAGCATAGCATCATGTCCACCTACAATTAGAGTTCCTGTTTCTAGTCTGTGGAACAAGGCCTCTTATGAAAAATACATTGTATTTTTCATAAGAGGCCTTGTTCCACAGACTAGAAATCAAAGAAAAATAAGTTAAGCCATGAAAGGAACAGCATTCATGTAGCAACAATATATTTAAAGCAGTATTTAATAAAACCACTTTCTATAAGAAATGAAACAAGAGTGAAAGATTTGAGAAACTGAATCACTCCCATTTAGATTGTATGACTCTAGTCTAAACCATATATATTTACTAGCCAATTTTATCTTGGCCTACTTGTATATAGTCAGCCTCTGTAGTTAATTTATGGTTGAGTGTGTTGCACACAAAAAATACACCAGAATTAACAGGGGGAATGGTGAAATGTAGCTGAAAACAAAACTACATACCACATAAATATTTGAACTTAATTCCATCAGATATAAGATCTTTTACCCGTGTTTCAATACATAGGTAAATGAGGCACAAAATCGAAACAATAATCCCAAATTACATTCAGTTATGACCAATTTTAGAACTGATAACGCATCAGACATAATTTAGTATGTAAATTACAAACAACCTTGGCCTCAGCGTTCTTTCTTCTGTTACTACCCATAGTCCCGAATCTTTGTTTTATTTCTGAGCTTCCCACTCCAGTTACGATGGCATAATTACCAACATTTCCCCAAGAGCTGGGAACAGGTAAGTTATAACTATTTTCAAGTAGATCCCAGCACAGAAACACCCCTCCCCCAATTAACTTCGATCTGTCTGTTTATCCCGTTCTGAGCAACACGGTGACGATCAACCGCCGAGCTCAATGCCCTGCGAAGATGGGCCAAGACCAAGGCTCACTGTCAGAAAGATTCTGGGAGGACAGGGCTTTGGGCGTGACTTCCCTGAACAGCAGAAGTGAAGCCCAGAGGGAAAAGGCAGTGGGGCAAAAGTTGCAACTCATCGTCCATCCAGGGAGAAAAATGGCACCCGACTTCACACGCGTTTTACTTGAGTTGAGGGCCGCCAAGGGCCAGCTGACAGGAAGTGCGAGAGCCAAGACTTTCATCGCAGGAAGCCGCCTCGCTAAGTCACTGCTCTGGTGCAAATCGAGGCATGGCCACCGAGAGGGAGAAGGTGCGGATTTTCCTTCCAAGCGGTCACTGAACCCACCGGACTGAAATAACCGCTGGCTGAACCAGGGGATTCCGGGCCCTCCTCACCACCATATAACGGCCCCTTCGGTTATTCTCACGCTGATTGGCAGGCCCCACTTGCTTACCTTCCAAAGTGATGGGGATGCAGCCTTAGATCTTCAAACATTTTTTGGGCCACCCCTGTGAGATCCCCCCCCCAAAAAAAAAGCATTTTAAATTCGGCATGAGATTGAGGAGCCTTGTCATGAGACTGTGAGAAATGACAAAAAAATCATGAGACTCACGGCAGAACCATGAGAGTTGGCAGGGCTGTATATTTATACAAGAAGGTGTGACATTTAATATTTTCATTGATTTTATTTTATTATTAATGTTAATACATGGGGAAGACAACACAGAATATTAATCCTGATTTTTTTGTTTTTAAAAACCACTACATCAGTTCTTCAGCTCTAAAACCTTTCCAGTTTTTTATTTGGAATATTAAATTGTCTGAGAAAAGTGGAGGACAAGCAGAAAGTTGCAAGTGGAGTTCAATAGGGGAAAGAAACAAAGAAAATGAAGTAACCTAAAATAGTGCATGGTCAGCTGTGAGAGCTGAATATAAAAAGTTTGTCCTACTGATTATTTGGTGTGAATAACTGCTTCCTGCTAAATAAGGAGTAATCTATTTTTGCTAAGTAAGTAGATACTGAAAGCACCAGATTCCAAGCAACAACTCTAAAATATTTGATAAAATATTTGAAGTGTAGTGGCACAAATGAGAGTCTCAGAAGAGAAGAAGAATTATCAAAATTTAACTGGCAAGTATAATGAGAAATAAACAAAGATTAATGGATAAATACCATACAGTCATGAACTATGATGTTTGAGCAAAGTTTGTGTTCCTACCTGAAAATATTCTGGTTTTTATATTCAGCAAGGATAAGTTTGTTGTGGTACTTGAAGAAAAAAGCAGAAAATTGAATGTTTGGCAATATCTCTCTATGGATGAGAGAATGAATATGAATGTTGTTGTATTGGGCCCATTTAGTGACAATAAAAATGGCATCCTATAATACTGATCCCTTATGGATTTTTAGAATCTCCTTAGAAATGCAAAAATAAACAAAGTGGATTTTCTGAAAATCTGTATATCACTGGGAAGAGTTGGTCTCAGCCTTTGAATTGACTCCCTGTTGATATTGAGATATAGACAGGAGAATGTACTGTGATTGCATATGATTCAGAGAATACCAAGGATTCCTTGATTAACCCTGAGTAAGCCCCTTCCCCAAAATTTAGGCCTGTTTAAAACATGCAAAATGGGGGAAGAGCAGGGGGAACTTGCCGTTAGGAATGTCCCATGAGCAGCCATGTTTCACCACCAGCCACTCCTAACGGCCAATCATGGCAGAGCATGGAGAGCTCCCTATCCCCTACCAAGTACTGCTGCAAACCTGGGTAGGCCAGGTCAGGCTGGGTCAGCAGGTGGGTGGTGGCAGTGTGTATATCAGTGGTGGAGCACATTGCACTACTTCCTCCACTACCATCACTTTCCCTTCTGCCTTTGCCACAGCTTATACTGCATTCAGAGTACTGCCCCACTGCCACCAAGACTGACATCCATGCCACTGCCACCCACCCTCTGACCCGGCTTGCAGTCAGCACCATATCTGGGTCTGCAGCAAAGGTGCTTGGCAGGGGTAGGGAGCTCTCTGTGCTCCATCATGATCAGCCGTTAGAAGCGGCTGGTGGAGAGGTATGGCTGCCCACAGGGGCTGTAGGCGAGGGTGCACGAGGGGGAATTAAGTCACTCCCGAAAAGACAGCCGAGCCATTTTTTTCAGGGATCAAAAGAAAACAAGGCCGGGCCTTATTTTCTGAGAAACATGGTATATTCTCTTCTATGGAAGCTCCATATCAAAACACTAAAATATTCTGAATTAAATAATAAAAATACTTTGGCCTGTCTCTGTCCTCTTATGTGCATGTGTGCATGTCTCTGAATATTATGTTTAATGTTCCATCTGGAAAAACGCGAGGTAGACCGGGTTCCAACAACAAGTCTTTATTATATACAGCAGTGGAAAAACGGAACATTGGCTCAAGCTGCGGCAGCCTTTTTATAGGGATTTGCCTACCGGCTTGTAGCCAATGACAGGTATTTAGTTTTGCCACCTTTTGAGTGGTTTCTTGGATTGGTTCCTATTGAACCAATCCCCATTCAGGTTTTTTAGCCAATCAGAATCCTGTGTTAGGAGTCTACTATTCTGTATACAGAACACCCCTTCCCTCTTGGTTTAGTCCTACATGGTGACGTAGTTGCGCAGGTAGGTGGGGCTTCTTTTGACTCGACTGGACTTGCGCGGTTCATTCCTGCTGAAGACTTCGACCGGTTCGGATGAGGTTGCTGTCTCTCCGGTCCTTCTCCATGGAACCGCCTGGAAGGGTGAGTCAGCCATTTTACTGCCGCCTGAGTTTCTTAGGGCAGCGGTTTTGCCGCTCCCTCCTGGTTTCTCCGGGCAGGTCGAGCTGGCCTGGCTGGCCCCTTTGAGTGGACTTTTCTCGCAACTTTCTTCTAACTGTAAGTCTCTTTTTTGCTCTTTTTGTTTGTTATCATATTTGTTTATATGTGTTTAATTTAAACGGTTCTTTATTATTTTCTTGTATTTCCCCCCCCCCCGGTTTGATTTTCATCGTTTTTTAATATTTGTGGTTGTGCGTTTGTACTTCTTTCTATGTTTCGGGACCGAAGCTGGTCTATGTGCTGCTTCCATTCCCTGCCGTCGTCTATGGTTAGTCAGTAGGACCGGGGGGCTGTAATTTGTGTTATTGTACCTGGAAGCCATAATGGGTCCCCGGTAAAATTTCTTGCATAGACTAGGTTGCCTATTTCAAATGTCCTGAAACGGTTGGAGGAGTCGGGGGGTTTCTGGCGTATAGTTTGGGTGCAATCTGTCTAGATGCGACCTCAGTTTTCTCCCCATTAGTAATTCAGCTGAGCTTTTGTTTGTTATCGTACCCGGTGTAATATGCTGGAGGGTGAGTAGGCCATTTATTTCTTCTTGGACATCCCCAATGTCCATTTTTTCTAACCCTTCTTTGGTAAACCTGACCATTCTCTCTGCCCTACCGTTTGCAGCCGGGTGGGCCGGTGCGGTCAGGGCATGTCTGATACCTAGGGACACTAGGTATTGTTCGAATTTGATACTTGTTAATTGTGGCCCGTTGTCGGACACTAGGACGTCCGGCAGGCCATGGGTTGCGAAAAGTTTGCCAAGTTGTTTAATAATGGTTTCTGTTGTCGTAGATGGCATAATTTTAACCTCCAGCCAATTTGAGTATGCATCTACGACAATTAGGAAAGTATGCCCCTTAGTGGGACCCGCAAAGTCAATGTGAATTCGTGACCAGGGGCCTCGTGGGGTTTCCCAGTCCCTAATGGGTGCTTTTGGTGGGGAAGGTCTGGTTCTTTGGCATTTGTTGCAAGAATTTACCCAGTATTCGATGTCCCTGTCTATACCTGGCCACCAGACATAGCTTCTAGCAAGGCTTTTCATTTTAACAATTCCAGGGTGGCCTTCGTGAAGCATACCCAGTACCTGAGTTTGTAATTTGGAGGGAATAATTACCCGATCACCCCACAACAAACAACCCTTTTGAATTGAGAGTTCGGTTTGTCTGGTCCGGAAAGGTTTAAAGTTCTCAGTTTTTTGATTTTCTGGCCAGCCTTTACCTACCCAGTTCAGAACATGAGAAGTCAATGGGTCTTTTGCAGTGGCTCTGGCGACATCATTTGCAGATATGGGTAGATCGGGGCATGTTTCTATCTGCAAGGTTTTAATCGGCGGTGCCGGGTCTTCCTCTATATTCGGTAATGGTACTCTGCTCAACGTGTCTGCATGGGAAATTTGTTTCCCGGAGCGATGTGTCAGAGTATATGAGTAGGCTGCTAGGAATTCTGACCATCTAATCATTCGCGGGGACAAAATGTTCGGTGTTGGCTTGTTTCCCACCAAAATTTCCAGTAGCGGTTTATGGTCCGTTACAATCAAAAATGTTCTTCCATATAGATATTCGTGGAAGCGTTTCACTCCAGCGATGATTGCCAGGGCCTCTCTGTCCAATTGGCTAAAATTACGCTCGGTTTTAGACAGAGTCTTTGAATAGTATGTGATGGGTGCCTCTCTCCCATCTGGCAATTGGTGGCTCAGGATGGCACCGACTCCAAACGGTGAGGCATCGCAGGTCACCATCAATGGAAGTGTGTTACTAAACTGGATAAGAATGGTGTTTGATGTTAATAAGTTTTTTATTTTTTGGAAGGCTTTCTTTTCTCTATAACCCCAAGTCCAAATTGTTTGCTTATCCAGTAATCGGTGTAATGGTTCCGCTATTGTCGCTTTGTGGGGTAGGAACACGTTATAAAAATTTATTAGTCCCAAAAATGCCTGTAGTTCAGTTTTGTTCCTTGGTTCAGGTGTCTCTTTAATAGCTTTGACTTTTTTGTTAGTAGGGTGTATACCCTCTCTGTCTATTAAGTAGCCCAGGAATTCGATTAAGTAGCCCAGTCATTAAACAGCATTTTTCTTTTTTTACTTTTAGGCCAGATTCTCTGAATTTAGTTAGTACGTCTTTTAGTCTTTTTTTTAGTTGGGTCGCATCTTTGGCCGAAATTAGGACATCGTCGAAATATGGTACGACCCTTTTATACCATTTAATAGGCGTTCCATGAGGCCTGGGGCTACACTCACTCCAAATTGGAGTCTGTTACACTTGAATGCTCCTTTGTGGGTCACTATAGTTTGTGCTTCAGCCGTTAATGGGTCTACTGGGAGCTGTTGGTAAGCTTGCGCTAGATCTAGTTTAGCAAAAACTTTTCCTCCCCCAAGAGAATGTAATAAGTGTTTTACGACTGGCACCGGGTATGCGCTTTGTTGCAATGCGTAGTTCAGGGTAGCCTTGTAGTCACCACAAATTCGAACCGACCTGTCTGGTTTAATTGGTGTTACGATCGGCGTTTCCCACTTAGCATGGTCCACAGGTTCTAAAACCCCTTGGTCTATTAATTTATTTAGTTGTTCCTCTATTTTTGCTTTCAGAGCAAAAGGAACTCGTCTGGACTTTAGTCTTCTAGGGGCTACCTGGGGGTCTAGACTAAAGGAAATTGGGGTCCCCCGATACCTGCCTAGGGAGCCGTCGAAAACGTCCTGGAACTCTTGGATCAGGCTTTCTTCCCAGTCAGTTGCAGCCACCCGGTCTACTCCAGTCATCCCGATGCCCAATGGTGCAAACCATTCGATGCCCAGGAGGCTTGGTCGGTCTCGGTCGACTATTGTCAATGGTAGTACTTTGACATGTTGTTTGTAGGCGACTCGGAAATGTCCTAGGCCTACCACAGGAATTCGGTTTCCTTGGTAGTCCTTCAGGGTTAATTTTTGTCTCTGGAGTTCTTTGAGTTTGATATCTGGGACCAGTTGTTTGATGGTGTCCCATGATACCATTGATAGAAAAGACCCAGAGTCTACCTCCATTTCGCAGGGATTGCCTTCTATTTTTACGATTATTTTTACTTTCTTCCCGCTTTCTGTCTGAGCGCTTCCAATAGTGAAAGTCTGATGTGCTTTCTCTCGGTTAGTGGCTCACTTGTTCCGCTGCCACTTTCTCTCAATTTGTTTTGGCTCAGTTTGTGTGGGGGAGTTGCTGCATCTGTTTGGGCTGTAATTTTTTTTGTTCCTGCAGACTTTCTCGATATGCCCTCTTTTCTTGCAAGCCCTGCAAATGGCATCGAGAAATGTGCAATCAGCCCGAGGATGGTTCCCTCCGCAGCCAGTGCATTCCCGCCAATTCTTTTTTTCGCGTCCTTTCTTGTTGGCGTATAGGCAGTGGACTTCGTCATCTTCCTCCCTGGATTCTGACGTCTCGTCAATATCCTCGTGGTGAGTGGTGGTGGGAAATTGTTTCTTCCCTATGTCCAGGCTCGTTTCGTCATTGTTCGTGTTCATCTGTTTCATTTTGACCGCCAATTTTTTTGTGGCTTCAGCGGCTGTGGCTTCGGTGATGGCTTCGGCTATGGTTATGCTGGGTTTATTTAGCAGTTTGCTCTGTATATTAGAGTCTCTTAAACCCAGTATTACTCGATCCCGCATCGCCTCATCTAAATTTAGAAATTCGCACGCTCCCCCTATTTGTCGGAGGGCTGCCACAATGTCAGCGATGGTCTCGCCTTCTTTCTGGTCTCTTCGGTAGAACCCATACTGCTTTATTAGGTTTGATACCACCAGTGCGTAGTGAGCCTTTAGTATTCTTTGGAGCTCTGGCCAAGTCAATTGCTTCACATCTCGGGGCTTCGCCAAAGTCTTGGCCATCTTGAAGATTGTGGGCCCGCAGTGTGTCAAGAAAACAGCTCTCTTACGCTGGTCTGAGATCTCTTCCATCTCGTTACTTTCCAAATACATCTGGAAACGGTCTATGTAGGATTCCCAATCCTCTTCATTGGGATTGAAGGGTGCGGGCGGCGCGTTATTTCTTGCCATAGTTCTTTGTCTAGTTTTATTTGTAGCCGCATGCTCAGTCTCGCGTTTAGGACAATCCCACCCTTGTCGCCAATGTTCCGTCCGGAAAAACGTGAGGTAGACCGGGTTCCAACAACAAGTCTTTATTATATACAGCAGTGGAAAAATGGAACATTGGCTCAAGCTGCGGCAGCCTTTTTATAGGGTTTGCCTGCCGGCTTGTAGCCAATGACAGGTATTTAGTTTTGCCGCCTTTTGAGCGGTTCCTTGGATTGGTTCCTATTGAACCAATCCCCATTCAGGTTTTTTAGCCAATCAGAATCCTGTGTTAGGAGTCTACTATTCTATATACAGAACATTTAAGACAATGACTTAGCCTGTATGTCTTTCTATACTTATATATGAATGAGAGATTCTGTACTTACATTCCTTGTATTTATATATTACACTAGCTCTATACCTGTGCTTCACTACAAAACTATGTGATTGGGCTTAGTTTTGGGGGAGGAAAATAAGGGGGGAGTAATTGTGCTTCTGCCTACCAGCATCCATCGGTATTTATCTGGATAGCATATTGTCAGTGTGTGAGAGAGTTGAGGGCTGTTTGGGAACTGAAGCAGTATTTGCTGCGTGAACAAAAAGGAGATAGCAAGGAGCCTGGGTGTGGCTTAGCTCAGCTGTTCTGTACTAAAGCTGGTTGCTGCTGTGAAACTAAAACTGAAACTCCTCTCTTCTGCTTGTGTTTTGCATTTGGAACAGATTTCTGTTCAGTTGGGGATGGGGAGTAGCATCAGAGTGTGTTAATAATAATATAGGAAATACCAATGTCTTGATGGTCATTTTGAAAAATCCTTTCTTAGAGAGGCACCTAGAAGCCAAGAGGAACATACATGCCAAATTTCAAGTTTGTAGGCTTTATGATTTTGAAGATTTTGTGATGATGCCTGAGTGGTATTTCACTTTTATATATAAAGATGAAGACAATGTAAAGTGAAAAATATGAGCTATTAAAATTGTCTGTCCAAGAAAACATGTTTTTTTCTCCAATTTGTGATAAAGGATGATGTTATGTTTTTGAAGATAACAACTTTTTTCATACATGAATGTGCCAGAATATAGCTACATATGACACACATAACCCACTAATTAATAATGCAGTAAAATACACCAAAGAGGAAATCTAGAAAGCTGTCCTGACATTCCTAACATTGATATTAAGATTGCAGTTTGAATTTTCATGACCTGCAAAATTATTGAAGCTGTTTTAATACTTGTATATTTTTCTTTGCAGCCTTGCATGTTTGAGTAAACAGACAGTTGAGTGGTTTAGTTAGTAAAACAGCAACTATTTCAATCTACAATTTTAATATTAGGAAGAGCAAGAGAAGGAAGGAGGAAAAACATCAAGAAGGAGTTTAAAAGTTACCGAGTTCTTAAATGATTTGGCAACAGTTAATGACTTTTCTGCCACAGTTGTTAAGTGAATCACTGCAATTGATATGTTAGTAACCTGGTTGTTAAGTGAATCTGGTTTCCCCATTGACTTTGTTTGTCAGAAGGTTGCAAAAGATATCACATGACCTTGGGACACAGAAATGGTCATAAATATGAATCAATTGCCAAACATCTGAGTATTGATCACATCATCAAGGGGATGCTGCAAAGGATGTAACTGTGAAAAATGGTCATAAATGACATTTTTCAGTGCCATTGTAATTTTGAACTGTTAATTAAATGAACTGTTAATTAAATGAACTGCTGAAAGCCGAGGATTACCTGTATTTCTTATTTAGTATATCTTGTGTCCCTTTAAAGAGCTCCATGTGTCATGTCCTTTTATCTCTATTGCTATAACTTTGTGAAGTAAATTGGGCTAAACTAAAGTATGATCAGCGGTGGGATTCTACCAGTTCAGGTGAACCGTAGCTCTGAAGACCAGCTGGGAATGAACCAGATCAGTCCAAAGATCAAGGTATTTTCCGCCCCCCACCAATCAGCTGTTTTCTAAAGATCAGTTGGGGTGCATGATTTAGATTAGCTAGAAAGCAGGAAATCATTGGATTTCTTGATTTCTAGTTAATCTAAATCTTGTGGCATAGCTCCCTCATTGCTGTATGCCCAGAAGGCTTCCCTGAGGCCCAGGAGGCTTTTTTTTTTTTTTTTGGCCTACTGGTCCTCAGGGAAGCCTCCTGGGACCAAGAATGGGTGGTGCTGCATGGGCCCCCCACAACACATTTTTGCTTCCCAGAAGGTCCAGTAGGCAAAAAAAACCATGCCCACCCAGTCACATGACCATTGGACCACGCCCACCTAGCCCACAGAACCGGTAGTTTAAAAATTTGCATCTCACCCCTGAGTATGACTGCCACAAAGTCCTATATTGAGATCTATGATCAAATGGAGATTTGAACCTGGATCTTCCTAATACAAATTTAATATTTTATCATTATATTATATAGGCTCATTATTGTCTATAAATGCTTTCATGGAAATACAATGAACTGCTGGACAATACAGGTGATGTTCATAATATTAGTGCAATACTCAAATGCCTGTAAATTTAGCCACACTCTGTAAATTTTATGGGTTAAATGAAAGGAACAACACATACTTGGAGAGCCTGAGAAACGGTGATTGCATATGTGAATGAGACATGGAAACTAAGCATGCTAGTATTGCAATATGGCAACATTCTTCCTTTCAAGCTGATCTGCAGTTGTAATTAATTGATTGTGGATTCTCTGAAAGAGAGGAGAGATTGAGCCCTACATGAATTAGGCATGTGGGACAAATGATTAATAGCTGTTTGGCCATATTAAAAATGCACAGACTCCTTGTACTTGTGCCCAGTAATTTATATTAAAGGTTCTGTGAAATCCATTTGAAGGTTATTCTCCTTGCTGACTAACTAGTCTGCTAAGTAATAGACGAACATATGCAGAAGTATCACACATACACGTGCACATGCCCCACAACAAGGGAGGAGAGAAGGAAAAGGAGGGGAGAAATAGCATCTATTTTTCCACCTTGATCCCCCTTCATCTGCTACAGGCAAGTTCATTGTATTAAAAGCAATAGAAATAATATTTTAATACATAATACAAAACTGTACAGTACCTTATGTGTCGTGTATTTAGAGCCTTGGCAATATAAAAGCTTTCACAGTTCTGTGCTTACATTTTATCCTATGGATGAACACAGACCCCATATGTTCTTTCTGCTCTTGTGGTAAAGAAAGGAAAATGGTCTATTCAAGCCTTAATTTTGTCTGCCTTAGGGCATTAAAAAAAAGAAAGAAAAGAACAGGTTTTAATGCTGTGCTACAAGGAAGTGCACTGAATATTCAAAGCATCATATGAATGTTCAAAAAGTGACCATTATCTGTACATCCAGCTTCAGATGTCTAGATTATTATAAATCTGGTTCAGTACTCATGGTTTTCACAAATTATTTACTCCAACAATCTTTTTACAATTTCCTAATCAAAAATAAGAAAAGCTATGCTTTATGCATTTTTTAAAAAAAGAAAGCTTGTGTGCAACTTTCATTGATCAAGATTTCAAAAAAAATATTATGTGTAATACATGCTTTTTTGCATGAATCTTTTTCAAATAGAGTAACCAAGTTTCAGTTTATAAGAAGTTTTTAAAAGTTAAAGTTTTTGGGCAATGAATGACAGATTCTAATAGATTCTGTTCATCATTACCATTTTGAGCCGAGTCCATTCGGTGGATGGCTTCATTTTGTCCCTTTGTGAAGCTATGGTAGATTATTTTTATTTATTACACAGTATTCATCATCAACTGATGTTACTGAAAATAAAACTAAAATTTTCTTCAAAACTTTTACAAAATATCGCTTTTAAAAAGTTCAGTAAAAGTAATAACACAGTCTGGACAACAATATCAGATCAAAAGCTGAAAAAATGTTTTTCTGAATAGAAGTTTGGAAAACTGGGCAGGCAGAGAAAGGTAAGCAAGGCTATTGTTCAAGGCAGAGGTCTTCCAACTCGACAGCTTTAAGACTTATTCCTCTTCCAGTCATATTAGCTCAGGAATTCTGGGAGTTGAAGTCCACAAGTCTTAAACTTGCCAAGTTTGAAGACCTTTGGTTCAAGGTATATCTCTTAACGTATGTAAATACAGGTCAACTAACAACAATTGTTTACAGTTACAATGGCACTGAAAAAATGACTTACAACTGTTTTCATACTTCAACCATCACAGCATCTCCATGCTCAAGAGATCAAAACTCAGATATTGTGCAATTGACTCATATTTATGATGGTGGCAATGTAATGTGACCACCTTGATGATCTTCTGACAAGCAAAGTCAACTTAACAACTGCAGAAATTCATTTAACAGCTGTATCAAGAAAGGTTGTAAAATGGGCAAAATGGGCGAAACTTAGCAACATAAATTTTGGATTCAATTGTGGTTATAAGTCGAGGATTACCAGTATTTGATTTGGAAATATTTTACCTTGGCCCAGTAAGTATCCAATATGCTTTCTACTGAGATATAAATTACAACTCCTTCAAATCTGCAGGCTGTCATTGGTGCTTTTTTGAACCACCAATAAACCAGTTTGATCCACAGACCTGACAGCATTAGAAATCTGGACAATTCCCCTCAGTAATGGGAGAGTGAGGAGAGATATTTTTTTTAAAGGAAAGCTTACCAAAAAACAAAGAAAAGGCAATTGTAACTTACAAATGCCTACAACTATTATAGAAATGAATCTTAAATATTAAGCTATCTTCTATTTTAACTATTATCTATAACATTCTTATCTATACTATTTTTTTTTGAAGTCCACTACATTTTCATAGTTTAGTTCTATTAATTCAATTTTTATTGTTCACCTATATTTTGTTGACTTAATAAATATATATCTCTAAAAAGTTATACATCTTTTTTCATCCTGTCTTTTACATTTTTTAGTTTCTGCTTTCTATTTCTGTCCAGTCAAAGTGTTTACTCTTTCTTCACATTTTCTGCATGCTTCTTCCCAGCTAGGCTCTTTCATTCTTCTCTTCAAATATTTGCTCCATCTGAGGAAAACATTTAGAAGGAACATTTACCTCAAATCAACTTCTTTTTCACCTCAATTATCTCAGGGATTGTCTCCCTTCCAATTGTTTCTTGTCATCACATCTGTTAATCATTTTATTTTCCTCTTTATTTTGACTCTTGGATTTTGGCTCTGTTTATTTGCCCTATTTGTCATGAGACCTGTGGCTGCAGAGTACCTTGCTTCTCCTTGCCTCTTGCCCAATAGCAATAGCACTTACTTATATACTGCTTCACAGAGATTTTTACAGCCCTCTCTAAGTGATTTACAATCATCGTATTGCCCCCAACAATCTGGGTCCTCATTTTACTGACCTTGGAGGGATAGAAGGGTGAGTCAACCTTGAGCCTAGTGAGATTTGATCTGCCAAATTGCAGATAGCTGGAAGTCAGCAGAAGTAGCCTGCAGTACTGCACTCTAACCACTGCGCCACCATGGCTCATGGTCAATGCTACTTTTTCATTAACAGATAGGTTATCTTGATGAAAGTAACATTGAGATGGGAGATTGCTGATACATTAAAAGAACTCTTTCTTCTGGCCTGGGCATTTCTTTCACAGCATTTTTTTGATACAGCAGGAAGATGCAGCATTTCCTTTTCTTTCTTTCTTTTTTTGGGGGGATCCCTTGAGGAAACTATATATTTTTGTATATTGATTTCACTTACTTGAACCATCAAGGGCCACTTTGTGGAATGACCAAAACACTCCTTCCAAATACCAGGAATAAAGACATTGCATTGTATTAAAAGTGCTCCAAAGTTTCTTTTAGGTCTACTCCATGTCAATGAGCATGATCACATATGCAGATGGTCTTTCTCCAAGGGCTGTTGACAAATTATAGTGATAAGACAATTTTCCATTTTGTGGACAAAAGTGTCCAGTCCATTACTGCAAATACTTAGCATTGTTGGATAGGGCCCAGTTGTGGCAAACGACAACAGGAAAAGTTAAACCTGGAATATCTCCATGAAAGAGCCAGATCAAGTAAATGGCGTCTACATTTTTCTCTTATGTAATACAAATGTATGCTATAGTTTTATACTGAAATGACCTTAACCTGTCACAGCACTGTCTTATCTCTCTCTTTTTGAAAATGGATATTGCTTTAATTATTTGCATCTGTGAACTCCAATGAACATACTTAAGGATATATCCATATATTCATAAATCATCTGCAGGCAATAAGTGGTCCAACATAGATAATTAGAGAATTTACGGAAGGCTTGCTCCCTCTGTTTATCTGCTTATGACATTTGCAGTGCAGCCCTAACAGCAGGATAATTACTAGATTTATTCATCAAACAAAATCACGCCTTTGGGGAATGCTCAGTGACTTCAGTTTTAGGACTAATAAAGACGTTTTTCACCCAAACTCAAGTACTAATTTGCTCAGTCACTAGCTGCAATAATCTTTTATAGAGCTACTCAAAGAAGAGGTTTGGCACCAGAGGGCAGATAATTAAAGGTGCAGTATCCCCATACAAAAAGTTCTGAACAATTCCCTGACCATATTAAAATTTAATTGTTGAATGTTAATTGAAAAAATATAAAACCAGAAGTCATTGCTGTTCTCTCTGTTCTAGTAATTATTCTCTGAGATCAAAATTGTATCTTTAAGAACAGGAACATAGTTGAAACTTCACAAACTTTTCCAAATTGGCCAATGAATTATTTGAATTATTGTTCAAATAGTACAAAATAACGAACTAGGGTCACAGAGGAAGTCTGCTGCATATTATAATTTGCATTAAACAGTGGAAAATTAGCTTGTTTGGAGTTAAGGAAGTTTTTTTGCACAAAATCCATTGGGGAAGGAGCTAAGGAAAATCACTAGTGTATCTTGTAAAAATTGTTGTTTCCACTAGGGTTGCATTAAAGAATTATGCGACTGAGTTTAATTCCAAATTTAAAATAATTAATATAATCATTTAAGTGGAACTTTCTGCCAAACATAGATAAGGGTAATAGTTTGGAAGCTTCATATATTCCCAGTAAGCTGCATAATATATACTTCAAGGGTTCAGTATGGTATGGTTCTTTGGCAAAATTAATTTAAATTGACAGATTAAATTAAATCCTGGTCCCAGTAGATACCTATAAGCCTCTGTGAGGATGGTATGAGTGTGAAAATATTCACCAATAATACTAGTGTTTTAGGAGCTGTGATTGATTATAGAAGAAAGACAGGAGAGCATAGGAAATTTTCCATTAATTAGTGTACTTAATTTAGTTTAAGATACAAACTTGTACCTTAGTTAAAAAAAAAAAATCCCTAAAAGATAGCAGATAATTCATAACTGGAAAAAGTACCTTATCTGCATTGACTAGGCCAATCTATCATTCCTCTGATCCTACTTCATTATAAGGACCCAACTTCACTTCTTTTTCCTTTAGATAATTTTTTCTCCAATTCTCTAGCAGAAATTATAGTGCTTAAATACAAAGAAAATCAATGCACAATGTTAATAAAGCTCCACAGTTTTCTCTAGAGATGCTACAGGTCAAGCAACTAACAAGTGAAAATTGGAAGCAGAACAGAAGCAGAATATCTCTGCCTGGCTTTTCATCTTCATACAATGGCCCTTTGGACTCTGCCTCTCTTCCCTCTCTTTCTCTCATTCCCCTCACTCGCCCTCCAAGGAAGTGTCTTTCACCATGCCAGAATTCTGCAAGCTCCTAAGATTCATTCTGTGCTGTAGTGAAATGATGAACTGCACAAAATGCAGACTTTTAAACTCATATTTAATTGTTTAATGTCATGGCTCTTGGTAGAGCATTGTTGCTTGAAAAATAAATTGGGTAATTCAATTAAATGGCTACAGAAGATACATCATATCAGATGGAGAAAGGCACTAACCCCAGCTTGAACTTGACGTCCTACATCGCTTCACTTATTTGACAAATGGATTCTTGAAAATAATTGAAACACATGGCTGCCAGCATAGGTCAATAATACTTTTTGCCATTCTGCCTCTTAACAGCTTCCATTTTTTTTCTTGCACTGTACCATTCAGGGTAAAGATTGCATTTGCCTGGTAAATCATGCAAGCATTATTACTAAAATAGGACTAAATGCAATGAAAATGGACTACATAAAAGTAATTGAATTTAAGTAAAAGGAAGACCATATTCTAGGGAAAATCCCAAATGCCAGAGTTAAATACTATATGACATTACTTCCATTACAGGGTCAGATTAGGCATGTAGTAAAAGAAACTTAGTTACTTAAATGCACATATTTTGGCAGACTTAGCCTAACTAACATTTACCGGATAGTAAATATAAATATAGTATATTGACATTAGTTCTAGTATAGGAGGAGGAGAGAAAGTTCCAGGTTCAGCATTTATTTTTTTAAAAAATGGATGGAGAGAAGAATACAGGTAGTTCTTGAGTTACGATATAGATAGTACTTATGATGGCATTTCGGATGGGGGTTGCTTGTTTTAAGCCATGCAGTCGTAAAGTGCCATGTCACATGACTGCACCACTTAGCAATGCTAAGTAGTCCAAATTGCTATTATAACCCCAGATGTCTGGGTCTTTAAGTGGGAAAAAGCAGGAGTCTCAGGTAAAGAGTATGGGAGTATTGTGGAGGGTAGGGAAGATCCGGGTAGGGGGGATCCTGATGCAGGCCATATGTATGTCAGTGGAGGCTGGAGAAGGCTGCCAGCAAGTGGAGGTGTGCTTCAGGCGAAAGAAAAATAGGAGAGACTTAACAGACTGATTTGTAATCAGTCAGGTTGACTTTCCCATTGACTTTGCTTGTCAGAAGCTGACAAGGAAGGTTGCAAACATGATCATATGACCATGCTTCCCAATAATCTTGTAAACATGAGCTAGGCACCTGAGTACCTGGATTGCAATCATGTGACTGCATGAGTGTTCTGGTCGTACATCTAATATTTTTTACTGCTGTCATAACTATAAATGGTCACCAAACAAATAGATCATGTTGAGAACCACCTGTAAATCTAGATGTTGATTGAAAAATCTGGATTTTGTAGGGAACTGTTTGAAATCTTAGCTAAAGTACCCATTCACATAACTGAAGGTTACTATTGTATAATATATTTGGGGATCTAATCTGTATCAGTGAAAGTTTGGCAAACAAGTGGGTATGTAAGACAGAGAGAAAAGGGTCTAAAAGATAAATATATTAAAATTGAGAATCAAAGATACACTAGAGACAAGACTCTTTGGTGTGTTTTGGTGTGTTTTCACTGATCTTTTAAAATAATCATGGTGAAGTAGTGAAGAAGACTACAAAATTAGAGTTTGACTTACAGAATAATAACTTTGGTTTCTTCTCATAAAGTATCAGCATGCTAAAGTGAATCAACCTTCTCTCAAATCAAAGAAATTGAATAAAACTAGTGAAACTGGCAAGATTCTCCAGAGGCAAGAAATTTAAAAAAACAAAAGGTAATAATGAAACAATATAAAGTTTTAGTGAAAACTAGGGTTGTTTGCAAAAAAGATATATGAACAGGTATTTTAATGTGAAATGAACTACATTTAGTTACATTTCTGTTCTTTACTTTTATATTGTTTTTTATTTCTTTCACTTTTTATTTTACTCTCTTCTAGTCTCTTAAACTTTGAAAAAAAGTGTGATCTTGTTCTTCTTACCTTTGGACTGTCTGGTATCAATAATTAAGAATTTTTCCTATTCTGATTTTCTAATATTTGTGTGGTTTTCACCACATTTTTGTCCTATACACAATTAGTTTTTCAATAGAAGAATATTTTTGCTGAGGAGGTTCAATACTGTATATGAAGTTGCTATTTTTTATCCAAGAAAAAAGAAAGAAAGATGCAGGGGCAGTTAAAAGGCCTTCTAGTTTATTCAGATGAAAAATTGTCATTGATGCATCTTGATATAACTATGTGAAGAATCTAAGCATCAAAGGATTTTAGAACCTAAGTGTGGGAACAGGAAGCATCCTCGAGATAGACACATACAAAGTGATGTTCAAAGTATCATGACAAGAAATTGCTACGAAGCAACAATTTTCATTATTTTTCTTGCATCATAATGGATGAATCATACTTTTATTTACTTTTTACTTGATAATTTATTTTGTGAACATAATAGTTATTTTAACAATTGTAAATACATGGTAGTAACTACTAAATTCTCAATATGTTGTCATCTTTATCTTATGTTTGGTCATTTCACCACTGAAATATAATGTAATTTTTGTAAGGATTTGATTCACAAATATTCTCTTCAGTTTCATAATAAATATGAGAAAGCTACCAGAAATTATGAAAAAAGGTTCAGTGGGGTAAAATACTATGCTGAAAAAGAAGCAGAATCGTACTGAAATAACATTACCTGAAGCAACCTAATAATCCTCCCATAACATATACTGCTGTTAAAAATAGATGAAATGGAAACCGGGGAGGCAAGCAGAAGTGATAAAATAGCGATTGTAAAGTTATTCCTGCAGAGCAAAAACTGAGGATTTTTTTTTTCGCAGACCATATGTTTAATTTTGATTTTGAGAAAGTTGAAAAGAATGATCCATACTATTCTTGTTTCATTCACTTGATAAAAATGGAATTGAAAATACTGAAATGAGAGCCAATTTCTTGCGGTGGTTCAAGGCAGTGGGATACAAAATAGAAACTGCAAGATCTCATCCTGCCATAGATAGGAAGCCAACTTTGGACAGCAATTCTTTCTCTCAGCTCTAGGAAGAAGGCAGTGAAAACCACTTCAAAAATATTGCCAAGAAGACTGCAGAGGCTCATGGTAGTTGCTAGAAGTAAAGGTTAACTTGGAGGCATGCACAAACACCCCAAATATAGCCCAGATAATTACAAGCTGATAAATTTTAGTTTTCAGCTTTCTCTTCAAGAGTTCAAATTAAATAAACAATTTTATATTATAACTGGGTTGATGCTAACAACTTTCGAAAGGGTAAAGATTCATAAGGAAGATAAAACAAAAACCAAACCATCTGTGTTGTTCTTGTTGTTAGTCACAAAGTCGGGTCAGACTCATCATGACCCCATTGACAAAGTTCTTTCAGGCTTTCCTGTCCTCTGCCATCTCCTAGAATCCATTTCAACTCACACCAACTGTTTCAGTGACTCCATCCAGCCACCTCATTATCTGTTGTCCTTCTCTTTTGCCCTCAACCGTTCCAACATTAGACTCTTCTACAGTGAGGCCTTCTTTCTCCCTAGGTGACCAAAGTATTTGAGTTTCATCTTCAGAATCTGGCCTTCTAAACAGCAGTCAGGATTGATCTCCTCTAGAGCTGACCGGATTGATTGCCTTGCAGTCCAAGGAACTTGCAGGAGTCTTCTCCAGCACCATAATTGTATAATTATAAAAAAACATAATTGTAAAAACAATTTTACATTATAACTGGATTGATGCTAACAACTTTCACAAAGGGTGAAGATTCATAAGGAAGATACAAAATCTGTGTTTAGTTCATGTAATTCAATAATCTTTATAGAAACTTTTCATGTGGTAGTGATGTATGTTTTTGCCAGAAGACTGTACGTCTGATCGCAAAAGACTTTGCTGCTTTGAACTCTATATCAGTATCAGTAGTGGTATTCTACTGGCTCGTCACAGTTCAGGTGAACCGATAGTAAACAATGCTACTGGTTCAGCTGAATCAGTAGTAAAAAAAAATGTGACCGGTTCAGCCAAACTGGTATTTCCAGTGATCAGCTGTTCCGCATGATTTAGATTAGCTAGGAAGCAAGAAATCATCAGATTTCTTGCTTTCTAGCTAATTAAATTGCATGGCATAACTGATTCTTTCCCTCACTGTTGTACTTCTCTTCAAAATGCTTCTTTTTTCAGCACCTAGGAGGCTTCCATGAGGCCCAGTTGGCAAAAAAATGGGCCGTGGGGGGAATGCTGGGGGAAAAAAAACCACATAGCCACACCCACTCAGTCACATGACCATCTGGCCATACCCATTTAGCCCTGCCCACCTACCCACACCCACAGAACCAATAGTAAAAAAAATTGAATCCCACCACTGATCAGCATGTTATTTAGCAAAGGTCATGACTTAGATCTTATTTTCCTTCCCTTATTCCTGGATATTGACTATGAAACTACAGTAGACCTGTAAAGTTTGCTGTTGAGCTTGTACGGCATGAAGTGTATGGGTATTTGCAGACTTTAATAATAGCATTAGCATTTTTTTAATTTCAATCAATTCAGTCATCAAGAAGCTTTAGATGCTGTACTTGCAATAATCTTCCAGTATGCATGTTGTATTGAACCCATCAAAGTAAGTAAATAGAATTACATACATTAGGCAAAATCACATATGAATAAACATATATTATGAAACTTCAAACAGATGAAGAAATGGGGTGGAATAAAGAAAATTTAGAAAAATAAGAGAGTGAAAATGAATTTAATACATTTATTATTCTTAATCACCAGCTTAAATGGTTTACTATTTCTGCTTTGATTGGATTAAAGTACACAATATAGTAAGTTTTGTAAGTAAGACATGTATATCTCTTTACAAATTCTTGAATGAGAAAGTGATGGAACTACTACTAGAGCTGCTAATAATCAAGAAAGGCAGAGCTCCCCAATATAGTGTAACTGTGATGGGAGAGTTAACAAAAAAGATTACTCTCTGAGGCGGTAATGTCTGCTCAAAATAAGTCAAAATAACTTTGCATGTAAGTGAAAAACGTGCAAAGTTTCAATTGCACTGCTGCAACCACCATCTTGACTCTTGCAAATATTGCTGCAGTCCATATTTTTTTTTCCAAGGATTTAGTAAATCTGGATGCTTGAAGGAATAGGAAACTAGATGTGGTAAATAAATGAGACCTGGTTAAATTAACATCACTTCAGTATCTTAAGCCCATGTCAAACTGCACCAACGGATGGAAAGAGGATGTAAAATGGAGAAAAACTCTTGCCATCCATTGGTTAACGCGATGCATCCATTCTGTACTCACTGCATACGTTTTTCATACTCTCTCTTTGTCCAGCATCCGTCTACTGTGATTTCATCCGCTCAAAAAGTTTTGAGCTGCACAAAACTTTTTGAGCAGATGAAGTATCCAACGCATCCATTCTACATCCGCTACGCATATGGGGAACATCCGTTATACGTCCATTGTCATATGTTACGTGTCTGCTATATCTGCTAGGCATCCGCTGCGCATCCGCGCAATTCAAATCCACTCCAGCGGAAAATGGACACAGGGAGGAAGCGAAATGGACGCGGAATGGACACACAGCATTAGTTGCACGGACGTAGAAAGGATGTAAGCAGATGCAGCTCGCATATAAAGCATTAAAACGGAAAAAACGTTTGTATAGGGGACGTATCTCAGATATTTAGGATGTCTGGAGGATGTCTCGAGGATACGGAAGGACACCTAGTGGAAAACCTATATTTCCGATAAAAAGGGGGAGGAAATCACCTGGATCTCACTTTCAGTCCAGAAGCCCTGGTGTGCAGACCTCTTCAGCCTTGATCTTGCTCTTGCTCTTCCACAGAATACAGTCATCTCCACCATGGATCGTCGCACACTCCTTTTGGTAGCTGCCATCATTCTACAACAGTGCGAAGCCCTCTACAGGCTCTTTCACCTGTTCTACACAAGGAAAAGGAGGCGTCCAAGAAATGTGTGAGTCCGAAGATGGATCACGAGAAGAGCTGAGTACGGACTGTATGACAAGCTGATGGTGGAGCCAGGCCCCAACAGAGCTTCACATGAAGGGAAGAAGCAGCGCAACCTCCTGAAACACTGGTGCAACTCCCCAGCTGGAGCAGTGGAGTGGCAAGACAGGATGGTAGATGCTTAATGGATGCTTCCTTCAGCCTGTCTCATCACACGGATGAGATTGGGCCATGTATGTTGAGTGGCCCTACAATGAACAGGGCATTAATAAAGAGTTGTGTTTATGTTGAAATGTGTTTATCAATGATTAAATTGCTATTGATAATAAAGGGCCATAGGTGTGGCACCTGGGAGGGTGGACCATACAGTCCCACTATGCTTGCACTGGAGGTTTATCTATCCCACTGCTATCCTTACCCATCCCACAGCTATTACCCATCCAACAGGTATCCCTGCCCATCCCACTGCTATCCTTACCCATCCCACAGCTATTACCCATTCCACAGGTATCCCTGCCCATCCCACTGCTATCCTTACCCATCCCACAGCTATTACCCATCCCAAAGGTTTCCCTGCCCATCCCACTGCTACCCTTACCCATCCCACAGCTATTACCCATTCCACAGGTATCCCTGCCCATTCCACTGCTATCCTTACCCATCCCACAAGCATGCAAAGGCTTAAACCATTTCTAAAAGTTTCCACCAAGACTTTATTTACTAAAAGATCTGAACCAAGTGTGTGAAGCAAAGATAATCTTTATTAATAACAAACTTTAAAAGCAAAATGACCCAAGTAAAGTGTCCCAAGCAAAGATAAAGTCAACAGGTAGCAACCCAGTCTCTGGCACTCTTCTCAGTCACTCTGAGGCATGCCCATAGACTCAGGGATGAAGGGTCCAGGTGCTGTGGAGGTGGCAGTGGCTGGAGTGCTGGTCTGAGGTGCCATTGGGGTGCCTGGCCCCGAGAGGATAACAGGAGATGGTGTGTGGAGGAAGCTCTCAGAGAGCTGGCTCAGTCCCGTGATGTTGAGAGCCCCTTCCTCCATGACATGGGGTGTCAGTCCCAAGACCGATGACAGATGTTCTGAGGCTGGGCTTGGCTGTGAGGTGGAGGAATGAGGAGTGTAGTGGGGCTGTCTGGTCTGCAGGTGAGCAAGGTGAGGCGTCAGTGGCATCTGTGGCGTCGATGGCACCTGTGACGTCTGTGGCATTGGTGGTATCGGTGGCACCTGTGGTGTGCGATGTACCTGTGCCTGGACTGGGAAGGGTTGCTGGGACTTCTGGTATCCGTAGCCTTGGTATGTGAGGGGCTGTGGAAAGCCTTGGAAGGGCAGTGACATCACCTGGGGTGGAGAAGCAGACCTGGACTGGGTGGGAGCAGGTTCAGCTGGGCCTGGAGGGTGGTGCAGCAGCGCCGTGATTCGCTCCTTCATCATCTGGTACTGGGGCTCGGGCATGTCCATGAGGGTCTGGGTCACATAGGTGAGGATGAACTTGTGGTTTGAGGAAGGAATCTCGATGTTTACCAGCTGAGAGAGGAGATCTGCGCTGTTCTTGATGGTGTCCCTGATCTCCAGCAGGACAGTGTGGCTCTGTCCCTCCCTTCTGGCTTTCTGCCTGCTTTCTGTGGAGGTGGAGCTGGGAGTGGGGATGGGATGGTCTCTGGTGGCAGTGGTCTCCTCTTGCTCCAATGCGTCAGGGGGTTCTCCACGCGCTCAGCCACGGTGAGTGCAGCTGTCGGGGGGGTCTCCATCGTGGGGCACTCCAAAGATACCTGTCTGGAAACAGGAGCTGACTCTTGGCCAGAAGAGGACTGGCTCTCTATGGGCTGCCTGAGAGTGAGGGTAGACAGAGGGGCTGCTCCTCGGTGGTGGATTTTACCCTCCAAGAAGTTGCACTTGGCCATCACGTAGGTCTCCCGGTCGGTGAGCTTGACCGCGGCCTGGCCAGACTTCTTGAGGTGAAGCTTCCTGTACCAAGTGTGCATGTGCTTCCACCACCAAGGAGGACATCCGAAGTGTAGCCCAGGCTCTCCGCCTTCTCTCTCCAAGCCGCCTGCTTCCACTTGGTGTCTCGATAGAGCCTGTGTCCCTTCCGCCAGAGGAACTCGTTCTCCCTCAGCCATTTGAGCACCTCCTCCTCATGTTCCTCTGTAATGGAGTACTGTCTCCTCTCACCCTTATCTCGCGAGTGCCTCTTCCTCCCTCTGGCAGGGCCTTCTGGGCCCTCATCAGTAGGGCTTTGAGGTTCTAGGGGCTGGTCCACCACACCACCACCACCACCAGCAGCAGCAGCACCAGCACCAGCAGCACCAGCACCAGCAAGACCAGCAGCACCAGCAGCACCAGCAGCACCAGCAGCACCAGCAGCACCAG
>BLBF01000010.1:43240934-43257015 GCA_015471245.1 Laticauda colubrina | reverse complement strand
CCAATCAGGTTTGTAGATTTGGAGTCACCCACTTTACATACAGAACAGTTAGGACATTTGGCAGTTAAGACATGACTGATCCATCAATCAGAGGAGAACAGCAAGCTATGATTAAAGACATACATTTGTGGAGATGTGTTTTTGATATATTTTCTCTGTTTAGCATTCATACTATATTTGGTTTATTTTATGGATGAGGTTATTTAGGATTCTTGAAGATTGGGTTTTATTTTGTGGGTAGGTTTATTTAGTGTGTTATTTAAGCCCTTAGCCACCAAGAGCTTTTTGGGAATAATTGTTATATAAATAAAATGCACTAAAATACATTTTAAAAATAAAGATAAAAACAAGTTACATTGAAATGCCACAAGATAAAGCATGTTGAAATTCTGGGCATATTAGTAAACAATAAGGATTTTAAATTTATTTAATGTCTCTATTCTTGTATCAAAATACTTTATTTTGAAATAAACAAATGACAAACTAAAAAATACAAACTAAGAAGAAAAAGTAAAAAAAGAAAATATTTTGCCAATGAATTCAGTACTATAATATGAACAATGCAAGATATTATTATAATATACACTGAATCTCAGAACATATTGCTGTATCCTTTGATTAGTAGGAAAAAAGTGCCATTTCCAAAGCACTGCATAGGGATATTGAGCCTGAAAATGAGCCTCAAAGCATTGAATCCACTAACAATGGCATAAGTTAAAACATACAGCAATTGTATGTGTTATTATAGCTATAATTAACAAAAGCAGAAAAAAATAAAAGTGGGAATTTTGGTTTGTTCAAAAAGACTTTAGAGCAATGAAGAAAATTTGAATCCTGATGTGTCAGAATGAGGTGTAAAGGATCTGAACGAGACAAGAAAAAAAGAAGAAAGATAGAAGTGCGTATCTATTTTCTAGCACTAAGAAAGCACAACTCTTCCATTTTTTGTACACTGTAATCACAATCCATTGACAAAAGTCAAACAGCAGACAATTTTCAAAAGTAATTTGGACCAGTCACTCGGTCATTAAGCAAAGTGGTTGCTAAGTGAAACTCGAACTGTGTTTTTGATCTAACTTCAGCTCTCCTCTGTTTTACAGATCTGCAAAGTTTATAAATGAAAGCATTGGTCATAAAGTTACTTTTTCATGAGCATGGTAACTGAATGGTTGAGGGAGTCATTAAGCGAGGACTACCGATAACTGCAACTGTTTAATTAAACCTTTCCACCTATTGGTAAGTTTCCTAAATAAATTATGCATGATTTACATACTTACACAAAGTCTTTAGTTTCCATACTTTATTTTTTCATACATATTTATGATGTGTGTATCTGTGTGTGTCTCTGTGTGTGTCTCTCTCTGTGTGTGTGTGTGTGTATAGCGTGCCATAATATATTTTTAACTTTTGAGATATTTTGCAATCAATGCATGAAACTCCATATTTTAGAAGATAACACGAGTCAGCCAGACTTTTGTGCTACACTTGAACTTCTTGATGAGAACATTTAAAATTGACAAATTAAAAGTGATTTTGTGCTGTCAAAATACTACAGAACTAACTCCATAAAATGTGTAGAACTTTACATGGCACTTATATACAACTGCAAGTTAAATTAATAATATCATGATCTATCTCCAGTGTCAGGTATAAATGACTTTTCACATCAATAACTTGTTTACAATGATGTTCCTCCAGCATTTAAGATGGTATATTGATTTCATAGTTTGTGCAGAAAAAACATGCACAGAAAGAGACTGAGAGAGAGAGAGAGAGAGAGAGAGAGAGAGAGAGAGAGAGAGAGAGAAAGGAAGGGAAGGAGCAAGAGAGGGGGGAGAGGGAGAGGAGGAGGAAGAAGAGAGAGAGAATTCATATATTTTGTGATAAAATTGGGCTTTCAAATAACTTAAAAATTGCAGGCTTGAATTGAAGCACGAAATGGAAGGCTTTGTAATTTATAGGAAGATATACAGTAATTATTATTCCATGATCATAATATCAGATTTGATCAGATTGACTTTCACTCTACCATAAGCTACCAAGAGGCATTCCGATAAAATAAAAGTGAAATTTTGTATGAAAGGCTGTACATTTGAAAGTGAAGTGCCTATATTAATCAGTATATCAATATTTTATTTATCAATAAAAATGGCAAACATGCATATAAATTTCACTTTTTAGCCATGCAGGCTTATAGTGAATTTGCTTTTAGGATGATAGTTCTCAGGAATGTGTTTGGTCTGATAATTTCATTGTGGTGCTATGCCATGCCTTTATCTGGATTGGTACATTGAAATGCTGGTTGATGTACCAAAATATTCAGAAAAAATGAAATAGGTTGGGAAGCCTACATAGACAGTTTACCTCTGTCTATTATATAAAACTATAAATCTCACTTTTATTTATTAAAATCTTATTTTTTCCAGGATTAAATCCTTGGTTTTTTTCCTTGTTACATTTCAAGTCTAGAAATAAAGAATAATCTTGTATTTTGAGGGCAATATCATGGGGTGAAATAGCTATGTCAAAGGGGGAAAAGTTTGCACAGTTCAAACATTTCATTTTAAAATTTCAGTCAATAAAATTATACTTGACTTTGTTTTTGGGTTTGTTTGTTTTTTTTGCAAAATCAGATAAGGAAAAAGAACAGTGAAATAAACCACCAATAATATCAGAAAGTATTTTAAATCCTCATCTTCACCATGATCATCATTCCTAACTCCTCAGGCTGGATCCCTCTAATATCCCTCGAATATACACATTTCAGATAAGAAATTAAAATTGAGACAGCATATCCATAAAGGGAATTTTGCAATTAGGTTCTGCTTAAATCTGACAGTTATATGAGGGACCTCTATATAGGAAGTCTGAGTGATTCTCTCGCTCACCACTCCTGCCTGGTACCTGACTATGTGGGTTAGCCCCATAGCCCCCAAAAAGGGGACATAAAGGAGAATGGGGGATTTCAGATGACCATGGGCCATCGGAATGGAATAGTTCATAATTCCTCAGAGGAATCACTACAGCTGCAGGCTATTGGTGGTCAATTACAAGGGAGTCAGTCAAGAGATTGGAACTGTCATACCTGCACATAGTCTTCATGACAATGTTAGACTAAGAGGAGTTGTAATAAGTAATTTCTTGGATTATACAGCATATCTCAGTTAAAAGCTGCCAACAAACCAATTACAATATAATTTTCAGATATACTTTTTCTGACACCAAGCATTGGCCTATAAAAGCCATTAAGTTCAACATTTAGTGACTAGCCTAAGAAAACGGGAAAGAGTATTTCCAATCTCTCTATTAATTATTAATTATGAATTTCCTGAGGATTGTGTTTGGACAAAACAAGGTGAATTTTGTTCATAATTGTTCATAATTTTGTTCATAATTGTAAAAATTGTGAACAAGAATCTCATTTCTATGTCTGGCATATGCTACTAGGAACTCTTCAATGAGAAAGAAATTATAGTTCTTGGAGATGTAGAGAAATATCCAGTGTTCCATGTAACTGAACAGTATCCTCAGGCAGGACAAGTGTGTTATAGTGTCCTTTTCTAATATGTTGGGGTGGGGGGGTGTTTGGGGGGGGAGAGGCTACAAAACAAAAATGAAATAAGGATAATTCTCTAATTCTACAAGTTATATTTTTCAGTGAAGTACATACAGAACAAGGCCATTTATTTTAAAAATGCCATGTTGTAAACTGCCAAGGATTTTGTAGAAGAAAATGTTTAGTAATAACCCCATTTTGTTCAACTGGATATGAATTATTTTTATAAATCTTTCCACTTTTTCTTTAAAAAGGTACTCACACTTTAGCTCTTTAATCTGAAATGGAAAATTAAATTCTAGGGCATGCTTAACTGTCATTATTAGAAAAATAAAATACAAATTAAAATCAATTATACAGCTTGGTTCTCTTTAAAAAATTAATGTTTCCTTCAAATGCTAAAAGAAGTGCATTCACTTTTTGTTATTTTCTGTGATGAAAATAGTAGTTCAATGTCTACCCCCACCCACCCTTAAGATACAAAAGCAACCATTATGGAAGAATAAAATGAAATGTCTATTTTCTACAATAGGAAAAGAATACAAACATGTTTGTATTGAAATGTTGATTGTTATCAATACAAAGTCATAAATTACTAAATCTGAGAAATTATGCAGCCATTTTACACCAAAGAAATTGTTTGTTGAAATAAATTGCCACACAATTATCTGTAAAGTAAATTATTTCTACTCGAGTTTTATGTTGTCATTTGCAATCAATGTTCCTTTTCCATAGCTTATTTTTATAGTTGTATTTTCCCCTCAACATCTGAAAAAATAATTAGAAAAATATTTTATTTTCAGGAAAGTACTGCCATTTTTAATACTAATTACAACTGAACTGTTCAATTCAATCTTGAACTGAACCTTTATGCCACACAAATGTAAAACATACTAACCCCATGGAGAGAGTTAGAATAGATTAAAAAATAGGGCTGAGAAAAGATCTCAAAATAACTTTCCTAGTTTCAGTTGACTGACAACTGAAATTTTGGGCCTATTAGAAAAGGAAACTTCCAAAACCTAGGAGGAAAGAATGCTAAAATTGAGCCCTTTCCAGTCCCTGGAAAGTTCTGTTTCCATATTTATTATCTGACTTTTGACTTGATGCTTACTATTATTTCTTTTCTAGACCTTTTCACAGGAAAGAAAGGTCACTCTTGCCTTTCCAACAGCAGGTAACCATCTTCCAGGTACCATCTGCTTTATTTAATTAGAGACCAATATAAGACAATTAATCCAAATCTTCAGATTGGCAGGCAGGGTTATAGTAACACTTTAATTATCTGGAAAGTCTACTATTAATCAAAGTAATTCTACTTTATTTGAAAGAGCACCATGTCTTTCTCAAAGATGACCTGTGTAAGAGTCTGGTTAATATAAGAATTTGAAACAATGTTCCATTTGTTGGTATAAGTTACTTTCCTGAATAAATCAGGTTAGGCTGAAAAATAAAAGTACCTCTTACAAAAATAGACAATTAAGTTTCTTGTTTTATTTCATCCAAGAATTTATTTAATGAAAAGTTAGGATTTCTGATTGAAGTTTTTTGGAAAGAATTAATCACTTTTTAAAAAAGTTGTGACTACAAAAAGCTATTGGAAATTTATCCAGAAGATTCTTTACAGGAAAAAAACCTGATAAAATGCTAAGTAACTATTTGATTAAAAGCTGTTGCTTTAAATTTTTGTCAAATAAACAGCTTATATCATCAACCATTTTGGTATTACACTATTGAAGTGTGATGGGATGTTTGGGGGGAGAACGGGATATGTATTTTGCTTTGCAAAATGCTTTGCTTTTGCTTTCCAAAAGTGGAGGCTTTTATGCTTTCTACTGCTCACAGTATTTATAAGTATTTACTACAGGTATATAGAACACAATATCCATATTTACCCTGTGCCAGTACTCTCTAGGTCTCTATCCCAGAAAGTATCCGCTAGCCCACCCCATAGCAATTCTGCTTCTTACCTCTTTCATTCCATGTGCCTCTTCTACATTTCTGAGCTTATCAAGGCAAGGGAATTAACTGGATTTATTACAGTGAACCCATCACAATTTGACCTTCTCCTGAACCTGTGAGCTGAACACTCACTATTACCTCTTTGTTGCTTGAAGGACCTCCCAACAGGACTTTGTCAACAAAAGACAATCCCTTCCTTCCCATTTTGGGCCTTGTATGAAAATGTAATCTCTCCAGATCTTCCCATTTTCCAGGATAGTCATCTGTGGATTTTTCTTTTCCTCCCTGATGAGGAACTAGCAACTGCTCCACAAAACCACACAACTCCACTCTCCAATTCTTCTCTCTAGCTATTTTCACGGTCTTTTCCTCTCCCCAGTTTTTAGTTAGACTGACAGCATGTCCCCCAGCAAGTAAAGAAATTGGTTTGTTTGTTTGTTTTTACAAGAAATGAGATAGTACTAAAATAGTTTCTTGATATGAAGATTGTATTATTCTATTTGTCTTGAGAGCTTAACCCAGCAACAGAAAACAAGAATCAGAGAAGAAATAAAAAGATTGGGGGGGAGGAAAATAAAATAAAATAAAATAGAGAGCTAGTTTGATCTAGTGGTTAAAATCACCAGGCTAGAAACTAGAAGACTACGTTTTAGACATGAAAGCCGGGTAGGTGACTTTGACCAATCAATTCACATCACAGTGTTGTTGGGGGAGGGGAGGGGGTGGAGAAGAAGCATTAGGTTGAGTTATTTATGAAAAATAATAAAGATAGGATAAAAACTAGCTTAAACATTATAAACCACATAATACTTTTGTTTACTTGACAGACTTGGAAACAGCCAAATCAGCCAGAGAAACAGAGGTTCAAATAAGTGGAATTTCTCTTATGCATGACTTCCAGGATTCCAAGCAAATCTTGATGGCATTCACTTCATTTATAACATGTTCTAGGTATGCTCTAAATATTGTTGTATGTATTGATCCTACAATATCTGTCAGCTACATGACAAACGGGGATATGATTTGCAGTATTTTAAATTGACTAGCTATTTATCAAGTCTCCAAAGAAAAACAATTTGGATGAAGTTGTTATGGCTGATTCTTTCAAAAGACAGAGGGTTATAGAAGGAGAAGGTTTTATAACAGTCTGATATATAGTGCTGCAAACCAAGCTTATTACGCACTGCCCTCTTCTGTTGCATAAGGCATTTCAGCATGAAAGCATTACATTTCCATAAATTTGCCACATCTGGTGTGCCAGGTTGGGTTTTTCATAAAAGTATGCAAAAATGTGACAAATGTTGATTGAGTGGCTAAAATGAGTGACAATTTCTTTAGAAGTGCCTACACACAGTAGTTTGCAGAAGCTTGAAAAGATCCAAAAGGTGTCAGTCAAAGACAGTAGTGGCTCATGTTAATTTTAGATTCATCAGGAGATATAACATTTGCATGTTGTACATCCAGTCACTTCAGCATGAGAACAAAGTTAAAAAACTTCCATGAAGCTAAATTGTAAAATGTTCCTTTTTAACATAATCCATACTCTGCAGACAAGCATAGATTAATAAAGAAAGTGTGTATGTGGATGGGTGAGAGTATTTAATTAAAAAACCTTTGAAAAAATAAAGAAAAACACAATGTTTTCATTTAAAAATATTTACAGATTTCTTTTCCTCATAGAAATGCCACCAGCAAGCTGCTTTACTGCTTTCAAGTTGTTTACTAATTTCATCTAGCATTTTCACATAATAAAATGTTTATGGTATTTTGGAAAACCATCAAGAAAAATCTCTTCTATTATGGCATTTCTACCTTGAAAAGAAAACTTCAGAACATGAAAAGAATGGTATGGGGAACTCTTAGTTTAAAATCACAAACATACACAGCAGACTATTTTCAGAAGATTTCAAAGAAAGCAGAGCCCTATTTGTGGAGAAAAAAAACATAGAATTGTGCATTAATGTCCATTTAACGAATATTCATTGTTTTTATGACAATAAAGTGAAATTATATCACAACTCCAACAGAAAATTAGTTTCCTTACTCAACAAAAAGTGACACCCCTGAGGACCTTTGGAATTTTGTCATATTCTCATGGGATCACTAAGTGAATTGAATCAGATGGTGAAGTTGCTCCAGCTTTATAGTTGGAATTAAATCTATACTAAAATATCCTAAAGGTCACTAGTAATTAAAAGGCTAGTACAGCTTTTCTGTAATTTATTGTTCAAGTAGATATAAACACATTAGTAAATTATAATGTTGTTAACTTCTAATATCTTTTCTTTAAACTCTCCTAGGAAGTTAAGAATATTTTCTGTGTAACTTGAAAGAGCTAAACTTCTGCTACAAAATGAGTTAACCAAACCATTTCATTTGCTGATAGAACAGGAAATAACAACTCATAAATGTCAGAAGATACATGATCAATAGTTCCCAAAGCCAGGCAGAAGACAGAAAGAATCTTTCTGTGGTAAATGCACGAAAAAAATAACCACTAATTTAAGGGCACCCCAAATCTCTTTTTGAGGTCGTCAACTTCACTCAAACCTCTATAAGTTAACTAATGGTTGTAAATACTATAATCAGTAAATATTTATTGCAAACCACCAGATTAGAATGCGCTCTTTTAAATGAAATTTATTAACAAAACACAAGGAATATAAGCAGCAATAAAAAAATAAAAGATTGCTTCAGCATTCATTTCAAAGGAACAAGCATGTTTATGTAATAAAGTAAGTTTAAATGTGATTCCATTTCCACTGAATAGCAAAGCCATTGCAAACACTATATTTAGAAGCAGCCATGCTTGAAATACAATTATTTCTGGATTACAGTGAAAGTGTTTTTTGGAGACAAACCTCTCAGTAAAGTAAAAAGAAATTCTGCATACTGTAAATACTTAGGATCATCAATGCTCCAGGTTTCTTGTGGTGGTTTTTAATACAGATGAGAATGTCCTAAATAGGCTTCGGAGTAAGCATAACTGAATCTTCTTGGAATTACTTCAAGCAAATATGATGTTTAAGCACTTCTCCATTTCAATGGAAGGTAATCCTGCAGATCTTTGTTGTTTGGAATGAGGGAGAAGTGGAGATTTATGTTTTTATTTTCTTTGCAGATATGGAAGCCCAACTTAGTGAAGTAAATAATTTCCTACATGAGATAACAAAATCTCTAATACTGTTTTGTTTTGTTTTACAGAAGAGATCAGCATCACTCCAGGTTGTTTCCAGCAGAATGCATATTGGCTGTATATAATAACAAAATGATACAATAATAAAGTTTCATACAGTGGATTCTTTTTATTTACATAAGGATTTCTCCCACAGTGCATTAATGAACTATTAATGTATCACAAAAAATTATAATGTTCAGTCTTTTGAAAGATCAATTTTCATATTCTGCCATTTCTGAATGCTTTAAGTGCTACTTAACTTTTCCATGTGCTCTTATTTTTTGAACTTCTAAGGATGTGTGGCAGTGTTCATTCCAACATAGTTGCAAAAAGTTCTAAAGATGTGGTACACATGTTCTTGCATGAAATGATATATAACAAGGCTGGAACATAGTTGTGCAATGAATAATTTTAAAATGACCTCTTTCTGTTCATATTTTGCTTATTTTTTTTCCTGTGGTTTCTGCAATTTTTGGATGTGCTTTCATAACTACCTGAAATAATAGGAGAGTGGTTTATGAAATGCAAACCAGTGGTTGATACTGCTGCAAGGGTTCTTTCTATCCTTTGTTAACACAGCCACTAAAAGCAAACAGGAAGCCAAAGTTATTTTCTGTGTCTTGTCAATAAAAAGAGATGGGAGTAACCAAAACAATTTTCCTTCCAAATTCCTGGCTGCCCTGATGCTAAAAGCAATGATGCGTAGCTTTTTTTTTCTCTCTAAAAACTCTCATAACTCCTTACCTGATATATGAGTAGGGAAAGTTTGACAGAACAGAATGATACAAGGCAGCCTCAAACATTTGGCACAATGCTCATCTGGCATACAGAGACTGCCTGTCAAATGCCTGTGACTCCATACAGCAGCTAGGGACCCTATGGAGTAGCAGATGGACTATTAAGGTAGTATTAATGTAGATGCCATCAGTTTTCAGTTCTGACTGGGACATACTCTTTAGAACTATGAGCAGCTGCTGCCATTTATTGTGACAGCTTCCTGCTAACTTTTGCCAACTGGCACAATCTGATTCTTTGTACCTGAACTATTAAATGTATGCCTTCCACCATTTTTGTCCTCTAGAGAACTCTTTTAATAATTCTCTCAAGGAAGAACGAGGCATTTATCACCAAAGCTAATGCGTGTGTTGTACAGGCAGGTCTATTGCACTCTCTGCATGCAATAGAAGTTACGTAAATAATCCCTGTATGTGCTGCCCCATTCAGGTCGATGTTTGAAAGAATTTAACAAAAGCAAGCATTAGGTCCTGAGGTTCTGACCAGTTCTAGAGAACCAGTATGGAGATTTTGAGTAGTTTGGAATACCACCTCTGATCAGCCCCACCCCAATCTATTCTCTGCCTCCCAAGTCCCAGCTGATTAGCTGGGTCTTCTTTTGTTACCCTGCTCAGGAGAACGGAGCTGGAAAGTAGGTTACTGGGGTGGGGAGAGAATGGGGATTTTACAATATCCTTCCCCTGGAGTGGGGTGGGAATGTAGAGTTTACAGTGTCCTTCCCCTGCCATGCCCACCAAGCCACACCCACCAAGCCATGCCCACCAAGCCACATCCATAGAACTGGTAGTAATTTTTTTTGAATCCCACCACTATTTTCTGCCCTTTCTAAGCAGCTGCATTCCACATCAGGCCCTGTATGAATAAATGAAAATATCCATCTCCTTGTATCTGCATGGCAATTGTTTTACAAGGCACTTCCAGAAGATCTGATACTGAATAACCAATATCTCTCCTATGCATAGCCCAAAAGCCTTATATGTTTTCAGATGTTCTACACAGAAATTTTCCTGACGTTTATCCTTGAAATTTGGTGCATGTCTGGGAAACCTTCCATTTAGATTTAATTTGCCAAGAGAAGAAATCACAACTAATTACAGTTTGGCTGAAAATCTTGGCAAGACCTCTTGTCATTATCTTGTATAGGAAAATGCTATTGATTACATTCCTCGTGGATAGATCAGTCAATAAGTGGAAAAAACATTAGTTTCTATTATGAACAACTAAACCACTATTGATCTACAAGATCCTATTGTTCTATTTTTGTTGATTTTCATTACAGTGAATATTATAAATATGTTCAACAATTGGAATGAAACTTTGATGTATCTGTACAGTAATATTAAAATAGATAACTCTACCCTCAACAGAAGAAGCTGATTTCTTATCTTTCTTTAAACCATCTAAATTTTTATATCAAAGCATTTTTTATTCCAAGCAGAAAAAAATTACAATACAGAACATAAAATCTGACACACAATAAACATTCCACATAGTTAATTGTTGACAGTCAAATACCAGCCTCCTTTTGAATAAGTCAACATAGCAGAATGTTTCAGCAGACTTAGTGTCTATTTGAGCCTACAGGCTACAATAAAAAAGAGCAAGAGGGAAATGAAGGGATTGGAGAAGAAGTCTGAAGGAAGATGACAGAAGATGATAATGAAAAGGCTGCAGAAAAAGCACCTTCTAGATTACCAGGCCTGTCTAAACAAACTCTTCCCCTCTTCTCTGCTAGAAGAGAAGTTGGCCTAGGCTCAACTCATTATTCACATAAAGAAGAGAGCTGGTTCTTCAACTTGGAACCACTTCCTCAGAAAAAAGGAAGGGAACTAGAGAATATATAAGTAAGGGGCCATGGTGGCCCAATGCAGTATTGCAGTCTAACTTACTGCTCACTGCCAGGAGTTTCATCCTCACCAGTTCAAGGTTGATTCAACTTTCCATCTTTCTGAGGTCAGTAAAATTAGGATCCACATTGTTAAGGGCAATATGTTGACTCTGTAAACCTCTTAGAGAGAGCTATAAAACATTATGAAAAGGTACATAAGTCTAAATACTATTGCTAAGGCATTGCTTTCACCCATAACTGAGGTTGGAAAGCTTACTGAATCTGTGGGTAAGGCAGAATAAGTTTCACGTTAGTTGGACCTTTTATTTTATGTTAGCTTGAGTTTTTGGTTTGAAGATTCTTTTTGTTTTCAACCATTATCCCTAGTTGCACAAGGACTGAAAAGAATAAACTCCAAAATGTTATCTCCATCTTTGGAGAACATAATATTTGCTTTCTGTCAATTGATAGTCAATTCTCCACCTCTCTGTCTAAAGGATATCTGCTACAGTATTCATTATATGTGAGTTCGTAAGCTTTTTTTTCTTCAACCATATTCTGTTACTAATGCTAAATGCATAACAATTTATTGAACAGATATTGGCTGCTTGAAACTGCCTGTTTTGTGTAGAAATAGAATTTCCTACATTTTTATTACTTTTAAAGATAGTTCAAAGTATATATTTCTGCTGTAGAATAACAGCTCTATAAATTATTAAATCTGTACAGTACTTCAGATAGGAAAAGATGATTACTTGTAATGAAGTTTCCTTGAGTTGTTGCCCAAGTATTCACATATGTTACACATAAACCTCATTAGAATGTCCTGAAGAATTTTTGACAGGAATTATAGTGCTATGTTCTTTGGCAAGGTTCATCATGTTTTCTCAATTTCCAAGACTGCCTAAGCAATCTATGAAAACCAACTAAATATCTGTGAAATAAATTACTTATGGAAGGTATGGCTGAGTAGGGCAGGAGGTTGGACTAGATGACTTAGAAGGTCCCTTCCAACTCTGATTTGTCAGGAGGTCTTCAAAGATCAGAAAAGGCACATCACTTCACAAAGAAGAAAGCTGAACTTGCAGTTGATCTGGTAGAATGAGAATTCACCTAAGATAATGAGTCTTTTGCTGGCTATAGACAAAAAGCCAACAACAACGGGAGTGATTTGTTTTTTATTATGAAGAGATAAAACTGGCAGCCCTTCCTCATTCACCTTTGGATACTAAAAGCAACTCATGACTTCTGCACAGTTGTAATAAAAAAAGGGGGGGACTCTTTAACAATACATTTTTTTGTAATGAAAATTCTAGGGGACCACAAATAGAGATAAATTGGGATAAATTATAGATATTACAACAGATTTTCAGAATGCTGACACAGTCTTTGGGAGAATGGTGGTTACTGGCCTTAATTCAACCTTGTGTTTATGTAGTAAAACCAATGAATAATTTAGTTTGCAGAAAGGCAGAAAGTTTGCATGCTCAACACACCAAGGTAATTGTCTCCAAGAAGGCTAATTTTAATGTAAGGAGCTTAAAATATTAGATTTGCAATGGCCCTGGCATCACAGGTTTTGTGAGAGAGTGCTGAAAATATCTAGGAAAAGCTCCATGCTGTGCTTGGAGATTGAACTGAAGGGTACAAATTTATAGGTTCTTGAATATGTTTTAATTAATTTATGCAAAAACACAATGCAAAGCTAAATGTGCGCATTGGACCCGAAGTTATTAAATATCTTTGCTACGAATATAAGGTCAAACGTTTAGAACACAATAAAATTGGTTGATAAAAGCTTATTTATTGGTCCAAATCCAATAAATAAATATATTTAGAAGAAGCAGATCACTTAGTTTCATAGAGACAGTGAGTTCTGGTGTCATTATCAGAATACTTTTTCTTTCCTAAGAGAAGGAATTTTCAGGAACCAGATCACATAGCTGAGAAACAATAGCTGGTGTGGGGCATACTCAGTCCATCCCAAGTGAACAAAACAGACATAGTTGGCAGTAGAAGACCTCAGTGACAGTTAAGGATTGCCTGGACTACTATGAGATTAACCAAATGTATGGGGAACCCCACAGATTTTATTTTGTTAAGGTCCCTGAGGTAACAAAAACATGTAGTGAGAGATTGATCCAAGGAGGAAAGAATGAATACACTCAACTTCTTTCACTTTGAGTATATGCCACATTTTGAAAAAGAATCTGAGCAACTAGAAGATTTAACATTGATTTGTTTTACTATTTCCTTATGTTGCATATTGTTGATAAAGTGTGGACTATAAGTGGAAATAAATAAAATAAACACATAACATCTGTTTCCTCAAAGGTACTGCACACACTAGGCTGTTATGCTTATTCATGCTTTCTTTATTACGAGCTAATATTTAAACAAAAACTGGTATGTCATCTGTTTAAATATATTTACTGCATATTGTAGCTCCAGGTGAACTAAGATAATTAAATATACAAACTAACAAATATACAACATGTTAAGCAAGCACACTTTGCAGATGCACAGTTTTATTTATCTTTTATTTATTTCTAATATTTTATGGCACTCTACTCCAGTGGTTCAGAGTGGTATAAGTAGACAGAGGATTAAAACAACCTAACAATAAAAAATGGAAATTATAATGGAAATTACAAACAGATGCATATACCAAAGTTTAACTTTCCAAATGTTTATTCTTTACTTATTTACAGAAACTGGTTAGACAGCAGGCAAGGAAGATGTTTTTCCATAAAGGGGGTACCACCATTGAGAAAGTCCTGCTTGCGGTCCTTTTAGATGGAACTATTTTTGAAACAGGAACCTCAGCAGAATCTTTCTCCTATATTTTTCCAGATAGGCAGATTCGCTTTGGAATATTCAGTATCTGAGATAACCCATGTCCTGAGCCAAGAAGGACTTTAAAGTGATAACAGTACCATGAATTGCAACTGGAAATTTATTGGCAGCTAGAGAAGGACGGTTATCTGAATCAGCTAATGGAAACAATTACAACTACTGCTTCAGACTCAGCCAGTTTAAGCTTTCAGATGATCTTCAGGGATATCTTTATATAGAACCATTAAAATGATCCAATTGGGTGATGAGAAGGCCTTGAGGGACCATGACTGTGACTCACAAAGGGTCACATTTGGCACTCCAGTTGTGTGACAGACTTGTTGGTTCTGCCTCCACTTATCACTGGACCAGCAGCCATAAATCCAGGAAAATGCCCAGCTTATGTACCTGTTCTGTTAGGGAGAAATAAGGAACAACAAAGGATGTTGAGGTCCAATAAATAGCTGTTACAATAAAAGTAGTCCTGACCTATATGACATTAGTTTCTTAGTCAAGACTACCTTTTTGGGTTGACATAAACCTTCCAAGTCTGAATGTGCTTTCCTCTCCCTCACTTTATCTTTATGGGAACTAGGGAGGAACTTCTCTGACATTTGCTTAAGTAATTTTTAACAAATACAAATTTGCAGTTTCATATACAGCAAAAGATGTACTAATTAAAAACTTATTAAATGAGGTTTTATCCAATTCAGTTTTTCTGGATAAATTTGCCATTAGTGCAATATCTTCCAGTGGTCTATTATCCACTAATGGACTCGCTTCCTCTGTTCATTCATTAGGATACTCTAGAGAGGAGGGCACACAGTGATGCGCATAGGAAAGATATCTCATTGCTAAGGGGTCATATGTAATGCTGGAGATTGACCTATCTGATACCTAAAAAAGCAAGTAAACATTGGGTTTTCTTTATCAACATAATCATATGCAGGTTACAACCATTCATTTAGTGACCCTTTGAAGTTACAATAGCACTGAAAAAGTCAATTTATGAGCATTTTTCATACTCATGACCATTGCAGCATGTTCGCATGATCAAAATTTGGACATTTGGCAACTGACTCATATTTATTTATTTTTTTTATTATAAAGAATTTTATTAATTTTTAATAAACAAACATGTACAAACAAACACAAAACATAAAAAACATAAAATATCTTTTTGGACGGCAGTTTGATCCCGAGTTACATCTTTTTGTACAGAGATAAATTCAAGTTCATGCTTACTTTTAAATAACATTCCATTTCTTATTTATTATTTTGCATTTTCTATATAGCTTCTCCTCTCTTTTCACTCTCTTAATTCTATTATATTTATTTCATCTCAATTTAAATCATTATACTTATATCCTTTGTCTGTTCTATTTCAGCTAGCTATTTATCTTTTCTCATTAACACAAAGTTTCTTCTGTAATGACTAATTGGAGTATAATACCTTGTCATACTTATCCCTCCCCTAGTTTTAAAGCTTAACATAACACATAATTTTCATTCGGATTCTGCGTAGTACATTCTAAAGATAAACTCAATATTTTGAAACAAGAGAAGAAAAAAAACTTTTTTTAAAAAAAATATAATATAGTTAAAACAACAATCCATAGCAATTAAAGTTATATCATTCAAATTAATATTCATTTAAGTCTTAAACATTTTACACAATCCTTTCTAAATAAGTATCATGCTTCTATGGGAACACTTATAGATTTTACTTAATTACTTCCCCCTATTTCACTTATATTTTAAAATATTAAACAATAACAATGTTCCCATTTTTCTTTAATTCAATTCTCTCATATTTGATTTCATTTATTTTTATTTAAAAAGAAAAAATTTCGCTAAGTTACATTAAATATTTTGTCCATTTTATAATCATATATTATTCCAATTTTCTAACATTATTTCAAATACA
>BLBF01000010.1:43213816-43235934 GCA_015471245.1 Laticauda colubrina | reverse complement strand
ATAATATTTTTCTGTGCTCTTCCTCCATCTTATCACATTAAAATGTCCTTGAGAAGGAGTGTTTATACATTTCTCCCCAGTTCAAATAAAGTATTTTCAAGCCTCTAGTTGGCAGTGTTGCAAAGTCTCTTAATACTTTTTTCCCCTCTCAGCCAGAAAGAAAAGTAATGTATACAAAACTCAGAGGGAAAAAAAACCAAAGGGGGCCTCTATCCTAAAGAGAATTAAAAAATCAAAAGAAGCATAAAAATATATATAAGAAAAAATTCAATCTGATTAGCTACAAAATCACATTAAATTCCTCAGAGAAAAAAATAGTAAGGAAAGAATCCAAGCCTCAATTTGACATCACTTTAAAAAACGCCGCTCAAGGAAATTCCAGTCAAAGATAAATAAAGGTTTCTTCTTTGTTCAGGATATCCTTTCAGGTCTCAGCCAATTTGCAATACAAAAGAAGTTTCTCACGCAGCCAACACACCCTCTCTCCAGCCTCTTTCTTTTCGGAGCTGTCCCGACTTCAGCAGCTTTGGAGGCTGCCTTTCCACCACCAGCAAAAGGGCTTCTCCCGGATCAAACCAGAGATTTTGCGATATCTCTGGGATCCTGGGACTGTGCCCTTCACAATCCCCGTCTCTACGGGACGGTTTAGGTCCGTTAGGACCGACCAGGGGTGAAAATATCAGCTGCGATCTCGGAGCCCCGAGATCGCAGCTGTAGCACCGGGACGAGGCTCCGCCTTCTTCTCAACTGACTCATATTTATGACAACTACAATGTCCCCTTTTATGACAAGTGCAGATCTCCTTTTGTGGACTTCTGACAAGCAAAGACTTTGGGCAAAGTTAGATTCATTTAACAACTATGTTACTAACTTAACAATTGTCATGATTCACTCTGGGGCAAGAAAGATCATAAAATGTGGCAAAACTCACTTAACAAATATCTCACTTAGCAACAGAAATGGGGGCTCAGCTGTGGTTGTAAATCAGGGACTACCTGTAGTATTTGAGATTATGATTTTTACTTCTATACTTGGAATACCATTTTTCTGATGGTAATTCTTTTGGGTGGGAAATATGATGGTGATGGATGTCACACTGCCAGCTACTGCAAGCAACATGTATATTTCATCTAGAAGTTAGGCAACCTAAGCTGATAGCATGAAAGATTGTTCCATGATCATGGACATCTTATGACAATATCAAATATCACAAGCTTGGCTATATTTCATGCAATGTCATTGCCAGTTATGTATATCAAAAAAGAAAAGTATTTCTTCCTTTGTCTGTCAGGTATTATTTTCTGAAAATGAAGCATAAAGCAGCAAGAGGGATTGTAGCATTTTGTAGCACATATTTCTAAAGGAAAAAGAGTATGTCACCTGCTTGCAGAATAGTGGCAGGAGGCCACAAAGCTTTGCCATTTCAATGTTGCTTTACAATATTTCACTGTTAAGCTTCATGACATATCTGCTTTTTATTTAAAATGAATGTATCCAGTTAAATAAATGTAGAACATTCTGGATCAGAAGTTCAGATTTAGTACCTTTATTCTCTCTTATAGAGTAAGTTGATAAATATGTGAAAAGCCTACATATATATGCATATATGCAGGGTTGGGTTTTTTTTCTTTTTTTGCACATGTTAGGAGGTACCAGATTTTTTTTTAGGAACTTTTATGTTTTGCTGATAACAGCTGCCAGGCTGGTAGGTATAAGTACACAGGAGTTGAATGCCAGATAGGAGCTAATGGATGGTTTCTGGATTTTGTATTTCGCACAGAGACCAACACTGTCAGGCACAAAGAATCAGGACCATTCATGTAGGTGGCAGCATAAATGATTTATTGAAATCTATTCAAAAGAATCTGGTCAAGTAACAGCCAGCAGAAAATTGGTGCTAGATAAGGATGAATGAAATTGAAGGGCTGAACTTGGATTTCTTTAGGTAGATAGGACACAGCTGAGATTAGTATAATTTTGTGTGTTCATATATATTATCCTGCCTTTAAATATTGTTCGAAGGAATATACATTTCATAAGTTTATAATGATAAATTTGGGTAAGACAACATTGGTTTGAAATTTCTATAGAACTGAGTGCTTATGCTGTGACCCTTAGGAAATCAAGATTGTAAAGTGGTTAAGCCAGGATTCAACTTAAAAGTGCATACACACACACACACACACACACACACTTAATGTTAAGAAGCAATACCTTTTCACATCATCTTCCAATATATAGTATGGTCATGTGTGGAGCCATTTTGTGAGGGAGGATCCTACTTACCTTGAGAGCATGAACATAGACAGAGTTTATATTATATATATGTAGGCTGTCTCATGTATTTTTCATGTGTTTCCTGTGTGAAAGGTAGAAATCATTCCACTGTTTTTCAGCAACTGTAGTCAGAAAAATCCTGAGATTTACAGAAAAGGCCTTTGTGATTTAAATGTTGCCTATACCTGCTTGACATGAACAATATCAATAGTGATGAACTCAAAATCTCCTTTTGAGGATAGCTTGCATTGTCTTAAAATTTTATCTTCCCTAAAATCTGTACACCTCTGTATTTCATACATATTAAGAGGCAAAATCATGCAAACAAATCCAGTCCAGCACTTAAACTCAATAATGTACTTTTAGGCTGAATTGTTACCAGGACTGTGAATTGTCCAATTCATCATGAAAATATTATTTTTCTGAGATACTTGGCTGCGTATTTGCCTTAATCAATTCTTAAAAAGTTTTTGACTGTAAATGATCAGGCAATGCAGTTAATTAGTCTACTTTTTTTTTCTTTAAGGCTTACTTTTATGGATCCAGATGAAACATGAGAAATGGGCAATGTCTTCGCATACTGTATTTCCCAAAGCACTTAGTTTTGAGCTGCAAATCATTAAACTAACAACGGATACATTTTGTTTTTTATTTGCAAACACGTGCAGGCAATTTTTCTTGAAGGGCAAAAATAACATTAATTTTTGATCCAATAAGAATTTATCAAAAACCCATCATGGCATACATTTCTACGTCATCCTTTAACGGATTTCAAGCATCTGTCATGTCATTTGCAACGACTCCCACATAATAATGAGCCCAATGCTTGGGATAGGAAGGAAGGTTTAAAATTCAAATTGTGAACAAGGCAGTGATGGATTATTAATTGAAAGCAACGGAGTATGCCCTGCAGATGACAAGGTTAGTGCCCTGTAATTATGAAGTTTGGGGAAGAGCAGAAGCAGGTTTTTTTCTGACTTTAAAACAAAGTTAAAGGAAAAGTTTCTATTTTATTTTTGTTCCAGATTAAATGTAAAACAAATGTACTTTAGAGTCCTCCCCCCCCCCATCCCTAGCACCTCTCCACAGCCAATTCCATTCATGCAGAAAAGGTTTGAAATTCCATCATTTGAACATGACATCTCAAAATTCAAACTTAATGAGAGCTTTGGCAGCTTCTGTCGAAGGCAGACAGTGATTAACAAAACACTTCAGAGTACAAGGCACAGCAGTGCTCAAAGAAAACAGTGATGATCTCCACTTAATTGTAGAAAAGCCCAAAGCATCTGCCAGCAGAGGAGAGCTGAAACCATAAGGAGCTATTGCTCAGATAGACTGTCATCTCCAGAGATCAACAACCATATGCTCAGCTCAAACGCAAACTCCAAAGAAGTTAATTTTCTGACAAAATACAGGGATAAATATGACATTCAAACAAGTGTGCTCAGTCATCCTGAACACACGTTCATCTGCATGGATCAGATTTATGCATCATTTAAGCACAAGCAAATATAATTTGTTTTGAACACAAACATTGCTATACGAGCACAGGTATAATTAATCTTTGTCTGCTCCTTACGATCTGTTCTCCTGGCTGGCCATGCTTTTAGCAAACTTTTGATGAATGGAATTGTTCACTTGTTGCATTACACAGAGTTCCAGGTATATAAGGATCTGTTAGAAGGATTCAAATTGATATCAATTTAAATAACTTAAATATAACTTGAATAAATAGAAATTGATTTTCCATTGTGTAAATAATTATGGTTAAATTAAGACACAATAAATTTATTTATTTTGTGTTTTTCATTGTAATTTAATTAATCAGTTCTATAACCAGAACTGCTTCTGCATTTCACATAGATATTATTTGGGGGTTATTTAATTAAGATGATAATTCCCCATGCTATGTAATACAAACAGATAATTTACTGCTTGAACATTACCTTAAAATATATTGCTTGATTCAAGGGACATAGATTGTTCAGCAAAATAACATTAGAAATATATTTATTTAGGGGTTTCCAGTGACGAGCAAGTAAGTTAAATGTCCCTTGAAGGAGCAGAGACAGCATTGTGGTAAAGATGAGCAGCCAGGTGATGAATTCTAGCCAGCAAAGTCTCTCTAGAAAAAAGAGAGATTGTGAGATCACCCATTTACCCTCTGACCTGCAGCGCCTAATGAGCAGAGTGCAGGAACTGTGGTTTTTGCAGTCAGCTTGTGAGCTGAGCACTCGGGAGTTGATGGGTTTCAATCAAGTTCAGAGTTGAAATGTAGCCAATATGAATATAAGATTTACATGAGCTTCATTACTCAATCACCTCCCAATGTAAGTAATTTACATTAAAGATGTAATGGTGTGTGAGAAAGTCTTGAAGACTGAGCAATGATAAGATAAGATGTTTGCTTGATGGAAATCAGCTTTGCAAAGCAAACCAGACAGGAAACACAACTAAATGAGCTAATTCTACTTTACCTCATTAACAGAATCTTTTAATTTGAATATTTAGCTCTCCCCCAACCCGGTCTCCTTTGCAGCCTAAAAACTAGGAAGGGTTCTTCTTCTAAGTCTCTTGTTCAATTCACTACCCAGTTGCAAGCTACACTGTTTATTATCCGATCATTTCCTTGGAAAAAAACTCTTTATCCAATGTCTATGGAGATTCTCAGTCATCCAAATCATAGCTGTCCCAACTAGTTGTTTTTTTTGTTTTTCCTTGAATACATTTTGCTTCTCACCCAAGAAGCATTTTAGTTCTGGTGTCTTTCAGGAAAAACAAAGTCCAATTGTCTTTTGAAAAAGCACCTCTGGGACAAGTCTTTAACCAATCTCCCAAGGTCTTTTGTTGAGATAATTCCCCATTAGGAGAATGAGCGCATACAGGCAGACATATATGAGAGAAGTGTTTGAATAATACACACACAGCACACAGATACACCGTACAGTAAATATAGGGTTTTCCTTTAATAAAGGTTTAAGCAAAGTTCAAAATAGGCAGTCCAAAGTCATTCACAGGTAAATCAGTTAGTTGTCAATCTAGGGATAATCCAGTAACAAATTCCAGTGTCAAAAATAATTCAGTATCAGACTTACATCAAATCCAAGAATATTAGTCAATTAGAAGAATGGAGGAATGGCAATACTCTCTAACAGAAGGAAACAGAGATTCACTGAGACACACTCTCTTCTGAGACTAAGACGAAGGTTTTTGGCTCCATCTTATGGCCGTTTGAGAAACCACACCCAATTACAGTTTGCATTTTCTTAAAGATACAGTATTAAAATGTCTATCCTGGTTTATATATTTCCAACCCAAATATCTGTTAGGTGACTTATATTCCTAACATTCTCTCCTTTTGGGTAGAACAATATATACAACCTTACATTCTAATTTCATAATCCTCGCAGCACGTCTTATGCTTATAGAGCCTTGGGCCTTTGTAAAATGATCTGCTATATTGTTTCCTGACATACAGTATTCTAGCTTAATCATCTTATTTTGCACACATTGTCTCACATTTAAATATCTTAAATCTGTATGTTTTGTTCTTGTTTTAACAGCAGTATTTGAAGCCATCTGTATTGCTGATTCATAAACTAAACTACTATTGCATCTTCGTAAACTACAATAGAATCTGTCACATCAATTCCCATGTCAATTAGTAGTTGTTTATACAAAGTAGTTGTTTATAAATCTGTACATGGTAAAGACAAACATGAGAATTCAGCCTCCATTGTTGACAAACTTAGATGTTTCTGTCTAATAGATCTCCATCCAATCAAAGCCTTTCCCAATAATACAGCAGTACCTGATGTAGATTTTCGTGTATGTCAGTAGCACAACTTGCATCAGCATATGCAGTTAAATTCAGCTCGTCTTTTGGTTCCAAATGCAATGCATAATGCATGGTTTGTTTCAGGTATCTCAACACATGTTTAGCAGCTTGCCAGTGCCTTTTAGTTGGCTCAGTATTAAAGCTCACTAATTGATTAACACTGTATGAAATATCTGGCCGTGACCAATCACTGAGATAAGATAAAGTACCAATCAAGGACTGATAAATGTTTTTATCAAAAACAGGACTTTGAACATCACTATGGCTAAACTCCTGGCTCATTTTAGCCGGCTTACAAAGTTTTAGCCGGCTTACAAAGTTCCATTTTTAAAGTTTTTAGTAATTGGTTAATTTTATCTGCCTGTGAGATCTTGTATCCTCCACTAGTTCTATCTATGTTTAAGCCAAGATATTGTTTGATTTCTCCTGATTGTTTCATTTTAAATTTCTGTTCCAATAGTGAAATTATCTCAGTAGCTTATTGTTCCATTTTGGTGATCAGTGCTATGTCATCAGTAAATAATAAAATGAAATTACACCATTACTTTCACTTTTAAATAAACATGGATCAGCCATGCCAACTACAAGCCTATCTTAGTTAATTCTTTAACTATACATTGGTTCCACTCATATCCTGATTGCTTCAAAACATAAAGACTCTTTTTCAATCTCCAACAATCAGTTGTATTATCATTTTTGAGACCTAAAGGTTTTTTTAAATACATAATGTGTTGCAATGGTGCATGCAGATATGCTGTCCAAATGATTTATATTTTTCCTTAGCTGCCCACACTAATGCCGCTCTTAATGTAGTAGCCTTCAGACTAGGTGCAAACACCTCATCATAGTCATTTGCTGTCTGATTGAACCCTTGTGCTATGAACCTGGCTTTATGGGTAACAGTCCCATCTATACCTGTCTTCAGTTTATATATCCATTTACATCCTATGGCATGTTTACCTGGTGGTAATTTTACATTTTTGTATACCTTCAGTCCTTTTAAAGATTCCAGTTCTTTATCCATTGCTTTCTGCCAAGCAGCCTGATCCTTAGCAGGATACAGTTTTAGTTCACTATAATTACTTGGAACTGTATTCACTTGGCATACAACACTAGCCTGATATCTATCAGGTGGTCATGTTACTCAGGTTGAACGTCTTGGTAATACAGGGCCTACTGGTGGACTCACCTGTTCCACCTGCTCCTGTTCTTCTACCTCCTCTTGTGCCTGTTCTACAACTTCCTCCTGTTCTTCCTCTTTAATGGCTATTCTTGGTTTACTGATTTTATCTTTAGGGACTATTTGGGTGTCAGTAATAATATCATTACTGGAATTCTATTCCAGTTTATCCCACCCAATGTGCTTGAGAAATTTTGCATGAGCACTACAATAAACATGATCCCAAAATCTAAATCATCTATGGTTGGCCTCGTAGCCTACAAAAAATAATTTCTTAGCCCTATGTTGCCCTTTCAGTCTTACTTGTGAGGAAATATGCACCTATGCTGGAGCTCCAAAAGTGTGTAGGTAACTTACATTTGGCTTTCTGCCATGCCATCGAGTGAATGGCAATTCTCCAGTTGTTGTATTTACTACATGTTTAAAACATGGTTACTACACATTATGGCTTCACCCCACAGTGTTTCAGGTAAACCTGTATCAGATAACATAGTGTGAGCCATGGCTTGTAATGTTTGCCCTCTTCATTCTACAAATGAGTTGTGTTGTGGTCTGTAAGGTTCAGAACATTTATGCTCAACACCAGCCAATTTCAACATAGTTTGGAATCTTTTGTTAACAAACTCAGTCCCATTCTCAGTGAATAAAGTAATTACTTTTCATTTTTCTCTCTGCAAATCTTAGCCAATTAAAGAAATGTTTCTGTTTTGTTTTTCATAAGACAGCAGAAATTGTATCGTGAATAATGGTCCATAATACTCAAAATATAACAGGCACCTTCTAAACTTGGTTTCTTAGGACCAATTATGTCAGCAAACACAACCTCTAAAGGTTCTTTGGTCTTAAACCCATTAAGTCTGTTTGCTGGAGTAACCTTACTCTTCTCTTGGTGACAAGCATTACAGTTTAAATTCTTGCTACAGGGTTTCAATTTTACTCTCTCTGACAATTCAACAGTTTGTTTAAGCATTTTGAAATTAATGTGCCCTGGACATCTATGTAGTAAATGTATACATTCATCATGTGGCTTAACATTGTTATAAACTGAGTTAGCCATCTTCAACTGGTCATCATGTATTACATATAAATCATTTTCTAATTTAGCAGTAACATTTTTACCTCTTTCTCTATTATACAGTTATCTCCCCGAAAGGTTACTACATAACCAAGATTAATTAAAGTCTTTACTGATAATAAATTAAATTTCAGTTTTAGATGCGATAATCAAAACAAAATTGAGAAAATTAAAAGAGGGGAAAAATTATGTAGAAAATATGAAATGGTAATAAGATATGGAATAGAATATAAAAATGAGCATGAAATTGAGTTTTGTGTCTGTATGAAGAAGTGATAACCTGGGACCATGCTGTTTTCAAAAAAGAAGTTTTATTTGTATTTTGTTTTTTGTGAAAACCCAAATAAAATTTTCAAAAAAAACAATAATTAAATTTCAGTTTAGATACATATAACATTGTTAAATGTTTGTTTATTCAAGAACAATATGCAGTACCATCACCTGATGCTTTAATCTTCCATCCATTTGCCAATGATACATGTTGTTTACTTGTGGACATCTTTATAAACCTTTTTCATTTTTAGTAATGCATTGTGATGCTCCACTACCAACAACCCACAAATCATAGTTTACAGTTGAATCGCTAGACATATCTAACTAACATTCTTTTTGACCTTCTGGTGATTACCATATTCTGTTGTTTTCCCTTCTTACAGAATCTATCTATATGTCTCCTAGCCCCACAAGAAAAACATTTCCTAATAGTATAGCCAGTTGAAGACAAATCCTATTCCTGTGGTTGTTTCTTTCACTTGGTCCCTATCCAGCCATCTTCTTGCTTCTTCTAATAATCTTCCAGTTATGTCAGTCAATGTCATTTTATCTTTGGGCAGTACTTCCAGTGAAGATACATAATCATCATAACTTTCATCCAATGAGGAAAGAATGATGTAAACTTGATGCAGCTTTGAAAATATCAGTTCTTTTTCATGCAGCTATTGAAAAGTTCTTTTCATGAAATTCAAATGAGCTAACATATCTTCACCTTTCAGAAGACATGCTCTGAACAGTTTACGTGTAAAATGTTTGTGTGTACACTGTCACGAACATAAATCCTCTTCAAATTCTCCCAGAAGCAGATTCTTCTCCACGAATATGGACTAGCTGCTGGTCACTCAGTGTTATTCCAATTATACAAAGAGCTCGTTCGTTGTTCTGTTTAAAGTCAGCAAGATTCTTGGCATCATCCTCATTTTCTGGATCCCAAGCATTTACATCCAGTGGGTCTTGAACTACATTCCATAAACCTTCTCTATGCAGAAGTAGACTGCACTTCATAGACCAGGAAACATAGTTTATTCCATCCAACCAGGTTATCAGTGATAGACTTGTTGAAATGTCTTGTGCAATCTTTATCATGATAGTAAAGCACAATTAAACAGTAAACAGCTGTCTGTATGCAGTACTGTGTATTCACACTAACTTTCAGTTATCTGAGCCTGGTATGGCCTGTGCCCATAACCAGCGTTGAAGTAATTCCCCATTAGGAGAATGAGTGCATACAGGGAGACGTTTATAAGAGAAGTGTTTGAATAATACACACACAGCACACAGATACACCGTACAGTAAATGTATGGTTTTACTTTCAATAAAGGTTTAAGCAAAGTTCAAAATAGGCAGTCCAAAGTCATTCACAGGTAAATCAATTAGTTTTCAATCCAGGGATAATCCAATAACAAATTCCAGTGTCAAAAACAGTTCAGTATCAGACTTACATCAAATCCAAGAATACTGGTCAATTAGAAGAATGGAGGAATGGCAATACTCTCCAACAGAAGGAAACAGAGATTCACTGAGACACACTCTCTTCTGAGACTAAGACAAAGACAACCCAGGTTTCTGGCTCCATCTTATGGCCGTTTGAGAAACCACACCCAATTACAGTTTTGCATTTTCTTAAAGATACAGTGTTAAAATGTCTATCCTGGTTCATATATTTCCAACCCAAATAACTGTTAGGTGACTTACATTCCTAACATCTTTCCCACATACCATTGTATTAATAAGATTTTTTGAGCAGGAGAATAAGAAATTCTTCTGTGGTGAATTTTTTTCTTATAAAAGAATAAAGAAGAAAAAAGTTTTTAAAGACTTAAAAACTTTCAGGAATTTTTTTTAACAAAGAGTTGATGTAAGAAAGTTTAAGATGGACAGAGGAAAAAGTTATTTTTAAAGATTATTTTTAAGGAAAAATTAAAAGTACTTTTGAACAAATTGGAATTAAAATAGATAAACAAATCAGAGAAAAGTTTTTTGTTTACTACTAAAGAATGTAAACAATTTGTGAATTTTACAAAACAAAAAATAAAGGTAACATGAGCTAGACTGTGATGTTGATTGCACTTATAGAGGTGTTGTCTGTGCTGTTGACTATAATTGTGGATTGTCACTTGATACAAAAGTCTTAAGGGCAGAGGAAGACAAAAGAAAAAAAGGACAGTGGAAGTCTATCTTTGCTTTTTCCTTGTTTGCGATCCTTACATTTTTGGATTAAAATTTGGATTACAATGGCAACTACCAGAAAAGGAGCAAGAATGAAGAGGAAGAAAGGGTCATTAGAAGAGAGAGAAGTGATACTAGTTTTGCTTCAGAAAATATTTGAACAACTGGCCAGTAAATTAGTTGTGTCACTTTATATTAAAATGAAAGCTTTTGAAAAATGAATGGATGAAAGATTTGTAAATATGATACAGGACATCAAAAAAGAACTTAAGAAGATTGGAAGTTCTATAAGCAGTATTTGGATGCAATGATGAAATGAAAATTTTAGAGAGTAAGATAGAAGTTGTTAGAGAGAAAGTTGGAAAGAGAGCTAGATAATCTGGCTGTATTGGAGAAGGCATTATGTTTTAGATTTAGAGCAACCCCGCTGTATTCTAGTGAAAATTAATAAAGATTATTAATTAATATTAAAGTTTTAGCCATTTTTTGGATGCCTTGACCAAATGGATTCCTGGGTTATTATAAATGTTTTGAAGATGGACTGATCTTTACAAAATACTATGGATTCTATCCTACTGTGAAGAAAGATAACAGAGAGTTGTAAAGAAGCTGAAATAATTTGGGATAGGATTGACTTTGACAAAAAACTATAAACTGGTACCATTATTGAATATTGACCGCAATTTGTTCAAAATGATTTTAACTAATAGCCTGAAAATAATCATGCAAGAATTTATTCATGAGAATCAGTGTGGGTTTTTCTTTCAAAAAAAAAAAAGTTAAAGGACAATGTTAGAAATGTGTTGGACATTTTGGAATATTTTGAGCAATATAATGAAAAATAAGTTTCATTGATCTTGGATACAGAGGAAATCTTTGACAATATGAACTCAGCCTTCTTGTTCACAACTTTGGAAGACATTAATTTTGAAAAGAATTTATAAAATAGGAAAGATTGGGTTACATTTTACAGAAAGCATAAAAATCATCAAAGGACATCTAACAAAACCCCCCAAAAAGAGAACAAAGCAGAGATGTCCAATGTCTTCTCTCTTTTTCAGTTTGATTCTTGAAATATCAAACTGAGATATAAGAAAAGATTATAGGATTGTGGGAGTACAGATTAAAAAATAAACTTATAATTTAAGAACTTTTGCAGATGTTTGCAAGTGTTGGTTCAAAAAGATCCTTTAATAGGAACTGAAATTGTAATGGTCAAATTGAAAGATTTCAGGATTAATAAACAGAAGACCAAATTGCTAGATATGAATATAGAAGATCTAAAAGAAGTGATGAGTATGTAAAATATCTGGGTATAACTAGGACAAATATGAATTGTGTATTTCAAAATAACTATGTGAAGGTATGTAATGAAATTTAAAAAGAAATGGTAAGATGGGACATATTACAACTGTCATTACTGGAAAGAAATTCTGTGATAAAAAAGAATGTTATTTTGAATTATGTTTTTCTTTTAGAAGATACACATTTTGACAATTGATGCACCATTTTAAATGTGGCAGAAGGATATATTTAAATTTGTGTGGCGGGAAAACCATGAGTTAAATATAAGATCTTACAAAATGCAAAGGAAAGAGAGATAGATTTACCTGATTTTAAATTGTACTTTTAATTTGTGACTTGATTTTGATTAAATAGTGTGTGTGTATGTGTGTGAATGTGTGTGTGTGTATTGCTGAGAAACAGAAGGATCTGGGAGTTAGAAGGAAATAATCTGAGATTTGGATGGCATGCATATTTGTGGTATGATAAAATTAAGATTAATGTGACTTTTAAAAAATCATTGTATTACAAGTGCCATATTGAGAATATAGAATAGATATAAACTCAGGTTGTTCCGAGACAAATCTTTGTTTCTCAGAACAAGAAACATTTTATAGACATGAAATAAAAGGCAAACACAATTAGCTAATTAGCTAAGATATCAGAATTTTGCCAAGGAGTATGTAAAATAAAATCAGCTTGTGGCTGGTGGATATAATTGTGAATAGTTCTCTTATTTACAACATTTTACAATTTTTTACATTCAAAGTTTAATTCTCAGTCTTTAACTTTGTAAGACTGATTTTGAAATAGAGTTATAAACAGGTGTGGGATTCAGTTTTTTTAATAACTGGTTCAGTGGGCATGGCTTAGTTGGTGGGTGTGGTTTGGTGGTCATGTGACTGTTGGTATGGCCAACCCAATATCACTCACATCATAGCACGCATCTCCTTGCCTGGCCTTTCGTGACTGTGGGGATTCTGCAACAATCGTAAGTGTGAAAAACGGTCATAAATCACTTTTTTCAGGACCATTGCAACTTTGAATGGTCACTCCACACAAGCAAAATACTAGCAAAGGAAGAAAAAAAACTCCAGAGAAGTTGCAGAGACAGGAAGCCTAGTCCTTCCAAGAATGTAATGTGAATTAATGGAGAGGCAGTTTCTGTAAGCAACACTAGAATGTTTCCTACCTGCCTTCTTACAAGATTAGGCCGGTAAATTCCTTTAACAAACAGTTCTCCAAACTGCTTAGAATATTAACAACTGCTTCTAGAGAATAGGTGCAAACCGGTAGAATCCCACCTCTGGTTATATACAAATGATGAACATGTAATTGCTAAAATATTTGCAGTTTTGTTGATGTTTGAAACAGGAAGTGAAAAAATACATAATAAAATAGACTAAAATTTGGTTATAATATACAGATGGAACAATAACTGAATATGTGGCTGAAAGGATTGAAATGTTCACAATGTTATAATCTTAAAGAGAATATTTATAAAATAATGTATCATAGGTATATGTCTTCAGAGAAATTGTCTGGAGCAGGGGTCCCCAACTCCAGAGCTGCAGCACACTACTGGACCATGGCTTATTTGGAAGTGGGCCACATGAGTGGGAAGCCAGCTTGTGGGCCACATTGAGTGAGCGGCGGGCTGGCACATGTGCACATGCACAGCTTAACTTGTGTAAGTTGAGCTATGTGCACATGCTCACACAAGTTGAGCTGCATGTGTGCATGCACCAGCTCACCAATCATGTAGCACAGTTCTCCTTGCGCCCCCCCCCTCCAGGCTGCCAAGCTGCAAAGGTTGGGGACCTTTGGTAAGTCTTGAACACTTAGTTATGGGTCTGGACCAGGGCATTAAGTGTGTTTTAGTATAACTGCCCATTTCAGTCATGTGAGTCTGGGAGATTGGACAATTATAAAATCCATTAAAAACTAGTAAAATAATATGTGCATACATACTGTATATACATTTCAGCCCAGAAAAGTTAGTATAACAAGGCCCTGAAATGGGCAGTTGTACTAAAACAACAATAAATAAATAAATAACCTTAGAATAAAAAAAATAAATTTATAATTTATAAATGCTGCAAAGATTGAACACTCTTTTGTATCTTTCCCCCTCCCCTTTCTTGTGGTTTTAGTTTTCTTTTTTATTTCTTACTTTTTCTTTTCTTACTTACATGTATTCATTTATTTTTATCCCAACTTCATTATTTTTATACGTAATTCAAAGTAGCAAACATGGCTATTCCGCTGTCCTCCAATTTTCCCCACATTAACACTAACAATTCTGTAAGGTAGTTTGGACTAAGAAAGAGGAACTAGCCCAAAGTCACACAGTCAGCTTTCATGCCTAAGGCAGGACTTCATAGAAACTGCTTATATTTATAATAATCATTAGTATAAAAGTACCATAGCTGATTAATTCTAAGTTTCTATTTACCTGGACATATCAATTAACTGAAGCTGAATAATCCAGTTCAAATTATCTTTACTTTGTTTCCCATTAGTTAACATTGCTTCATCTTCAACAAATACCTAAGAACATGTTTATATATCTAAATGCCCAGAGCTATCTCTATGGAATTCAAACTCAAGTAAACACCCTAGAATGCATTTCAGTGTTTTTTAAAAACAGAACATCTAGTTTCATTTAAAACAAGTACCAGAAACTTATTAAGGAAAGTGTCTGGTATTCCATAATCTATTAAAGAATTTTTTTCATCAGCAGCATTTGGAAGATATTAATCTCCTTCCCCTAAAAGTTTAATGTTGCCTTCCACAATTTATTCTTGAGCATCACTAACTTTCTAAAAAAGACTTGAACAGGTACAGAAGAAAGGGGAAATTGCCTAATGATGGAAGATGTATCTTCTATAGCCATTGACAAAGTTCCATCAGCAAAAAAAGGAATATTGGATGCCATCTTAATAATGCATTCCTATTCATCTCTTGTTAAGAAGTAAACTTCACTGAACTCAGGAAGATTTTTCTCAGGTAAGTAGGTATAAGGATGCACTCTATACCTCATGTTCTTGGTAAAAAAAATGTTTTCATTGTTTGTAATGAAGCTAGAACAAGATGGATGCTAGAAAGTCCTTAAAAAACTGTAATAATTCAGTTGTGTACAAATAGACCTTGATCACATTTTGAGCTATACGGTTTTTATTAAGAGTTTTTTAAAAGAATAAATACGTACAACTTTTGAAAGAAAAAAAGTACGAAAACCAAAGAAAATAAGTGAGAATAAATAAATATTCTTTCCATTGACACACGGAAAGAAAATTGACACACGTCAATTTTGGCATCTCTGTTAATCTGTCATCTTTACTATACATTTATTATTTACATTTACTATGTTGTGAGTATTTCAGAATCTATCTATTTTTGTGTACAAAATAATAATTTTGCAACAGTAATCATACATAAGGACAATCTTCCATGGTTCTTTTTTAATAGGTTAGAAAAGAGTTGATCCTCGTAAGAAAAGTTATTATTTCATTATAATCTTAATCTTTAAAATTATTTCTACATTCTGTGTATTTGAACCCAAAATCTGATAGCTTTAAATGTTTTCCTCCCCATCTCCTCAAAAAAAAAGTTCCCATATTACTGCAGTTATTCCTTTTTTCTGTTGATTGCTCCTGCCTTGACCAAGTTTTGCTGCCTTTCTAGTATTTGCCATTCTTATGTATAATCCTGATTCACCTTTTCTGTGCCCTTATGGCTTTGGTCCAGTCTGGCACTCTGTAGTTCTTATAGTTGTTATCACAGTCTGTTAAATATTAAATCTATCTCTTTGTTTTATAAAAACTACTAATTAACTTTTCTTTTGATGTCAAACAATGAACATTGTGTGTACGTTGGCAGTTACTTAACTTCTGACCACTCAACGATGAATCAACCAAAGGAACATTCAATTCCTGCAGTGTCCTCATGAGGAATAACCATCTGGAATGAAGACAATCTCCTTGTCCAAAGAAACTCTAACAGACAGAATTTGTCTTCTGGTCATTGGTCACCTTTACAGTGCTGTCTCTATTTCTTCAGAGAGATGGGAAATACTGCTCAGAACTTCTGCAGATAGTGTAGTAGACAATACTGGAAAGAACTAATTCAATAGGAATTCAATATTCTAATATATATATAACAAGAAACAAAAGAGAGCTGTAAAAACTAGAGACTGAGGATTATCCTGCAGAAGTGGGGAATCATAGAGGCTGGTTAGCTGTTCCTGGAACCAGACATCTGGGTTCTAGTATCTAGGTGAGTGTTTCTTCACCAGGGTCTATGCTCATGGTTCTAAAAAGTGGACAAGTCTGAGGGCTGATTGGTTATGTATTGGTTTCTATTTTCCTGTCAAGATGTGCCCTACACTTTTCAGTTGTGTTTGCTATGAAAGATAGGAGTTATATATAACCAATTAAAAAGTGCCTAAATTTTAGGAAGCTGCAACCTTATTTATTTATCAAGCATTAATTATTTATGCATAAAAGGCACAATTATATTAAGGTAGCATAGAGGTTTTTAAAGGCAACGGTTAATATGAGAACTAGCAGATTTACAGGTAAACACACACGAAAGAGAAGTAGACTAGAGGCAGATTCATTTGGTTGTCTGAATTTACTTTCTTCCACTGAATTTATCTTCCCTCAGCAGCACTGGGTCCCTCTTTTTGTATGGCCACAAATGTAAGAAAAAGTCTTACACTCCCACAAGTGGCTGTGCTTCGGGGACATAATAATGGCAACAACAACTGACTCCTATGTGCAGAAAAGAAAGGTAACTTTTCCTCCACTCACAAATTTAATTTTTTAATTTTTAAAATTCTCTGCAAATAAGCCTGAAAAATGATTCTTTCAGATGGAATAAATAAATAAAGGAATTTTTTAAAATAAATTTTAGGTTATTTTTAAATTTTGTTTTCTGTTCATATGTGAAAAATGATGGTTTTTCAGTTCTATTTTTTTTAAAAAACAGATGGATAATTAAAAAAAATCATCATGGATTTTTCAAGGATATATCATGTTAGTCTTTTCTCAGTTTCTGATCCAGTATTTTCTTGAATAAACTGTCGCAATGATCTACAGTTCTATATCTACTATATACATAATATACCTTAATTTTGAAACAACAAAATACCTGATTAAGAAGCTTGTTAAATATATCCCTTTTTCATTCAGATCTTTTCCCAATACCTCTTTTCCCAATACCTCTCATTCACCCTCATTGCTATTCTGGAACTGAAATCCAAAGGAAAGTGTTTTTAAGCTCTTCTAACAATATTCCATAGGGATTTAGAATGGTTATCCAATGTATCGCATATTCTGTTTACAGTGCATAATCAGAAATGCTGGGATTCTTGAATCAGTTCTCAGTCCCTGAATATATAAGTAAAGTTGTGTCCCATTGTAAGATATTACTTTGATTGGGTAAATTTCCATTGCCATTTAATTGCCACTGCCAGAAGATTAATGAACGTTTTAAGTTATAATGAAAGATCTTTCTTTATTCTCAGCAATTAACATGACAAAAATATTATCCCATTAATTACAACAATACCAAGATCTAACATTATAAAGCTATGAATAATACAGTATCATGTACTTATGGAAATACTAGCTATTGTTAAAACTGTGCCACTCATAATAGAGATTATGGTATGCTAAGCTTTCTTATATGTGATGTCCCTTCACTACTATAATCCTTCAGGCAGAACCTTTCTTGTTTGTCTTTTTTTTTTTTCAGTTGTAAAGTCTTGTACATATTAATAATGCAAATAACAAGGCAGAATGAAATGCTAATAACTGACTGTTCTATATTCAAATAACGATATTGGGTTATATTCTGTGTTTCAGAGATGCTCACTTCAAAAAAAAAAATTCATGAGAGAGTCATGCTGGGATAGTGAGTCTATCAAATTCTATACATTTATTTATCTCCCATTTTAATTTATCCAGTTTGTATCATTTTTGTTATTTTTTAAATAATCCCCATGAAAATGCAAGAAATACTCTTCCTATAATCCTAATTTTATAAATTTTTTCTGATGTAAATTTTTCCTGATTTTTTTCATGTTTTAACATGAAAAACTTTAGCAAGGAGTGCTGTTTTTCTTTTAACTTACTCTATGTTGTGTGTGAGTTTGTGTGTGTTTATTATGAACTTCACTGAAAAGTGTGCATTTTGGATGTAATTTTATTGTGTTTTGCATGTAAATTCAAAAATACATTTTGGATAATTGTCATTAAATATAAATAATGCTTTTCTCCTTCTTAATTGGATACTGCCCTAAAACTCATAAAATTTTTAAAACCCTGAGATATAAAAGGGAAAAAGAAATACGATTAGCTGAAGTTAGGTTAATAATATTCTACTGGTCTTGTTTGATAGAGGTGTTTCGTGAAGAAGCAAAAGCCCCCAAAATTTAAGGTCATAATAACATTGGATGGAATAGGAATGGGATTGAGGAAAATATATCGTGTCTGAAAGAATGAGAAATGCATACACACACACAAAGTCTGGTCAGTTGTTTTTATCCTAGTTCCAACAGCAAGTGGGAAGCACTTTGCCCCAGATAAAATATTTATTGTTCAGTACAATATTAAGTACCCAATTCTTCATGATGAGCTTTCTTCTGAGATTAAAAAGACAACAAAAATTTCAAAAAAAGAAAGAAAAATAAATGCAAACGATCATAAGGAAGTTAAAAAGAATTTTGAATTTCTAGTTCCTCAGTTAAAAACTCAATATTCATTACATTAGAAATTCAATATTCATTACATGTCCCCATATGCTGACAACCTTCTAAGATCCAATCAATAATCTAAAACAACCATTTAGCACACTATTTTTGAGTGATGAAGTTTGGGGAAATTACATAATTGATGTTCCATTACATCTAAAACTCTGACAATCAAATATATATTTGATGGTTAAAGGACAATGTTAAATATATATTTATATTTGTTTTCTGAGGTTTTCGCGGGTATTTGTATGTGGATCTTTGGTTATTTGGGTTTTCTCCACGTAAAATTGGAAGTATCTAGGCGACGTCTCGATGAAGTCTCATTCATAATCGTCAGGCGTGTTTCTTTGGCTCTGTGCTTCTTAGAGGAATGTGAGCTTGCAGCTGCTTCTTCCTTATAACTGCTAGTAAGGGTGTGACTTGATTGGGTGGGAGCTTAGCTGTGTGTGTGGCTGTGTGTGTGGCAGCCAAGCCCCCACCCAATCAAGTCACATCCTTACTAGCAGTTAAAAGGAAGAAGCAGCTGCAAGCTCACATTACTCTGAGAAGTACAGAGCCAGATCACCAGAACCAAACGCCTGGCAGACAAGACATATATAAAGACTGAACTAGGCACCCTGACTAAAGTACTGACAGCCAACGGCTTCCACAAAAGCAAAATCACCAGCTTGATCCACAAAAACACACTAAGATATAATGGAGATCTAGAAGATCAACAGACCTGTGGAACAGCTGTCCTGCCCTACATAAAAGGTACTACAGACAAAATCAGTAAGATACTACACAGACATCACATCAAGACTGCCTTCAAAACAGACAAAAAAATAACAGCCATCCTTAGAAACCCCAAAGATAAAATTGACCTGGAAAACCAAGGCATATACGAAGTCCCTTCTGCATCATGCCCGGCCACATACATTGGACAGACCAATAGAAAAATAAGCACCTGCCTGGATGAACACAAAAATTCATTAAAAAAGCTGGGACATACTTCCTCACTAGTCCAACACATCAAAGCCACAGGTCATAGCATCCACTTCAATGGCACCAAAACCTTAGCCACTATAGAAAACCCCAGCCACAGAATTATCAGAGAAGCGATAGAGATTGAAAAAAGACCTGAAAGCAGGAATAGAAGAGATGATTCCACCAGAGTGTCAATTATTTGGAAGCCTGCACTCACAAACAAAAAGATCTCCACACCACGAGCCAGGCAAACACCTGGGCACAAACAGATTCCCCCCTGATACCTCCAGCTCAAACACACCCCAACCAAGCACCCAAATGAAACCTAGCTTCCCAACAAATGATAGCCATCCATTTACTCGGAGCCAAGCTGCACTAAAAGCCTCCAATACAGGAACACAATGTTACCAGCCAATCAAAACCAAAAAAAGCCACAAAACAGACAGAAGATATTAGAAACACCAATCAAGCAGATCACAGTAAACTCCAAGATCAATAAATACAGACCAAGATTCCAAACCAATCGGGATGAAGAAAAAACCATTCTGGCACAGCAGTGGGCTAGCCCCAAATTTAAAACTGAAACAACAGTCAAAGTCTGACTCACAGACGAACACAATACAGAAGCCTGATGATGGCAGATGAGACTCTGCTGAAATGTTGCTACAACTTTAAAAGCACAACTACGATGACGTGGGAAGATACCTGAACAAAGCTGAATACATGTAAGTACCTGCGAAAACTTAAGAATATATATATATATATATACATTTATATATATATACATTTATATATATATATATATATATATATATATATATATATATATATATATATATATATATATATATATATATATATATATTTGTTTTCTGAGGTTTTCGCGGGTATTTGTATGTGGATCTTTGGTTATTCGGGTTTTCTCCCACGTAAAATTGGAAGTATTGCGGCGACGTTTCGACGAAATCTCATTTGTCATCTTCAGGCCTGTGTTTTTGGCCTTGTGCTTCTCAGAGTTATGTAAGCTTGCAGCTGTTTTTTCTTTTTAACTGGCTAAATAAATTTAAGTTAATTTAACTAAATTTAACTTTAATTTAATTTAACTAAATTAAATTAACTAAATTCAACCCAACCCCCCAACCAATCAGATCACAGCCAGGCCGCCAACCAATGAGAACACACCCCCAGCCAATCAGAACACAGCCAAGCCCCCACCCAGTCAAGTCACACTTCCACTAGCAGTTAAAAAGAAAAAAACAGCTGCAAGCTCACATAACTCTGAGGAGCACAAGGCCAAAGACACAGACCTAAAGATGATGAATGGGACTTCATCGAAATGTTGCCTAGATACTTTCAATTTTACGCGGGAGAAAACCCGAATAAGCAAAGATCCATAAATATATATATGGCATTAGCCCTGGCTAATGCCACCCACAAACCCAAACTATGGCTAAGATACATCGATGACACATTTGTGATTTGGCCCATGGAAAAGAAAACCTAAACAATTTCCTAACAAACCTAAACAACACACACCCCAAAATCAAGTTCACCATGGAAACGGAAATAAACAAACAATTACCATTCCTAGATGTACTAATCTACAAAAGAACAGATGGCACACTGGGACACACCATATACCAGAAGAAAACACACAAATTTGAAACCAGGAACTAACTCTATACAGAAGCCTGAGGATGGCAGATGGGATTCTGCTGAAACGTTGCTACAACTTTAACAGAACTACAATGACGTGGGATAATACCCGAAGGAAGCTAAACAGCACACATGTAAGTACCCGCGAAAGCCTAAAAAAACAAATATCTGACCTCTACGGGGAGGAAATAAACAGCCAGATCAAAAGCTTTGAGAAGCTGGAAGTTAAAAGAGCAGGAATACTATGTGACCTAAAATTCCTATGCAGCTGCAGAGACAACAATGTAACACCAACCTGCTTCAAATTAACATTTCATAAGAACACAGCAGCTACCAAACGTATCCTGAAAAGGACAGAGATATCTCTACTCAGAAATGAAGTTCACACTAAAAGATTCTAATTAGATCAGTTAAAAAAAGATTTGCTAGCACTACACCTGGAATTGAGCAGCAAAATCCACCCTCTACTTTGGGATAAGATTAAACAACTTACAACTTGGAGAGCTGAAACTGAAAACACTTACAAAAATGATAAACTCTCAAGAAAACTAAAAAAATTAGAAAATGACAGGAAAATTCCCAATAACCCACCACAACACCTGAAACAACTAGTATACAACGTTTCCAACAGAGAACTCA
>BLBF01000010.1:43137874-43213416 GCA_015471245.1 Laticauda colubrina | reverse complement strand
ATATATAGTAGAAATATTTAGTTATGAAAACATACAGCCTTGTTTAAAGAGGCACTGTCCAAGGTACTCTAAGTGAATTTTCTGAAATGGCAGCTAGGCTCTAAAAAAAAATGTCAAAGATTTGAAAGCAGTCCAATAAAATTGGAATTGTCAACTATTGTTAGAAAACTTTTAGTCATGAACGCTGGCTGCAGATGTTATAATTTTAAGAGATTATTTTATCACCTGCAATATTTAACACAGAACATACAAATAATTAACTACCTTGTAAACTGTTACAAAAATTCTATGTTGATTGTAAGCCACCTATAGTCACCTCAAGGAGAGATGGGCAGCGTATAAGTTTAATGAATAAAGTGGTTCGGAAAGAGAACAAATTTTGATTCATTGGAAGTGTGTTAATTCTTATTTCCTCCTCCATTGTTTGACATCACATTTTTCCTCTGAAAATTGTAGTTTCTACTTCAGGAAAATATTCATTAGTGGCCCTTCTAGCAAAAGTTTTAGAAATGGGCAGGAGTGGCAAAGTCTCTCATACCAGCAAGGAAGAAAAAATAAAATAGTATGCTGCAGCCATCCATGAGATGCTGGCCTTCACGGCCCTGGGGAACTGCATATGGCGAGTAGTTCACACATATTTACTTGTCCTAAAGAAGGAATGATGTTTTTGCAGATTGGGATACTGAAATATTTTTGCATTTCAAAATGCAAAAATCTAGCATATACTCAGGCCTTCAACATTAGGAAGTTATTTATCTCTTTTAACTTTAACCTTACCAAGGACTCCTTTATTTTTTGTTTTCTTGTATCAAAAAAGAGTTTTCTAAATTGCATAGAGCCAAAGCCTCTTGTTGCATTTTTCAGCTGGAACTTGGTTCATTACTGAATATCATCACTACTTATCTTATATATTTTACTGGGAAGAACACTGTGGAAGAACACCAGTAGCGGAAAAAAGTATTTAGTACAGTACCTCCAGAATGTATAAACTGCTCTGTTGAGAGAACAGCTAGGGCTCTGTTGTGCTATAACACAGCAAAGCCAATAAAGTACAAAATGAGAAATCCCTGCCAAATGTGTAGAAAATGCAGACAATGTATGCCATTGCTTTTGATGACTGCTTATTATTTGCCACATCGTTTATAAACATGAAGCCAAAAACACTGCAGTGCTTCCAAAGTAATAATAAATCTTTTTACCACAAAACTATGTACATATTTAAATAGGGTCTAAGTTGTATGTGCACAACAATAATCATGATTTGCATAAATCAAATCTTTTTGAGATTTTAAGAGATGACATGTATACAAATAATCCTGTTTATTCTTTTTTGAGTTTTAAAACAATATGGTAGTGTCGTCCTTACATTTTAAATCAGTCATAATGGGTTGTGTAAATATGCCTGAGAAATTGTTAGTAAGTAAGAACCTGTTCCTAGATATTTCTTTCAGCGAACATAATTTTATGACACTGCCAAGCAAAATCTATAGAGCTGTTCTGTTCCATTGATATTAGCAGGCATGCAGTCACAAAAGCCAGGGGATTATATGTTCACTTTCAAGTCTTTCATCATTCACTTTCAAGTCATTCAGCACGGTAAACAAAAATGTACTTATGTCACACAAAGATTCAACATGTTAAGGAAACAAAATGAATGAAGGAAGGGATGAAGACATAGACAAAAATCCTGGATAAAATCTTGGTCGAAATATCAAGGTAATTTCAATCTAATTTTAATCTAACAGTAACACACAGTAACCAGCAAGGTTACTTATGCCATTTAAAAATCTACCCATTTTCATTGAATGGTTTGTGATATCCCACAAGCAACAAGAAATAATGTATCATGAACATTCCACAATATACAATACAAACCAATTTTAGTTCAGTTCCCTTGGAGAATGTCACACTTTTAGAAATTCAGTACCACTGCCAAGAAAAAGGTACCCATTTGTGGAATAAAAGGATTTCCTAAAAATTTTTGTCATACGGTAATTAGCAACGGGTTTTTGTTGTTATTATTTTTTTTCCTTTGAGTCAGTATTGATTCCTGGTGACTTCCTGGATAAGCCCATGCATTTTCTTGAATTGAGAAGTGGTCCCTCTTGCCTGCTTGCTATGGCTGATACAAAGTGATCGGCCTAAGGTTACCCAGCTGGCTTTGTGCTTAAGGAGGGACCAGAACTCACAGTCTCCTGGTTTCTGGCCTGATCTTTAAGTATAACAACAAAGTAATGCTCAATTAGCAATAAATCTTTGCTATCCAAAGTCATGTGACACAACTGCAAATATTTCAGTTTTCATACATATCCAAGAGCCGGAAACCTTATGCTAAGAAGTCATTGTGCACTACCTATTTATTTTATTAGTGTTTGACAACATGATAATAACTATGAAAACAACAGCAGGAGGCATACTAACAGCCAGCCAATTTTGTCTGCAGTCAGAAATTAAGAAAAGATAAGCCTGACTAGTGCTTGGATGGGAATGTGTCAGAGTATGCAGAAGACAGTGGCAAAATAAGGGGCAAACCATTTCCACATTTCTTCCAAAAAATGAAGTGATGTGTTCCTGATGTTTGGGAGAGTCAAGTTCAAAGGAAATTTTACCATCATTAACACTGAATGGGTGATGTTATTTTCACTGTTTCTCACTTCTTGAACAGAAATATAGGTTGCACTCATTGTATTTCTTAATCTTCTAGTAATCTGGTTTATTGCCTTCATTAAACTAGTATTTACCTGACCTCATACAGAGGTAAATCTATGTGATGCTTGAATGATTCATTCCAAATCCATTTGTTCACAAACCAAGAAAGCAATAAAACTGTGGCCAAGATGAAATGCCAACAAATATTTTGCAAGAATGTTGCAAAATTACTTTTTATTTAATTAGCCTGGTTCCACAAATATTAGATTTTTACATTCTAGGTAAATGAGATCTTCATCTCAACACAATCCACAACTGAAATTAACATCAGTAAAAAAAATACAAATTACATACCTCATTGCATAACATGGAGCAAAGCACATTTAAGTTTTTCCTATTAAGAAAACAGTAATATTGGCAGTTGTGAAATGTTTAAAGCTAATTTGCATATTTACTCTTTTTACATGTTAATCCAGTTTAAAGTCTTTATTTTACATAGATTTTACTGGACATCAACTTCTGCAATTTTTTTTAAAAAATTGCATTATCCCAACACACTAATTTCTACACCTTTAAATCAAATTTGAAAAGAAATGACCATATTTATTCCATTGTAACGTCACACTGATACAGTGAATTTGTCTTCTTTGTTGTTTTTGTGAATCTAAAAAAAGAATTCATAGTTGTATAAATTGTGCAAAGTGCTTCTCTATCAAGTGATATTGCGTCCTTTATTCTGTAATCTGCTAGGAATGAGGGAACTGATATTGCATTGATGTACCAATTGTTCTTTTTAAAATAACACAGCAGTTGCATTTTGGATCAATTGTTTCTAAATTTCTGCAAAGGCAGAACATAAGTTACAGTGGAACTTACAGTGGAAGTGAGAACTGGAGATTTAAGAGTAGTTTTTTCTGTTGAACCCAGGAGATGTAGTCTTCTTTGCTTGTTTGTTTGTTAAGCAGTCCCATCTCACTGTGAAGCTACTGTAGGTGGCTTACAACAATAAAAGGAAGCAATGAAAACAGTGTGAACTGAAGTAAGACATAGAACAATAAAATAAACAATGGAAAAGAACACAATGAGAATTAACTATATGATTACCAAAAAAAGAAAGGTGGACAGGTGGAGAGGAGAGAACAAAAGTCGATGAATGGAATCTGTCAGTCCAGCAACAACTCTAGCATTACCAGTGGTAAATGAAACTGAAAGAAATGATGCATGGACCAGAAACAAAGTATGTATAGATATTTATTGTCTCTCTTTCTGTCCCTTTGTCATGCTTTTGTTCTTTCAGAAATCCACTTTCCCTTCCCTGGTCTTTCTCACATATCAGGATGCTATGCAAGAAATAAATTCTGCTTTTGAAATTAGGTTAAGAAGCAAAGGTACTGTATATCATTTCTGCTATACAACATGCATGAGTGATAACAGATAAAATTGTTTAAATAACAGGGTACAGGTAGCCCTCAACTTACAAACATAATTTAGCTCTGCATTATGGTTATAAGTCATTGCAGTTGTTAAGCAAATGTGGCATTCATTGGGCAAACACCATGATTGTTAAGTGAATCTACATTTCCCAGTGGCTGTTTTTTGCTGGAAACTGGAAATAAATACTAGAAACCATATGTAAAACTTTCTTTCTGCACAAACAAAAAAAATTATGTATATAAAATGATCCTTTGAAATATTGCAATGTGGGTTACTTTATGGAATTGAACAAATGCAAAGTAATAATCACATGCTAATCATTTTCAAATCCATGTTCTTGTTAAAGCTAAAATGTAAACTATTTATGATTTTACATACTGTCAATGCAGTAAATAAATCAAGTAACCAGCATGAGGTGTAATTGTGACCAAAACAATTAAAATATTCAATATTACAAAAAAAAATCATGCACTTATCAATTGTAATACATTATGTTTTCTGTCTCTTTTCAGAAAGTATTATGGGAATAATTTTGGAACTTAGCCAAATGCACAGTTGAGGATTTTTAACATTTTCTGAATAGACAAGTTTAATAGCTTTCAACTATACAGAGTTCTGCTCTTATCAGTGAGCAGCAGGGAAATGATTAATACACTTTAGTAAACTTCAATTTTTTTCTTTTGGGGGGGATGGAAAGAGAGAAATTATCACTGTGAGTTGAAATATTTAATTATACAGGAGGATAGAAAAGAAGAACATCACAATCATAGATTATATGGTCTATAACAGCAGATGGTAGGTGTCTGGCAATTTAAAGAGAGAGAAATACGGTACAAAATATTCAGAGTATATTTTTAGTTATTTAAATGTGTGGAAAAGTTAATGAATTTCCTTCCAAAATTTGAATGAGGATGGAGGCTGCTGGAGTGATATTTCAATATGCAACTTAAACACTGAAAATCCTATTATTCTTATTTTTGCTTTATGAAGACTTTTGAAGATAACACAGTGCAATTCCTTTGCTTTAAATAAAGCCAGACTCCTACATTTTTGATACTTTCAAATTCATACTATGGAGTGTTCTGAAGATATTATGAATGTCACACATTGTTCTGGTGTTCCACCCTACCCCATTATTACTACAAAGAATTACTATTATCAGTCACAAAAGGGTTTTTTCTCCTTGTAACTGAAGCTCTCTCAAGGTACAATTCTCTATAGACAGGCACTTCTGACTGACAGGCTCTTATTCTATTCATTTAGAGACAGTCAAATTAGCATATTCACCTGGTTGGTAAGAAATAACAATGGTTATCACAGCTGATAAGAAAAAGTCAGTAAACCTGACTGTGGTGAATTTTATTAGGGATTGTGAAGAGAAGGTAAAAGCATCTCGTTTAGAAGAACAGACCACACTCATTGAAAAACTTCTTTAGATACATCAACACACACCTTACACTTCCCCAAAATTAGCATGAAAGAATTCATTGGACAAAGAGAAAGAAAATAGAACTATTATCATTTCATTTAATCCTGCTACTTCCTACTTCCAGGAATGCAAGTAAAAAGGATTCTCTATGGCTCTAGTTAATCTTACATACAATATTACGGTATATTGTGATATCATTGTCTTAGAACTTTATTGCAACTTTTGACCTCACCACATAAAATTGTTCTATCTTTAAAATTACCTCCATTTTCATGGAAATTCTCAGTCAAAATTCTCCAATATCAGCAGAATCCTCTGACTCCACAGGAAATGAAGTCTTAGGAAATGTTGTTAATGGCCCACTATGTCCTGATATAGCATTGCATTTAGACACTATGGCAAATTGACAAATGTGCCAGTTAATATTCAGATTCCCTCTTAGACCAGAGCCCTATGAAGGAAATATTAAGGAAGATTCTAGCTGGATCCACAAGTTATAGAAAGAAGCAAATGCTGATCTTTAAATTCATTCTCAAGAGTTCACTGAAGCTGGAGCTATAAAAATAGAAAACATGGTTTTCAGTGTTTACTGACCATATACCTTTTTTATATAGCTGTGAAATTCTGAAGTTTATAGAATGGTTATTATCATACTTAATAAAAAGCAGACTGAATGAACATCTATGCATTATAGAAATGTTTATGAACTCAAGATTATTATAAACAAGATAAAGCAATAAAATCAAGCTATAACTCTGAATATAAATTAACTTGACTCATCTATAGATTAAGTCATCACCATGCATATTTCTATTGTTCTATATGTAAAGTGGGTGACTCCAAATCTGCAAACCTGATTGGTCAAATAAACTAAGCATTGGATTGGTTCACGAGGAACCAATCCAAAGAGCTGCTGAAAGGCAGCAAATTTAAGCAACTGCCATTGGCTACAAGCAGGTAAGCCAGCCTGTATAAAAGGCTGGCCTCGGCTTCAGCCAAATGTTCCTATTTACTGACTAGTTAAAGAATAAAGTATTTGTTGTTGGAACCCGGTCTACCTCATGTGTTTTCCGAACAAAACACTGGCGACGAGGATGGGATCGTCCTAAACGAAAAAACCTGCACGCGGTGATAAGAAGTCCAGATGACAACCAAGATGCCTGGAAACAACGCACCGCCCGCACCCTTCAATCCCAACGAAGAGGATTGGGATTCCTATGCAGATCGCTTCCAAATGTATTTGGAGAGCAATGAAATGGAAGACATTTCAGAGCAATGCAAGAGAGCTGTGTTCCTGACTCACTGCGGGCCAACGGTTTTCAAGATGGCAAAGGCCTTTGCGAAGCCCCGAGACATTAAACAACTAACGTGGACAGAATTGCAAAGAATCCTCAAAGCACACTACGCTCCGATGGTGTCAAACTTAATAAAGCGACACGAATTTTACCGCAGAGACCAGAGAGAGGGAGAGATCGTCGCCGATTTCATTGCTGCCCTTAGACAACTAGGGGGTGAGTGTGATTTTTTGAACATTGACGAAGCAATGAGGGATCGCGTGGTGTTGGGTCTGAGAGACTCGACCACACAGAGTAAATTACTAAACAAGCCCAACATCACTGTAACCAAAGCCATCGCGGAAGCCACAGCCACTGAAGCCGCGAAAAAATCTGCCGTAGCCATGAAAAAGATGAACACACACAGTGAAGAAACACCAACCAAAGACAGAAAGCAGCCTGCCACCACAACCCACTATGAAGAGTCGGGCGAAACATTTGAATTGAGCGAAGAAGATGACGAAGTCCACCGTTTGCTCACGAACAGAAAAGAGTGCGAAAGAAGGAATTGGCGGGAGTGCGCTGGCTGTGGAGGAAACCATCCCTGAGCTGAATGCAGATTTCTCGATGCCATCTGCCGGCATTGCAAGAAACGAGGGCACATCGAGAAAGTCTGCAGGAACAAAAAATGCTACAGCCCAACGAGACGCAGAAATTCCCCAACACGAGCTGAGCCTAAATGAGCCGAGAGAAAGTGGCAACAAGAGAAGCGAGCCAATACACACCAAACTGTCATTATAAAGAACACTCAGACGGAAAGCAGGAAGAAAATTAAAGTCATTGTAAAAATCGAAGGAAAACACTGCAAGATGGAAGTGGACTCGGGGTCCTTCCTCTCCATGGTATCGTGGGACACAATAAGACAGCTAGTCCCAGGTATCAAACCTAAAGAATTAAAGAAGCAGCACCTAACTCTCAAGGACTATCAGGGAAACCAAATCCCTGTAGTCGGCATGGGACAATTCCGAGTCGCCTACAAACAACATGTCAAGGTGCTACCGCTGACCATAGTCGACCAAGACAGACCAATCCTCCTGGGCATCAAATGGTTCGCACCATTGGGCATCGGGATGACTGTGATCGATCGAGTGACTACAACCGGCTGGGAAGACGACCTCATTCGAGAATTCCAGGACGTTTTTCACAGCTCACTTGGCAAGTATCGGGAAATCCCATTTCTTTCAGTCTAAGCCCCCAAATAGCCCCACGAAGAATAAAAGCCAGGCGAGTTCCTTTTGCACTAAAGGCAAAAATAGAGGAACAGCTGGACAAATTAATAGCCCAAGGGGTGTTAGAACCTGTGGACCATGCCAAGTGGGAAACACCTATAGTCACACCGGTCAAACCCGACGGGTCCGTTAGGATCTGTGGTGACTATAAGGCTACCCTGAACCACGCATTACAACCAAGCGCATACCCGGTGCCTGTAGTCCAGCATCTGCTTCACTCCCTGGGAAAAGGAAAAGTTTTTGCTAAACTTGACTTAGCACAAGCCTATCAACAGCTCCCAGTGGACCCAGAAACTGCTGAAGCACAGACTATAGTCACACATAAGGGCACATTCAAATGTCACCAACTCCAATTTGGAGTGAGTGTGGCCCCAGGCGTCTTCCAGAGTCTAATGGAATGCCTCCTAAATGGCATACAAGGAGTCGTACCATATTTCAACGATGTCCTGATCTCAGCCAAAGATGAAACCCAATTAAAAAACAGACTCAAAGAAGTACTAACTAAGTTCAGGGAATCTGGCCTATAAGTAAAAAGAGAAAAGTGTTGCCTAATTAAGAATAGCGTCGAATTCCTGGGCTATTTAATAGACGGAGAGGGTATACACCCTACAGACAAAAAGATTAAAGCGATTAAAAACGCACCAGAACCAAAAAACAAGACCGAAATACAAGCCTTTTTAGAACTAATTAACTTCTATAATGTATTCCTGCCAAATAAGGCCACTATAGCAGAACCATTGCACCGTCTTTTAGAGAAAAAAGCAATTTGGACTTGGGGTTACAGAGAAAAGCAAGCCTTCCAAAAAATTAAAAGCTTGCTAACATCCTCAAACGTTCTCATTCAATTTAGCAACACACTGCCCTTAAGAGTGACCTGCGATGCCTCCCCATTCGGAGTAGGTGCCATCCTAAGCCACCAACTACCAGATGGCAGAGAAGCGCCCGTCGCATATTATTCGAGGACTTTATCTAAAACCGAGCGGAATTACAGCCAATTGGACAGAGAGGCACTAGCAATTGTCGCAGGAGTGAAACGTTTCCACGAGTACCTATACGAGCGGACTTTTCAAATTATAACAGACCACAAACCGCTAAATAGGAATTTTGGCGGGAAACAAACCTACAACAAATTTCCTCTCCCCAAGAATGACGAGATGGTCAGAGTTCCTAGCAGTTTACTCATACACTCTGACACACCAACCGGGGAAACAGATTTCACACGCGGACACTTTAAGCAGAGCACCCTTGCCAGCGACTGAAGAAGACCTGGCACCAGCGATGACAGCACTACAAATAGAGACTTGCCCCGATCTACCCATATCAGCATATGATGTTGCCAGAGCCACCGCAAAAGACTCTTTGACTGCCCGTGTTCTTAACTGGGTAGGTAAAGGCTGGCCGGAAAATAAAAAAACTGAGAACTTTAAACCTTTCCGGACCAGACAAACCGAACTTTCTATTCAAAAATGTTGTTTACTGTGGGGTGATCGGGTGGTTATTCCTAACAAACTACAACCTAGGGTACTTAGTATGCTACACGAAGGTCACCCGGGGATTGTAAAAATGAAAAGCCTTGCTAGAAGTTATGTCTGGTGGCCGGGTATTGATAGGGACATAGAATACTGGGTAACCTCATGTAACAAATGTCAAACAATTAGACCATCCCCACCCAAAGCACCCATTAGAGATTGGGAAATTCCACGGGGCCCCTGGTCACGAATCCACATCGATTTCGCTGGTCCAACTAAAGGACATACCTTTCTGATTGTTGTGGACGCCTATTCTAACTGGTTAGAAGTAAAAATTATGCCATCAACAACAACTGAATTAGTAATAAAACAACTGGACACCCTTTTTGCCACCCATGGCATTCCGGACGTCCTCGTGTCCGATAATGGACCACAACTAACCAGCCTACACTTTGAACAATACCTAGCCTCCCTAGGTATTAGACATACCCTAACCGCGCCGGCCCATCTGGCTGCAAACGGTAGGGCAGAGAGAATGGTCTGATTTACAAAGGAAGGGTTAGAAAAAATGGACACTGGAGATGTACAGCAAAAAAATAACCGATTGCTTACACTCCAGCACATAACACCCAGTACCACAACCAACAAGTCCCCAGCAGAGCTACTCATGGGGAGAAAACTAAGATCACACCTTGATAGACTGCACCCAGAATTCACGCCAGAAACCCCCCCCCCTGACTCCTCTACATAGTTTAGAAAATTTGGAATTGGTGATTTAGTCTACGCCAAAAACTTCACTGGGGACCCAGCATGGCTACCAGGACAAATTACCCAAATAACAGGCCCCAAATCCTACCGGTTAACAGTAGATGATGGCAGGGAATGGAAGCGGCACATAGACCAGCTTCGATCCCGAAATATAGAAAGAACCACAGACATACAACCATTCGTCGAAAAAACCGACGAATTGCCAACTAAGGTGGGGGGGGGGGGAATCGCAAGAATTAAATAAAGAACCGTTAAAAAATAAAACCAATGAAACACATGAACAAAAAGAGCAAATAAAAGACTCACTGTTTGGAGAGACTTGCATGAAGAGCCCATCGGAAGGGGCCAGCCAGGCCAGCTCGACCTGCCCGGAGGAAACGGGAGGGAGCGGCAAAACAGCCAGCCTAAGAAACTCAGGCCGCGGTAAAATGGCTGACTCACCCTTCCAGACGGTTCCAGGGAGAAGGACGGGTGACACAGCAGCCCCATCCGAACCGGTCGAAGTCTTCACTAAGAATGAACCGCGCAAGTCAAGTCGAGCACGGAAAAGCCCCACCTACCTGCGAGACTACGTCACCACGTAGGACTGAACTAAGAGGGGAGGGGTGTTCTATATGTAAAGTGGGTGACTCCAAATCTGCAAACCTGATTGGTCACATAAACTAAGCATTGGATTGGTTCACTAGGAACCAATCCAAAGAGCTGCTTAAAGGCCGCAAATTTAAGCAACTGCCATTGGCTACAAGCAGGCAAGCCAGCCTGTATAAAAGGCTGGCCTCGGCTTCAGCCAAGTGTTCCTATTTACTGACTAGTTAAAGAATAAAGTATTTGTTGTTGGAACCCGGTCTACCTCGTATGTTTTCCGAACAAAACATCTATAATATTTACATTGAAAGAATGAAACTTTATATTTGCAACAAAATAATTATGAATACACACATTTTCATATTATGTCGGTACTTTGTTCTATGTCAGCCTCACTAGGTGTACCAGACCAGGATATCTACCACCCCTGGAAAAACACTAACTTTATTGAGAATTTTAATAATATAATCATACAAGGATAGCAATAGCAATAGCATTTAGACTTATATACTGCTTCACAGTGCTTTACATCCTTCTCAAAGTAATTTAGAGAGTCAGCCTATTTGCCCCAACAATCTGGGTCCTCATTTTACTGACCTCAGAAGGATGGAAGGCTGAGTCAACCTTGAGCCTGGTGAGATTTGAATTACCAAATTGGAGGCGGCAGCAAGGATGATTGTGTTGTACCACCTGTCCATCCTTATATTTTAGTTAATTGGGTAGGTGTCCTTTTGAGTCATTCCAGATGTTATTATATTTTTCAGGACTTAAAAAATATTTCAGATAATGGTTTCAGGATATTTCCATCAAAGTCATCTTCTGTTGTCTCTACAATAAACATGATAATTTTCTTATTTCTGTAGGATTTTACTACCCTTTCATTGCAAAGTACTTCTTTTTTATTTATTTGTATTTTTTATTTTTATTTATTTATTTATTTTTGTCAATTGCTTACAAGATAATAGGTATAAGTAAAAACATAGTTATGAACACATGGATACATATAAGAAAAATAAAAAAATAAAAAAATAAAAAAAGCAACATGCAGGGATGGTAGGCACATTGGTGTGATTATTCATGCCCCCTACAGACCTCTTAAGGAAAGGGGTGAGGTCAACAGTAGACAGTGTAAGGTTAAAGTTTTTGGGGTTTGGGGAAGAAACCACAGAGTCAGGTAGAGTATTCCAGACATTGACCACTCTGCTGCGGAAATCGTATTTCCTGCAATCAAGTTTGGTGTAATTAACCTTGAGTTTGTATCTATTGTTTGCTCTTGTGTTGTTATGGTTGAAGCTGAAGTATTCATTGACAGGTAAGATAGTGCAATGTATGCTTTTATATACAATACTTAGATCGGAGCAAAGGCGGCATAGTTCTAGGTTTTCTAGGTCTAGAATTTTGAGTCGAAGGGGGAGGAGCTGGCGTCGCGATGATACTGCATGCAATCTTGGAGGTCTGCGATTGCAGCTGATATCTTTGTTCCTGGACGGTCCAAACGGACCTAAACCATCCCAAAGAGATGGTGATACTGAAGGGTGCGTCCTGCAGATCCCAGGGATATCGCAAACTCCCTGCTTGATCCCAGAGAAGCCCTTTTGCCAGCAGCAGAGAGGCAGCCACCAAAGCTGCTGAAAGAGAAAGTGTGTTGGTTTGGTGAGAATTGTTCTTTTATTATTCTAAGACTTAAAAGGACTTCAAAGGACAGAAGCACCACTGCCAGGAGCAGCTACAGCAGAAGCTCCAGCAACAGAAGAGCGAGCCCAAGCAGCAGAAGCCCCAGCAGAAGATGAGTCAGGGACATGGGGCGGGAGGGTGGCCCTGTCCCTCTTCCCAGGGATGGCGGCAGGTTGCTGAGACTTTCGCTTCTTCCCCATGGTTGTGGGGTTGCTGGCTGGCAGGAAGGCTGGCAGGCACCAAGGCTGGCAGGCACCAAGGCTGGCAGGCAGGCTGGCAGGAAGGCTGGCACCAAGGCTGGCAGGAAGCCTGGCAGGAAGGCTGGCAGGAAGGCTGGCAGGAAGGCAGGCAGGAAGGCAGGCACCAAGGCTGGCAGGAAGGCAGGCAGAAAGGTTTGCAGACAGACTGGCTGGCAGGGAGGCTGGAAGGCAGGCTGGCAGGGAGGCTGGAAGGCAGGCTGGCAGCAAGGTTGGAAGGGAGGCTGCGCAGGAGGCTGGGAGGCAGGCTGGGAGGCAGGCTGGGAGGCAGGCTGGCAGCAAGGCTTGCAGGCAGACATGCAGGCAAGAACTCGAGGTATCCAGCAGCAGGTCTTTCCTCGGAATGCTGGCCACGTGCGAGCTGCTTCCCTTTGTATCCAGGGGGCTTGCGCAATGCATCCCCCTGCATGCGCAATTAACGCTAGGCATCCGTTAGGCTTCCGCTGTGCATCCACTTCATCCGCTGTGCATCCGTTTTGCATCTGCTTTTTCCGTTCCGTGTCCGCTTCGCTGAGGCCCCCCAGAAGCCTAGCGGACGCACCATCCGCTTCCATCCGCTGTGCTTCTGTTCCGCATCCGCTTTGCATCCGCCCTGCGTCCTCCCTGCGTCCGTGTTGTCCGTGTTGTAGACTGGCAATACCTATAGAACTTAAGTTAGTTAAAATACAAAGGGCAAGAATGGCTGTATCCTAAAATAATTTGACTGAATTCAATATTTATGAGAAATGTTGGAGAATGAACAAAGTGCTGGTGACTAATAAGTGTAAGTGTGATCTCTAGCTTCAGCAAATGAAAGAAAAGAGGCTCTGGACTCCCTGGAATGTCTGACCTGATACCTGGGAGAATTTTTTTTATGATATTGTAATGTAAAATATATTGATCACTCTAGATGATTTGCAATAAAAGAAACACTCTGACAAAAAACTAAGAAAAATAAATGTAAATTGAATCAAAAAGGCAGCCCATAATCACTAGTAATAGCTATATTGTCAATAGTACAGAATAGTTTTTAAAATCTTGTGAAAAGCTAGCGTGTTGTAAGTTCCAATGAACTCCAGAGGGTAAACTGTTCCATAATATGGTGAATGCTAAGAAAAACTTTTTCTTGGCCATCTTTTTCAACAGTGAGATGGAGAATTTCAGAATTCTTTTTTAGGAACACACACAATAGATATAACCTATTGAAGGAGAGAGTCCTAAAGGCAGATTCTAGAATAGATTGAAAAAAATCATTTATATGTATCTTAAGAACAATGCAATATTATTTCATTAATCTTAATTAATTTTTGAAACATAGGCAACATTCTTAAAAGATTGTATAGGAATGCTATGGTTAAAATATAACATGATTTCAGCAAAGCATTTAATTAAATAGACTGAGGCCTCCAAAGAAGTAGGATTTCAGGCTAAGCCACTTTTTACCATTTTGGAAAATCAGATACTACTTTATAATTGAATTTCAGAAACATAATCAGGATGATTCTATGGGTGACAAAAAGCGACTCATGAACTATATGGAATTTAAAATTACAGACGGATCATTTTATCTTAAAAGAATTTGACAGGATAGAATTCAGTGCAGCTACATATAATACATTGTCTTTGGTCTAAATTAATAGACTACAGTGTTTTTCCAAGTCTCCAGTGGTTTCCCCAAAACTGCATGGTTTTGTCTTTTTTAAAAATCATTTCCCATCTAATCCATCTATTTTCTTCACAATCAAAAAGCAATTGTGAATTTAAAACACTAACTGTATCAGGAAAGGATAGTTTCATCAGCTATGTGAAGTTGTGAAGGTGGAAATATCAGTCTAAGCCATTTTTTTTAAAGTTTTTAAAAGAAAAGATAGAACTCACTTGTAGTAGCAAAGTTCCCCAGCCAATTAGATATAGGCATTATTAAAAAAAATGTCAGATCTTCATAAGCATATGTTATATCTGAAGAGGAAATTATACCATATTTTAAAAAATTAAAAGAGATACAGTAGAGTTTCAATTCACTTTTGTTACCTTTCTTTTTTGTTTAAATTTGAAAGAATAAAAAGTATCGTGCATATCCTTCTACAGTAACACAGAATAAGTATGAATTATCCTATTGAAGATAAAATAATCTGAAAATTTCTTTCACATTATTCATGTGTAAGCATAACACACATCTTTCTTATACTACACATCTTTCTTATACTACACATCTTTATTATACTACCTGTTTTATCTATAACTTCATTGTACTCTTATGGTTTCCAGGTTGTGAAGATGATCATAGTATCCTGAGGACTTTTACAATAAAATGACTCTTCTGAATATGAAAAAAGCAGACTCCTGAATATGAAAAGAGAAGACTCCTGTCTGAAAATAACAAACTACCAGACTGCATCCAAGATCTCCAACAAGGCAATCCAAAATCCTACATTAGCAGTTCACAACTATTTTTGGAAAATTGCTAACTATAGTATAATACACATGCATTTAAGCTTAAAAGAGGCTCACCCAATATTAGTGACAACCTCACCAACTGAAATAGGCAACAAAATAATCTATATTCATAATCCTTGTTTTGAAGAGGCGATTCCATAGACAGCCAAATGGAAATACTTCCTTGATACTATGCCATGGCTGGCTCAAGACATTCTACGATTTGATACAAATAAGAAACATATCTTTCTCCCTGTCAAGGTATCTTAAAATAACCATTATTTTTTGCACATGGAAAAAAAAAACATTTTCTCAGCCTTTGGAGTGAAATACAGCCATATAAAATATATCACTAATCACTTACTATCCTTTCGAAACACCACTACTGGAGACACCTTCAAGACATTTTGTTTCTTGAGACGTACCATTCTACTTAATGGTATATTGGCTGTGCCATCATTCTATACCTTTACAAACTCAAGAAAAGTAACAACCTGGGAAACTATGTTTATGCCATTCAGTTAATTATAGGAAGCTGACATCCCAGCAGGTATTGCTAAACTACAGTTTCCAGCATCCCTAGTATATATTATTGATGAAGGATTATGTGATTTATAGTTTGGCAATATCTACAGTACATTCTATAGATGCCCTAAAGCATGGCCACAGAGGGTAAAAAATGGTTAGCCAACCCACTTTTTGTCTTCCTCTGCTCATCTCTTGTTTTAGCCACACTCACCAGACCTGTAATTGGTCACCCACAGATTTGGCAGAATTGTCATCACCAGCAAAAGAATATGAAACTTACTGTTGCTTGAAGAAAAATGAATTTCTCAGGTGTTCTTGAGCTTGGCACATTTTAATGCTTCTAAAATAGTATTTATAGGTTTAAAGTTAACCCTGATCTTAATTAAAGGTTGCTCATGGAAACATGGTTTCATGAGATCAAACAGAGGCTATCTGATATGATATGCTTGTATGCAGTGGGGGAAGAATCTCAAGAAAAGAATTTGCTTTCTAATAGTCACTGCATATTTTTTTCAGCTTGCTAGTTTTCATTTTCATGCTCTAGCTATTGTTCCTTTCTCTGAAAATCCTTCTGGAATTCTTCCTTTAAAAATATTACAGTGCAGAGTTGAAGTATTCCCCCCCCCCCCACTTGTATACTGCCAGGGGACTCTTTTTGAAGACCTCACTTTTACTATCAAGAGCAAAGGAGGCAGACCTGGTGGTCTTGTGGGATTTAATTAGAGTTCACCAAGTTAGACTCTCCAGGCTCTCAAAGCCCTCATTTAAATATAAGTTCACTCACATTTCAACTGTTCCTTAGGTCCTTATTAAAATTTCAAGTTATTAAAGAGAGCATTCTGAGATTTGCACTACATATAAAATAAACCAGAGATGTGCAGAAAGAGAAATACCCTTTTATGTGGATATTAAAAACCTGCTAATACCATGTGAGATAACTAGATCACAAATTACAGCCTTGCTGAATATAGACATAATCCAGCAGTCACCAAACAACAAAAGTGCTGTAACTACACCTGATCAGTCTGAGCAAGAAAGTTTTTTAAGTATTTATTCTTTGGGACATTAAGAATCATAAGTATCAGTACACATATCACGAGTGTATACACTTGGTGTAACATTTCTTTCATAAAGATGTCAGCCTGGTTATTTACTAATGACCTTTCCGATCCATTTAAAATAAAATTCCTTGTCCATCAAAAACTTTGCAGTGCACTGAGATGATAAAGGAACTATGTATTTTTGGCTGACAGCACAAAAACTTGACAAACAAATAGAATGCATAATGTAGAGTTATTCAGAAATATTTAACTCACCACATATAGATTACAAAAATGTTATATTTATTAGATCACTTCACTCCCTTGTTCCATATAATCCGATTTTGTGTGTATGTCTGATGTGCATTCCACTTAATTATTAACAGAAGACATCAGAACCAAAAAAATTATAATTCTACATCTGCTTATCTAGTTACTGAGCCTCTGGCTACTCCTTTCTGTGGAGATATGTAAAGGATTGCACAATTACCTATGAGTAAAATTGCACAGTAGGACTTAGTTCTGGAAAAATATGCATAGAACTGCAAGGCTAGACATTAATCATCATTATGAAGAAATATGGTTGATGCTCAGTTTAGTTCCAGATTTAAAAATATTATGGTCTTTAAGTGAAATTCCAGATCAACACATTGATTTCATGCTATGCAAAATGTTTTTGGTGGTAAATTGAGAATGAGGGGGCTTATTGATACCTCCATTGTTAGTCATGCCCCATTTTACAACCTTTCTTGTCACAGTTATTAAGTGAATTATTGTAGTTGTTAAGTTAGTAACACGGTTGTAAAGTGAATCTGGCTTCCCCACTGACTTTGTCAGAAGATTGTAAAAGATAATCACACGACCCCAGGACACTGCAACCATTTTGCAAACATCTGAATTTTGCAAACATCTGAAACATCTGAAACAACCATTTTTGCAAACATCTGAATCTGAAGCCAATTTGCAAACATCTGAATTTTGATCACATGACCATGGGAATGCTGCAGTGGTTGTAAGTGTGAAAAATGATCATAAGTCATTTTTTTCAGTGCTGTTTTAACTTTGAATGTCATTAGATGAAAGATTGTAGGTAGAGGTAATATACTATATCCTAATATACTGTACTATATTAGCATAATTCACAATGTTGTAGTTTTTTTTGAATCCTTAAAAAAAGAACATTTGATTTGATTAATTACTTTGAGTATTACTTCTGTTTCATTTGTAAATCTGCTTTGATAGAATTATTAATCTGATGCTTTATTGAATCAACACGGTTCTTTGAAATTTAGCATCCCATTAAAAAAAAAAAGCTTCAATCACACCATTATGGCTGCCAATTTTGACTTTTTTGACCACATCCTGAGAACTCTCCTGGATTATGCATACAGAACCCTTTGTATCAGTTGCCTACCCCTTTTCCAGTTCAACCAAATGCTTTTAGACTCTTAGTCTTCCAAGCAAGACAGTATGATCAGAAGAAGAAATAAAGCAAACTTGAGAATTTGAGGCAAACTGTTTTGTATTTTTACAAATATGGCCAATGGAATTATCTTGGAAAACTGAGGAATGAGAAAGGGAGGGAGGGAGATGAGAGAAAGATTTCAGTTAAAAATTACCAGGGTAAGGAGGGCTAAGAAAACTTTTCCAAGGGGTGTACAGAAGAATTTTCTCAGCATCTACTGGACAGATTCACTCTTAACTGGATGCTGGCTTGATTGCACATCTAGGAGAGATATGTAAAGTGGAGTTTTGCTTTGTTATCTGAGAATTTTGGACCTGCAGAAGGGTCCTTCAGATTGGTTAAAGGAGCCATGGAGAAATCATGTGAGTTCTACTAATGGTTAACGTTTCCTTGAATGAGAGAGTTGTTCTTTTGCTTCTTAAGAAAATATAGGTTCACTATATTTTATTTATTTTATTTTTTATTTAGCTTGTCAAGCATATATGAGAAAACAAGTATAAGTATGAACATAACATATAAACATATAAGTATAAACAAGTATAAGTATATATATAATAAATGAGTACGAATAAATAAGAACATGAGAACATTAGGACAGAGACAGTAGGCATACTGGTGTGCTTATGCATGCCCCTTTACAGACCTCTTAGGAATGGAATGAGGTCCACGGTAGACAGTTTAAGATTAAAGTTTTGAGGGTTTGAGGATGTAACAACAGAGTCAGGTCGTGAGTTCCAGGCATTGACCACTCTGTCAGTGAAATCATATTTTCTGCAATTAAGTTTGGAGTGGCTTTCTTTGACTTTGTATCTATTGTTTTTGTGGTTGAAGCTGATGTAGTCATTGACAGGTAGAACATTGTAGTAGACAATTTTGTGTACTAAGCTTAGGTGAGATTATAGGCAGCATAGTTCTAAGTTGTCTAGGTCCAAAATTTCAAGCCTGGTGGCATAAGGTATTCTCAAATAGCTATAACAGAATGTTGTGCCAACTCATAAAATATTTCTCTGATCTTTTAGGGTTGCCAACAGAAAGAGAGAGGGGAGTAGCTTAGCAGTTTGCAAAACCGAAGCTACATTCCATAAATGTTTTCATAGATAGTTTCCAGGCAACCAAAGTTTCTGCCATGCAAAATTCTAACTGGAGAGTATGATTGATGAATATGAATTATGATACACCCAGGGGGTGGGGAAAAACCAGGGTCAAGGGTGATAATGAATGATGTGTTTCAGGGTTGGCTACACCCATGTCTACTCCTAATAAATCTTCTTTAAGTTTTGAAAATCAGGCTAGAGACTCATGATTTAAATGGGGGTAACTACTGGAGTCCTGACACATTGCATAATAGACAATGTCTATCCAATATCTAATATTTACTTTTTGGGGAAGGTGATTGAGAAGGGGTATGTGCATCAGCTTTAGAGAATCTCAGTTAAAGCAAATTATGTGGATCATTTTCAGTCAGGATTCACACCTGGATATAGGACAGAAACAGCATTGGTTGGGCCTTAAATGATCTCTTGCAACAACCTATATGATGCATTGTTCCTTCATCCTTGTCCTACTTGATCTCTTTGCATTTTTGGATACTAGCAACCAATGTATCTTTCTGGATTGGCTCAAAGGATTGGAGATCAATGGCACAATGTTGAGCTGGTTCATCTCTTTGTCTGTCACCAATACTATTGATGGTAACTGGAGATGAGAGATCCTACCCTCAACCTTGCTGTGTGGAATGCCACTGGATTTATTACTCTTTATTCTATTTAACATCTATATGAGGCTGCTGAGTAAACTATTGCCATGTTGTGAGGTATTGTCAGTACAATGATGATCCCAAATTATATCTGCCCCTTGGTGATTAAATGATTCTGTGAATGTCTTATCTCAGTGCTTGGAGGCTGTAAGAGTCTGGATGGGAAACAATAAGCTTCAGCTGAACCTTGGCAAGACTGAGTGGCTCTGGATTTGGTGGAGCTTCCTGTTTTAGGAGAATGCTATCTTTGGTGTTGATTGGGGCAGAACTCCCCAGACAGATTTTGTGCACAATCTAGATCTTTTCCTGGACTCACAATTTCTACTTAAGTGGCAGTTGTGACTAAAAGGATCTTTGCACAGCTTCCAGTTGCATCCATTCCCAGTTGGGGTATGCTCACCATTACTCATGCCTAATCCCCTCCTTCCATTTGGACTTCTGTCATACATTCTACATGAGGTGCCACTGAAGTGTATATAAAAATTTCAGCTAATATAAAATGCAGTAGTGCAGGCAGTTACATATGCCCGTAGAGCAGTACACATTATAGCTCTGTTTTGCAAGCTACATTGGTTGCCAGTCTGCTTCTGGGTCCAATTCAAGCTGCTGGTATTAACTTTTAAAGTCTTTTATGGCATAGGACCAGATTATCTGAGAGCTGCCTTTCTCTGATTATATCTGCCTGCCCCATCAGAACTGGCAGAGAAGACATGCTGCAGGATCTGTCTGCCAGATAATTACATCTAGCATCCCCAGAAAGTGGACCTTCTCTGTTGCAGTGCCCGCTTGGTAGAATCTTCTCCCCCCTGAAGTGAGATCCATCTCAACATTCTGTAAGTCCCTTGAGATCTGCTATGTCATCAAGCCTGAGAGTCGAAAGGATGAGACACGTTCTGTGATGGCTCCCTTATTATAGTTAGTATCATCCTTTCCTATTTTGTGTGTCTTTTTTAAAGTAAATTTTAAATTATACCTGTTTTTTGCATTTATTTATTTTTTTAATTAAGTGCGCAGTCCTCAGAGCCACTTTCCAGGATGGCTATACAAATATGATAAACAAACAGCCATGAAGGAAGTATTTAAAAAATTCATAATAAAAAGTTGGAAATCATTCTGCCATTACTATATTTTCTTAGTTACAGATAATTATTTTTTCTATCTCTGTATCTATGCATCTATCTACCTGCCAATCTTCGCACAAGGAAAAAAATTAAACCATTAGGAAACAACTAAAAGAGTTAATATCAAGAAAGCATTTTACATTCAGATGAATTAGATCAGCCTTTCCAATGTTCATCTAAAAATTAGCTGCCATCCCACTCAGTTTTAATAAAGCAAGGTGTCAAGTAAAGGACTGCTTTGTTTGGATCTATAAAAACCAGTTACTAAGACTGAATATTATCTGCAGCGACATGGTAATAAAGCACTGATCTATTAATAATGCTGCCAAGAAAGTGTATATATACACAAATAAAAGGGTAAGAATAGATCCCTGAGGGAAAACATATTTTATAGTAATGGTTCCTGATGAGCTGCATAGTCAGTATAGCACAAGAGTCTGCTGACAAAGATAATTACATTTCTAACCAATTTGATGCTGTCCTAAAAATTCTACCCTTTTATTCCACATGCTGTAAGAATATATCATTGTCTCTTCTGCCAGAAATGCCTTGCAGATCTAACCTTAACAATAGCAATAACACTTTTTACTGGCAGCCATTCAAATATGGCTGAAGAGACACATGGGCAGCCTCAGATCCAAGAATATTTCATAGCAATTTGAACATGCTCCAAATAGTCATTGTCAATTAAATTGTGCTATAGCTGTGCTACTTCCCATATCCCTCCTTTCCCTTTGTCCACACCCCACTCCTCACCTAGCCATCTCTTACTATATTTTTCATCAAAGAGCAATAAAGAGTTAATGAATTATTTTCAGGAAAGATATGAAAGCCTATTATTTCTCTTATAATGCCAGTTTGGGGATAGGCTGGGAATAATTTTTCCAGATAGTAGAGTTTTTTTAAAAAAAATTTTTATTGGTTTTAAAACAAACATAAACAAACAAAACATAAAAACATTAAGCCATCTTCCATATATATACATACAGTGTGCCGGTTGGTTTACGAATTGTTTTGTGCTACCATTTCATAGTCTTCAATTACAATTACTTTATATATCCTCTCATATTTTCAACCAAATATCAAGTACATTAATATCTTTATTAATCAATCATTGATTACACTTTTATTCATTCATGTTTTATAAAATAATCAGTATCAACAGAATGCTAATCTACTCCAGATACCTAAAGAGATTGAAACAATGTTAGAAAGCAATATAATGATGATGGAGCTAACTGAAGCACTTAAGAAGCAAAATAATGGAAAGGCGCCAGGCCCAGATGGACTTCCGGCAGAATTTTACATTACAAGAATCGTTGAATCTTCCATTGTTAGAAGTTATGAACAAAGTTATGTTAAAGAAGAGGATACCTAAAACACGAAGCTTATATTACACTTATTCCAAAAGAAGAGGCTGATCCATTACAAATTAATAATTATAGACCTATTTCTTGACTAAATGCAGCTTATAAATTTTTTGCTTCAATATTGGCAGAAAGACTTAAAAAATATTTAAACAGTTTTATTCACCCTGATCAAAATGGATTTCTGCCAAAGAGACAAATTAAAGACAATATGAAAGTAATTTTGAACACTTTGGAAAACTATGACTCTCATCCTGAAAAACAAATGGCTTTGATATTTCTAGATGCAAAGAAGGCATTTGATAATGTGAACTGGTGATTCATGTTGTTACTGCTGGAACAGATGGGCTTTACTAAAAAATTTACTCAAGCAATAGAAGCCATATATCATAAGCAAACAGCAAAGGTAATGATAGAGGGAGAATTGACAGGCTCTATTGATAAAAGAAAAGGAACAAGACAAGGGTGCCCACTGTCACCTTTGTTGTTTGTGTTCACCTTGGAAGTGTTAAACAGAAATATTAGAGAAGAAAAGGATATAAAAGGGATGAAAATTAAAAAGGAAGAATTTAAACTGCAAGCATTTACAGATGACTTGGTTTTTATCTTAGAAGATCCACTAGAAACAGCATCAAAATTGATAGAAAAGATAGAGACATATGGAAAGGTGGCTGGCTTGAAAATAAATAAAGATAAGACAAAGATTCTGACAAAGAACATGTTATCAAGACGAAAGGAAGAATGAGGAGACCTATTGAAAATCCAGGTCACAAATAAGATCAAATACTTGGGGATATATTTGACAGCAAGATGCAGTAAACTAAAAGAGAATGATTATATTAAACTTAAGCAGCAGATAGCGCTAGATCTGGTGAAATGGGAAAATTTACAACTGTCACTAATAGGGAGAATATCAACAACCAAGATGAATATATCACCCAGAATTTTATATTTGTTTCAAACAATTCCAATTAGGCTTGGAAAAGATTATTTTGAAGATTTAAATAAAATCGTGTTGAAATATATATGGCAAGGTAAGAAGGAGAGAATAAAGTTAAAATTTTTGCAAGACGCTAGAATAAGAGGAGGATTTGGCTTGCCTAATTGGGAGTTGTATTATCAAGCTACGAAATTGATGTGGGTAAAGGAATGGATAACATTAAGAAATACTAGATTGTTGTCATTAGAAGGACATGATCTGTTGTTGGGGTGGCATGCTTTTTTATGGTTTAAAGGAACAAAAACACAGGGGTACTTTAGAAGACATTATATACGGAAGTCTCTGGTTAAATTGGGAGTAGATTAAAAGACAATGTTGTTTGAAAATTCCAGTCTGGTTATCGACTATTGAAGGATTTTCTTATCCTATAATATACAAAAAGGAACAAACAGTTAGATATGGTGAAATACTGAATGAAAAGGGTGAACTTAAATCTATGCAAAAATTAGAGGAACAAGGTGTAAAGATGAATTGGTTTTCATATGTGCAAATACAATCAAGGTATGATAAATATTTTAAAACAGAAGGTTTTTATAATAAATTGACTGATTTAGATAAGATTTTGACAGGTGCTGATGAAAAGGTTATTAAAAATTATATGGATATTTATTAGAAATTAAATTAGAAGAAGAACAAGTTAAAGAAACTGATTGCTCGGGGGAAGAATTTTGGATATGGGATTGATTTAGAGAAATGGCAAAAATTGTGGTCTCAAAATTATAAAATGACAATGTCAACAAAATATGAAGAAAATTTGTATCAGATGTTTTACAGGTAGCACTTTTCCCTGACAAGAATAGCAAGAATGTTTAAGAATAAATCCAAAAAGTGTTGGAAATGTCATCAGACACCTGGCTCGTACTACCATATGTGGTGGACATGTTTGGACGCTAAAAAATATTGGACTAAAATCTACATGTGGCTGGAAAAAATGACAAATAAGCATATAGACTTGAAACCAGAGATTTTTTTTGGGGGGGGGATTTTGCCTGAAATATACAGTAAAGATTTGAAATATCTGATTGTAAATGTATTAACAGCATCTAGGATTGTATTTGCTAAAAACAAAAAATGAGAAGATACCATCACAGGAGAAGATCATTAAGAAAATATTGGAATGTGCTGAAATGAGTAGATTGACATTTGAAATTAGAGAACAAGATGATAAACAATTTTATAAAATTTGGGATCTATTCTATCAATGGTTAGATAACAAACCAGAGTAATGAAATATGTAGATTTTTTAGAAAATAATAAATAGATAAAGATGTATTTTCTTTTTTTTTCCATTTTTAAATTATATCTATGAAATGATTCTAGGATCGATCTGGGAGGATAATACGAATTGTTATAAAATAAACTAAGTAAAACATGATTATTTCATAAAACAGATAGTAGAGTTTTTAACCTTCTACTATGTTATCAGCTTGGGATATGAATCTTTATATACGTCTGCCAACTCTTCAATACTCAGTGAAGAAATGTAGCTGAAATGAAAGAAATGTTCTAGGATAAAAGTTTCCAAGTCCCAGATTCCCCATAAACTGAAATCCCAGAAATTTGAGCTGGTACAAATTTTTCCTTAGTGGGTAGTCTACGAGCAGTCCTGTTTACAGATGGGTTCCTGGATGCAGTTAAAAGTGTTGGTTATTATCTATATATCCTTTTATGGCTTCATCTCAGGAATGCATGGGTCCACCTATTACAGACAAACTTTGCCCACCAGTCCAGTGGTGGGTTTCAAAGTGGTTTACCACCAGTTCAGTGGGCATGGTTTGGGGGTGCGCTTTGCGCATTTAAACACACTTTGTGTGTGTGCACACACCAAATGTGCACTTTGCACATGCACAGAGGCTTTCCTACTTATCTCCTGCAATCCTGACGCTCCCTTTGTCTCCCACAACTGATGTGTAGCACTCTGCTATGCCAGCAAAGCAGCTGCACTTCAAAAGCAGGACATAAAGGTCAGTATGGGAGCTCAGGGGGTTGGGTAGGCCCAACAGCAGATTGTCTGAGAGAACCAATTTGGTCTTAGCTGATCTTCAGCACTACCAGCTTGGCAGAACCAGGCAGAACCAGTTGCATTCCACCTCTGCACCAGTCTCAATGAACAGTGAATGCCTACTAAAGGTCTCCACCTATCTAGGGGGAAAACAAAAAGGTGGCAGTTTCCTCACTTGGACCAGCAGGGCCACTCCAAGGCTAGAAGCTTATAAAAAGTGGACGTTTCAGAAGGCTTGCAGGATTTATAGATTTCAGTATGAATGTTGTTTTTATTTGTGGTAATATAAAAGTGAAGTTTTTTTAAAAAAATATTTACTACATTGCTGTATTGGCTTTGGCATTGTTGCTGTTGAACATGGTCTTTGAGACAATTTATAAAGTCCATAAATAAATAACTTGAGAAACAATAAATGGTACTAGAACTATCCCAGGAAATTGTGTTTTACTGAAAAAGCAGGACAAAATAAAACTGTAATGATTAGTGACTTGTCATGGTATAGACTGTGGGTGGAGAAGCAAGCAAGGAAATGGAAAATAAAGGATTATAAATCCTAGCTTTATGTTTTCTGTGAACAGAGAGGAAAGTACGCAATGAGCTACAGATATCCAGTGCAGGAAACTAGAGCAGGATTCATAGCTTTGTGAATTAGGATATACTTGAAAGGTCCAGGCTGCTTCTGGGATTTCGGCATAGTTACAAATAGAGATAGTAAACACTAAACAATTGGACAGCTCTGAAAAGATTACCTTGAAGACTGCCCAAAATAAATGTCATGCTAGAATACCTTCGCCTCTTGTTTCTTTCCCAGACACATTGTGTTCTTGACACATCTTGACTAAAATATTTTTAACAGTTCCAACAGTACCATAAATCTGAGTGTAGTCTGCTGGGTTAAAACATGTATCCAGATCTATTTACCTGTAAATAACTCTCTCTGAATGAAGTGGCTTTCATAGTCCAGTATATTTCTAAAACTGGTAATTATTTGAAAGCAATTTAATTGCTTAATGTTTTTAAAAAGTATTTTTAGACATGTTGAATCCAAATCTGTCTGTACCAAAATTATATACTTAAGAGTATAAAGTTATAAAGTGCAGATTTTATTAAAACTAAACCTATTAATAGCAAAAACTTCCTTCTACAACTACGCTTTTCAACTATGACTGATTGATTTTTCATGGTATGTTAAGACTAGGCTTATTACACCATTTTGGTAAGCAATTGGCAAGCAAATCCCCCTCAAATAGTCTCAAAACCTGAGTAATCTCCTTATGATTCCAATTAGGGGTTCAGACTAAGTAAAACTATTCAGGCCCTTTCCTCTTTTACATTAGAAACATTGCATATAAAATAGGCTAATTTCTCCCAGATACTATTAAATCAACCACCTTTGTTTTGTCCCTTGTATTGTCCATATATTGGAGAACAGCTGAAATGAGAAAGTTTTCTGTTATGAACTCACTAGAAATAAATTCGTTCAAGAATTCATTCCCTCAAAGCTTTTGCACAAAAGTAATATTTTTATCCCAAGAATATCACTGTGAGGTAGATTTTGTTTGACAGTGTCTAACTGAAGGTCTACTTAGCTACATGGTAAAGTGAAGATTTGAAGCCTAAGTTCCATGGCTCTAATCTCACACCTTAAACAATATGTCACATCTGAAAAGGTATAAAGAATAAATTGGATTGGATAAACCTTTTAATATAATCTAACCAGAAATATTCACTGAAGATTGCTAGCTAAAATGACAACCATATGTAGCTGCATGGCTGAACATCTGAATTTACATATCAGCCACAACTGAATCTCTTCTTTATTTTTCTGCCAACACAGATGGCAAGTGAGTACAAGAGAGAAAAGGCATTTCCAGATGTAATATCACAACCTCAGAATGTCTTTCAAGGAAGAATGATTTTCTTTTCTATCCCTTATTCTGTCATTCCAAAGTGTTCACCAGTGGTAGGATTCAAATTTGTTTACTAGAGGTTCTGTGGATGTGGCTTGGTGGGCGTGGAGGGGAAGGATACCGTAAAGTCTCAGTTAGAGGTGGTATTTGCCAGTTCTCAGAACTACTCAAAATTTCCGCTGCCAGTTCTGCAGAACTGGTCAGAACCTGCTGAATACCACCTCTGGTGTTCACCCATTTCTTATTTTAGAACTGGAGCTCATGGTCTCATCAGTGTTGCAGTGGAGATGCAAACCACATATCCTCCAGTCATCATATGGAGTAAGCATGCAGGATTTATCATCTGCATGGGAACTGGCATTCTACCACTCTTAGAATAAGAGTCCAGCTATATCTTTCTTGGAGCCTATAGCCTATTACGCAAATTGTTCAAATTATATTCACAATACCATTTTCATTAGAAATGAAATGTTCTTTCATCACAGTGCAGAGATATAATCTCAGCTGACATCCCTAAACAATAAAGGAATTCACTAATAGCATATGCTTTCACTTTCCAGAGAATTGCAAAAGGTATTCTTTCTGAAAATGCTGAGCCTTCTCTGTACTTGTACTAATCCAGCAAATTCAGATATAAAGAGGGATGATGATGATTCCATTAAACTCCTGACTACATAACGAGAGTTTCCCCCATTTTAACAGAGCCTTCAGTGGTCTGAAAGTTAAAGCTTCTCTGGTAAGACAAAAACAGCACAAGAGTCAGAGATATCATTACAGCAGCCCCACCATCTTCTATCATTATATCCTCACCGCTTATATCCACTCAAATCTCCCACGAAGGCCATGGTCATTATCTCATTCCTCAGGGTGTCCAAATTGTCAATTATCTTGCATTTCCTCTAAATTAGCCCTGCAGTGAGAAGTGCCGCAAAGGTAGAAAGATAAGGGGCAAAGCCAAAGAGCAAAACCAATGGCAATGCAGCAGAAGCCAAATGAAGAAAGAAGAATAAATTGCTAATTTATTTAGCAGTTTGGATCTTGCATATGGAGACATTTTTGACATCTACACTCTGGAGAATGACTCTGGAGAAACAGCATTACATAAGGAGAACTTTAGCATTGGTGCATCAAGTTTAAGGGTCATTTTTCATCAAGCTTCATTATTGTGGCTTGTTTCTTAGAGAAGCGAAGTGGCCTTTTGCATATGCTACATCATTTTAAGTAAGAGTATATATGGTGGACTGCTACTACACATGCACACAGACACACAAATCTTATATCATCATTCCAGTGAGTCCTTCTACACAGAAGCCTTGAATGTGAGAGAAAAATACTGAAATCTTCCCTCACATAGGATGTGTTGTACCTGATTGATTACCATGAACTGCTTTCTAATTGAGTTTAGAAAACCAAATTATTTTCTTTAAATTAGATGAAATAGGCTAATTTATTCTCCATCCAAATTCATATCATTTAATGGAACCGTTGTTGAATTTTGGGTCATTTGACTGAGTCCAGTTAAAACTATTCAAAGAACTTTCAGTTGTTCTCCTGTGTTGTAGCCCCTCTCTTAATTGGATAAAGTTATTTTGAACAAGGACCTTGTATGCTCTGAAAGTTCTGGTTCTTCCACATTTTCAGAAATCCTCTTTACAATGCACCTGTCTGCAATGGAGCCTTCCCATTCAATTTATCTGGAAATATTATTTATGTGATGGTATATAGGAATGACCTTGGAAAACAGGAGGAAGCACCATAGAGCCATGGTGCAAAAGGTATGTCAGCCCATGAAAGGAAAAGAGTCATAGGAAGCATCACAGAAAGGACCATCCCTAGCTTTTTGGAATGTAAAATGAAGAAGGGAGAAATGTTTTCAGACCTGCAAGATTCTGTCACTGTAACTTACAATAAAGAACGTATCAGTAATCATGGTTTGTGCTCCCTGTTTGGATTTCCTCGGGCTGACAATCCTTCCCAGAATCCCAGTATTGTAATATTTACAATAAAACTGACACTGTATTAGATATAGGGCTACTAAAGGGCAATGTTTATGAGAAATTCTTATTCCTCCCACTTTGCAAATATGACATTTTTGTTCAGGTGTCTTTCTTGTACTGTGATACCCAAAAAAGGATACAGCAATCCACTGTGTCAGATCAAGGCAAAGCAAAGTACAATAATGACTTTCTGCAGTCTGGACTCTAGGCTTCTATTAATGCATTCAAAGATATCATTTGCCTTTTTAGATGATGCACTCTGTGTTGACTCTTCTTTAGCTTATAAGAATACCAGAGTCCATTCACATGTACTACTGCCATTCCAGGACTCCCTCACTTTAAACACAGCAACTAAAAGATGTACGACTTCAACTCTTAGAAGTCCTCTAGCCAGCATTTTGAGAAACACTGATCTAACTTATATTTCACCTTTATTAAGGAAAATATCATGGCACACTGCTGAAGGTTGTCTAGGTATACTATCTGAGTCATTCCCCATATCTACTAAATTAATAACTCAATCAAAGAAAGAGATAAGTCTAGCCCAATTTGTTTGCAATAGTATACTGCTTAATAATACTTTGATTATTGGCCTGCATACTTCATCTTCCCCATATTTAAGAAGGAGGTGTCAGTTAATCTCCTTCAGCCTTCTCAGATGTAACTAGTCCTTCCTGAATTGTCAAAGATTTTCAGGAGCAGGCTATGTTCACCTCCACTATCACCTCCAGTAACCTTGCAATATAATCCATCTGGCCCTGGAGACTTGGATTCATTGTCTCATTTTTGTCCTTGCAGACAGATAGCCATGTCAGAAGGCAAACACTTCATTTTATTCCTACATTCTTTTCTTCACCCTTTTATATCCTTAGTTTTATTTATATAATATTTTACTCCTGACCTTCCAAATCTTTCTATGATCTCTGTGGCTTCCTGTATGGTAACAGTTTTATGAGGGTGAACAAAAAATTACTAGCCCCATTTCCATTTGTAGTAAATTTTTGTTTTGCCCTTTTGAAGGGCCTTCTTTTTATCTCAGTCTGAACTGAAATTTTGACACTGATTCACCACAGTGGTGAAACTCAGAGAGGAAGCTTTCAGAGTTATGATTTCACTGATCAACTACAGCCTAAGGATCAAGCACCAAGTTCTTTTATGCAAAAGAGTCAGGAAGCCAGAGAATCAAAATATTATATTCCGACAGTAAGATTAATGTTATTTAAAAAAAAACACCAGAGGTCCCACTCTTATTAATAGAAATCTTAGGAAAAAATAAATTATGGAAGCACTTGCTGCACGAGTATAAGCATCTGAGGTTAGGGCATTTCAAAGTTGTGAAAAAAGTATTTGAGGCAGTTGTTAGAGTATGAAACTGAATATGCTTTAATATTTTATTTTTCTTTGTATCCCTGGTATTGTATGTGTATGAAAGACAGAAAGAGAGAAAGAGAGAGAGACAAGGAAAGAGTGTATGTGGAAGACCATGGTGTACAGAGGTTGTAGAGACAGAGCACAAAGAAAACTGCTGCATTTACAAAGATTGTTTAGGAGCAAATGTGGACCTTTATTCTTCAGGAGGAGATACAAATGTACTTTGTCCTTTTGTCAGGCAGAGACACAAACAGCAGACACTTTATAAGGTTTGTATCAGTGGTGAGATTCAAAATTTTTTATTACCAGTTCTGTGGGCATGGCATGGCTTGGTGGGCATGGCAGGAGAAGGATACTGTAAAATCTCCATTCTCTTCCCAATCCTGGGGGAAAGTTATTGCAAAATTCCATTCCCTTCCCACAAATCTGCTTTCCAGCACTGTTTTCCTATGCAGGGCAACAAAAGAATATGCAACCAATCAGCTGGGACTCGGGAGGCAGAGAATAGATGGGGATGGGGCCAGTCAGAGGTGGTATTTGCCGGTTCTCCAAACTACTCAAAATTTCCACTACCAGTTCTCCAGAACTGATCAGAACCTGCTAAATACTACCTCTGGTTTGTATAGAGGACTCACAACCTATTCATTTTCTTTCTCCTCTGCTACTCTTCTAACTACTCATTACAACAGAAGAGTTGATTGCCAATTTAGAGGCCAAATAGGGAATTTTGGCAAATAATCCTAGGACTGGTATTTCCTTTATTTTTAACAATGGCACATCTATTAGGCCATTTGTCTTTTTATTTTGATGGTAAGTAGCAAAGGTAATCACAGAGAAATGGATTAAATGGATTACTAAAAATCCTGATGAAGCATGGGGTACAAAGGGACTCTGTACCACTTTGCCTCACATTCCCTATCAACTCAAGATAATTGAGGTGACATATTTGGTTTATTTAGTTTCTACAAAGTGGAATGCTAATATACAGGAATTGTATGGAGTCACCAAGGGACCCTCTCAGCCTATCTTAATTGGATATAGGCAATGGGGTGAAATGCATCTGTAGGATCACTTAAGAAGAAATGTCGTTAATAGGGAAAAATGCCTAAAATTGCATGCCCTTAGATACATTATATGTGCTCTTGATCTTTCAATAGTTAATAAAGTTATGTATCACAACTAGGGATGAAGGAGATATTTGTTCAATTTGTATTTTAATGAGATTCCAGTTAATTTGCACTTCAGTGATCCAAAAAGCAGATATCCTGTTGTATTCACACTTCATAGAACTTTGTCATGCATTTCCTAATAAAAAATGCATAGAACAATGTTCATACTAGGGGAAAGTACGCACAAACATGCATTTATATTAAGAGAAGTACTGTTTCCAACAATATATAATTCAGTGAAAGTGGAACAGAAATATGCAGAAGGGGGGCGATGAATGTTGCAAAAAGAGAAAAGTCTGTTAGACAGAAATAATACATTAAACACAAAGATCCTCAGACATTCCTTTATTTACATAAATGCAAATTTGTGGGGGGAAGTGTTGTCTTAAAATTACACTCTGGTTTGAAATAGGATGCATGAAATCTAAATTTAAAAAAATGATATATGCACACTGAAACTATACTACTTCAGATTAAAGATGAATGAATATTTGCCCATTCAAAACATAAGCACACACATAAAAATAATCATGGTAAGTATAAAATAAATATGTCAGAGTGCTTCATTCTATAATACAGTTATCACAATGCAAACAATTTTTTATCAAAGCACAAACATGGAAATCACCATCACCAATATAAAGTGAGATAGCCCAGACAAAGACTTTCCACATGGTTGATGAAAAGCAAGCCCAATCTACTGGTAGTGATACTGAAATATATTTTGAATTTGAAAATATATCTGTATTCTCTTTAATATCAAACTTAGCAGGTCTTTGGTTAGCTCCTCAGAAGTTAAATATTTTAGGAGGATTTTTATCTTCAAGACAAAGTTATTTTTTTAAAAAAGAACCCTATCCATAAACTTTCAAGAACCTGCATCCAAGTCATAAGAAGAAAGTAATTTAAAAAGATAAAGAATTTGCATTGGAATGATACATGCAACAAAAAAGTTCACATTATAAATAAATATTTCAAGGTAGATATGGTCATGATTCACTGTAAATATTTTTCTTGTCTTTCTATCCAAGGCTTTTAGTTCTTTATGAATCTAATCCACTATTTTGAGTTGTAAGTATAATGACTGCAATTGCCCAACTGTGCATTCCCTTAATCAGTTTGGATTTTAAGATCCTCTTCACTCTCATGATGTATTCACCTTCTTGACTTTAACCTTTTTCTTAACTTCAATGTGCTTGATGTTATCACCTTGAAGGATGTCCAAGAATTTGTAGCTTGTCTTCCATTTTGCCACTAATCTTTGCACAATGCATCTGATGTTTCTAGTAACTCCTATTACTTCTATTAATCAGTCATGTGACAGAGAGTCAACAGACTTCTTGTAATCAGTCCAAGCTGCATTTAAGTTGGTCATCTTTCTCTTATGTTTTTTCCAAAAAACATCTTGTCAATTAGGACTGATCTGATCTTCTTTTCTGCTGTTTAGGCCGTTTCCCTTCTGCTCAAGTGGAAAGATCTTGTTTTCAGCCAGATGCTGTTGGAATGTATCAGTTAGCACACTAGTTAGCAATTTCAAAATTGTTGGTGAGCAGGCAATTGATATATACTTGCCTAGTGCTGACACTTTTGCTAGATCTTTCAGATAAGTTTTGTCAAATGCTAACCAATATTCAAATTTATCTGTCTGAAATATGCTTTAAACTGCTTATCAATGAGAAGGTGTAGACCAGTCAGATGTTTCAACCATGAAGATGTTTCAACCATGAAACCATGAAGTTCATCTTCACCTGATGCTGACCAGTTCTTGTTCTTCTTTGCTTCTTTCTTTGCCATTTCTGCTCTTATCACATGTTCTTTCATTTCAGCTTCTTTTTTATTCTTGTGCAACTTCTTTATCAAGCTGCATTCTTGTTGCATTTCTTTTAGTTGTCCCATAGCTGCACCCAGAACTGCATTGTTATTTTTGTGAAGTATTTGTCAGGTTCGTTGCAAAGTCTCCATTGATGTATTTAGTGGAAACGTTTCTGATTCAACACAACATTGGAGATTCTGCCTATAAATTCTTCAATTCAAGCTTTGTATATGATGATATTCTTGGCTACAATTGTCCTTACTGGTTTGGTATTTCCTATGCTTCTTGTTTCTAACTTATATTTCTTGATCACGTATTCCTTAATCTTCTTTTCTTCAGCTTCTTTCTTCAATTTGTTTGAGTTTGCTCACATTTAATCTTAGCATGCTGATCTTATTTTCCAGCCTGATCTTCCTATCAATATTATCTGTTAACAACAATGTGAAGTCACAGCATAAAGAAAAAGCGCTATAATATCTAGAATTTCTCAATATCGGATAATTCTCTTACTATTTTCTGGAAATAGTTGTCTAGCTTATGCTCACATAATCTCACCTACATGTCATTTTTTTAAATGAAATCATGTAGGATAGATTTCAAGCATAGAAAACTTTCATATCAATCTAATCAAAGGGAAAAATTATCAGTGCAATTCTGTAAGCATTGATAGATTCAGAATAGCCAGAACCTAAGCCACTGAATTTTCTTCCATTCAACAATTCCATGAATTCAAGTTAAGGAAGAGATTCAAAGAAATGAGAGATGTATATTAACCTGAGAAGTACATTAATCTATGAAAAAGATTCCATGTATATTTCTCCTTTAACTTAGAGCCTAGTGATCTATAGAAAGATTTCTGCTTCTTGTTGAATGTAAATATCCTTCACAGATATCTCTTCAGATAAGAAGAGAATTATGAAGTTGACTAAATTAAATGGGTTCCATTTATTAACTGTGTTAAATGACTACTACCAAGTTAATACTGAATATTTAACAGAAGCAATATGAAAATTTGGTATTAACCAGCCTTAATGAAGCTTTAGGGAAAATATGAGTCTGAATCAGGAGGGCAGGTTACCGATCTAGGCTGGATAGCCGTCCAAAATCTTTTAAAGATGAATTATTGAAGATGGTCTTTAGCGGATCATTGTTGCCTTGGTAATAAGTGCTAATGGCCCATCACAGTTTAATAAACGCAGGGTTAGTTTTTTCCTAATTAATTATATTTCAGAAATTACTATTTTGATTTTTCTTAGTTGTTTATTATAGCAAATGGTTCTAGAACACATTATTTCATTTATTTTGCACTGATTACACACCTATGAAAAAATGTTTATTATTAGGCTAATAGTTTTTTTTATTTTGTTGTCAAGTAGTATAGAGAAGGGCAGAAGTGGGTAAACAGTATTTCCATCCATGAGATGCTTATCTGAAGCCAAGCATGATAAAAACAGATAGAATTTGGCAAATATTTTTTAAAAAACCCTTGAGAAACATTGAGCATTCTGCAAAATCTAGCTAAGCAGAATTCAGTAATTCCCTTTTTCAAAATATTTCAAATTTGTGTAAAAGAGGTATTGATTTTATTGAACGTAATTTCATATGCCTGCTGAGCCAAGATTTCTAATATTGTTTTTATTAGTTCATGATGTCTCAATCTTATTTTTATGGAGCAATTATAGTTGCTTAATGAGAAGTAAAATATTTATATATAGTAACAAGTACAATATACTTGTAACAAAATATTAATAATTAATTAAAATAAGTTCAATTTCCTGTTGAAATTTGGAGCTTATAGTTAATGGAACTATATGCCAGATGACCATAAATAAGTAAGATTTGACTTTGTTAAAAAATTATACCGTAACAAATAATCGTACTTTTCCTGTGTGTAAAATTATCACTTATAATTTTATAAATAACTATAAATGCATTATAACTAAAAGCACTACAAAAGAAAACATAATGGACATATATTTCTCAAAGATAATTTATTTGTAATGGTTCTGATCTTGCCTGGGATCAAAAGGATCTTTTATATCAATTTGCAAAAGCAAATTATCCAATAATAAAACATATTATTACAGAATAATCTGTACCTAATGATGAAGATTTAATAATTTTACTAAATAATATAGCAACAATAATAATGGCAATATATGGAAAGATTTCTATATCAAGTTGTAGTGCAAGTCTTCCACAGAATGCATACTGTATGTCTTTAGAGAAGGAAGAGAATTATGAAGTTAACTAAATTAAATGTTCTATTTATGTATTCTTAGTGAAACAAGAAGTGACAAGGAAAGAAGATCTGTCTTCATGATAACAAAATGATTCACAGATGAACATCCAACAAGTGAAAGAAGCTGTGCTTGACAAGGTAGCATGTAAAGCACTTGTCTATAAAGTCATCAAGTGTCAGACTCTTCCTCCATCTCGCTCTGTGTTGATCCAGATGCACAATTAATACATTTATTATATTAAATTTGCACGAGCAAGCAATGATTTACTGGGTCTATATTTAACAGAAGGATTAAGGAAATTTTGCACTAGCCAGACTTAATAAAGCTCTAAGGCAAGGATTCTTAACCTGGAGTGCCAGTACTTCCAGGGAATGTGAGTTGGAATTTCAGGGAGTTTAAAAAAGAGAGACTTATGTCCCTTAGTGATGAGCCAGGAGTCACAATTATTTTTGTTAGAAATGCAAATGTTAATTAAACATTTCCCAGAGGGGTGGGCATAGAAGAGATTGGGAACCAGTAGTGGGATTCAAAATTTTTTACTACTGGTTCTGTGAGTGTGGCTTGGTGGGCATGGCAGGGAAAGGTTACTGTAAAATCCCACTACCTCCCCATCCACTAACTTGCTTTCCAGCTCCATTCTCCTGTGCAGGGCAACAAAACGAGACTCAGCCAATCAACTGGGACTCAGGAGGCAGAGAATAGATGTGGCAGGGCCAGACAGAGGTGGTATTTTGAGTAGTTCTCTGAACTACTCAAAATTTCCACTACCAATTCTCCAGAACTGGTCAGAACTTGCTGAATACTGAGATCTGGAGCTTCTTCGGTGATGGACCAAAATCTGTGATCATGCACAGTTTCGATCTGTGCTCGCCGCTGGAGCACCCCGAGCTGACTGGATTCAGGGCTAAGCCATCCTGCCTGGAACTAAAAGGAACCTACAGTGAAACTTTAACAAGATTCCTAAAAGATACATTTTAACTGAAACTTTGTAACAAAATAATAGAACCCCAGAAAGAGAAAGTAGAAAAAAAAGAAGCAAGAAGAAACAACTTTGGATTATTTGGATTACTTGGTGATTTTTGGATTTTTGGCTATTGGATTTAAATGACGAAAATCAATTAGGTGGTTGTTTAAAAGTGTTTAAAATGGCATCACTTTAAAAGAACTGAAAACGGAACTTGAAAAACAGAAAGAAGATGCACAAGAAGGGAGAGGTTCTTTTGGCTTCGTATTTCAATTTTTAGAAATGGAGATCTGGAACTATGAGAAACAACAAGAAATGCTTGGGAAGAAGGTTGGGCCAAAGACGAATCCATCTTTAATGATCAAGTAATTTTATGTGGGGGAAAAAAGGAAAGGTGGGAAAAAAGAGTGAAAAGTTTAAGATTTGAAAAAACAACCAAAAAAAGAATAATTTGAAAAATAATTACAATAGGAAGCAACAGAAGAGAGAATTAGGAGAAAGAAGGAAAGGAAAAGAAGTTATAAAAGACAGAAACAAGATATAGAGAAACAGGGCAAAGGTATAAGGATTGAAAGTATAAGCCTATTCAGAGACAATGGGTGAAAATTTAATTGAAAAAGGGATTCTACAAAGATACATAAGATAGTATTGTTATATTAGAAATAGAAATAATTTTAGAAAATATGAAACAATGTATGATTAAAATGATGGATAAAATACTTATTGTAATGCAGTGGAATGTTTATTAATAAATAAATGAAATAAAGTGAATAACAATGAAATTAGGAAAGGATGGGAACATTTTAATTATTATTAATGATTTGAAAAAAAAATTAATTATGGAAACTTTATAACTGTTCACAAGGAAGTATGATATTCAATTGAAAAGAAATGTTAAGGATGTTAAGATTCTAACTAATATTAATGATAGAATTGAATTGGAATGGAATGAGTGTTTTATTTACTGTTGCCATATATATGTATAATTTTTTTAAGAACACAGTGTGTATTTTAAGAGTGTACCGAGCAGAATTCAATTGGAAGTTATGTACCATATTGAATGTTATAATTTTAAAGGCATAACTTGAAGCTTAAATAAGAGTTGAATGGATAAAATTAAAAGATATAAAGGTGTCATACTCCAATTAGTAACTACAGGGGAAAATTTGTTCAATGAGAAAAGATAATATGAAATTGAAATAGGACAGACAAAAGTATAAATATAATGACTGGAAAGATATTGAAACTTAGAAAAAGATATAAAATTGAATTTAGATAAATAATTAAAAATAAAGTTGAGAAAACCAAGGGAGGTGAAAAATTATGGAGAAAATATTAAAACAGTAATAAGATATGGAATAGAACACAAAGATGAATATGAAATTGAGTTTGTGTCTGTATGAAGAAGTGATAACCCGGCATCATGCTATTCTCAAAAAAAGATGTTTTATTTGTATTATGTTTTTGTGAAAATCCAAATAAAATTTATATTAAAAAAAAAAAGAACTTGCTGAATACCACTTCTGTTGGGAACCATTCCTTTTAGAGTCCAATTCAGGATGGAAGGTTGCCTATCTGCACTGGACAGCCTCCCAAAACATTTTAATGATTGAATTATTACAAATAACCTTTGGTGGATCAATGTTGCCTTGGTGGTAAATGCTAATGCTACACCATGATTTGATAGATGAAGGATTATGTTGTTTTTCTAATTAATTGTGTGTTTTGGGATGTTACTCTTTTTATTTTTCTTAATTCTTTAGTGATAAGATGCCAAGAATTGCAATAAAGCACTATGTTTCTAAGAACCACCATCAGTATTGAAATCATATCTAACTATACCTGAACCTTTTCTTGCATGTTTCCTTAAAATAAAAGCAGCATCTCACCCTCCATCTCTCTCTCTGTTGTTCTAGTTACAAAATTAAAATTAAATTACTTTTGACAAATAACTTTTCTTCCTTGTTATAGTTTCCAAAGCATTTATAGTTTTTATAAAGCATTTAGGCATGGAGCTGGTTTAAACAAGTTGGCAGAAAAGTATTGTGTTTTGTTTTCTTTCTTTTTTACATTTTTATTTTATATTGTATTTTATAAAATATCTAACAGGATTTATCTTTGCTTTTCAGAGGAGATGAATTTCAGCTGAATGTAATAAATATTAATATGTGCAATATATATTTGACTTTTTACCCTTGGCATTTTAAACCAAAATTCTTTTGACAAATTCATTTTATACGTCATAAACTTTCCTACTATGTTTCCCATTCTGACTACCTTTGTCTTCAGATTTCTTCTAAGAAGTAGTTACTGAAAGAATAAATGAGGCAGTATTGTCAAGAGTACTTAGAAGGATTTTATTCACATGATGATGTTGAAATAAAAAAGTTAGCATGTAGGATGGGAAAGGACTTGTTTCATTAATCTGAATCCTAGGATCAAAGGAGAAAGGGAATGCATGGGGCATTTTACAGTGCTTAATACTGCTTGCTTTTATGGCATACAAATGCTGTTTGAGATATAGGAAATTTTTATCTCTTTTAAGCATTTTGAATATGAAATGTAAAACTGAAAAAAATGCATTGATATTATCTTGAGAATATGCTAAAACGCAACTGAATGGCCCTAATACAGGGCAACTTCTTGATTCTGTTTTCCTTAAAGAAATCATTCACTCGCATAAAACTAATTATATATTTAATATATAAAGCATTTGTAGATATTAAAACTAATTTAAATGGAAAAACAATCAATTATTAATGATGCTGGTTCTACACTAAACTTTGGAAGTATAAATATATCTTTATTGTTAATATTACAAATTTACTTACCAATTTGGAATCAATTTACACCTTAGAAAAAGTGGCAAAAGTGAGTAGTTTATGTCTTGTTTATTTGTTTCTGAGTAAATTGTCAAGGAGAACTCAAATGGTATTGCAATGACCTGAAAACTATAAACTCCATTTTGTTTTAAGACTAGAATGTGAATATTTTCATCTTGAGAAATTAATAATGTGACCCTCTATAGAAATTTTTGGAGATTTCCTATTTGTATACACTTCATTTCTTTCAAAGCATGTAATATCCTCAATTTGAGGAAAGAAAAGTTATCTTTTATCTACCTCATAATGAATATAACTGAAGACATTATATTATTAATAAGCTTAAGAGACACTTTGAAGTCTTTTTTCTACTTGTTACTGTATCAATATACAGATTTTATGGTACCAATCAAATCACGACACTATGACCAACGTATTGTGCATACAGAAGTGATAACAAACATTTCCTTTATTGATGTTGGCATCTTCTCTTGAAGGTTCAGTGGCCATTGTCTTTTCATTGAAGGAACCTAATGAACTAATTTTCACAACAGTATGATATAATGACTAGTTATTAAGATTATTTTCCAGTTATGCTCATGCTGTTGAACTAACAACAAAACGCTCTAAGTGAAACACCATACTCATTTATAAGGCACTTATAATCCATTGATTTCTGAGATCTTTAAAAGCCACTATTGTTTTTTCCTCATGAAATCAAATTATTTTTTTGTGGAAATTAAGGTTGTCAGGATGAATTGGTTTTGAGGGTTGGGGGATTTATTACAATGTTCAACCACAGTAAAATCCAGGAAAATAATTGAGAAATTTCATTGGAATATCTCCTAGTACTCCTGTTGATGCCTAAACAATATCATCTGATTTTTTTTTAAGGGCAAAAGCTTGGAAACCCTGGTTGAGAAACAGCTAAACCTAAATTATGGGGAAAAAAACTTGACAAAAACTTACTTGTCAAAGGTGATCATTGTATTTTTGTTACTGTTGATGGAAAGAAACATTTTTCAACCTTTATTTCCTTACTTTGCTTATGCAGTTTCTGTATAAGATTTTAGGGTCTGTATATAATATGATTCAGTGATGGATTTCATCCCTACTTTATTGTGACATATTTAACATTCCATTGGAATAAATTATGGAATGAATTTCAGTTACATGAACAAGATTCTTGCACCCAATTTGGTTTGATGGAAGATATTCCCTCTTCCATCAGTCCCATATGTTTTCACTATAAAAATTGATTGATCATTCTTTGTTAATATTAAAACTGTCTTAATTCTTTGTCCCTTCCTTCTCTCCCTTCTTGTTTCTAGATGACACCAAGCTGGCAGGAATATCTAACACCTGAGAATACAGACTCAAAATACAGAGGGATCTCAACAGACCCTCAACATTGGGCCCTATCTAACAAAATGAAATTCAATGGTAAGAAAAATAAAATTTTACCAAATGCACAGATATAGAATAGGTGTAACCTGGCTCAATAGCAATAACTGTGAGAGGATCTTGGTGCCTATTGTAAGTCACTTAAATATGAGACAGTAGTGTGCTGCAGCCACCAAAAAAGGCAATGTAATCCTAGGCTGCAGAATCAAAATCACATGAAGTGTTAGTACCACTTTTGCAAGGCCATACTTGGAATACTACATCTAGTTTTGGTTGCCACAATATTAAATATATATATATGTTTTGACTCTGGAAACAGTGCAGAGAAGAGCAACAAAATTGATTTGGGGGTTGGAGGCTAAAACATATGAAGAACGGTTGCAGGAATTGGATATGTATAGTCTAAAGAAAGAAGGACTAGGAGTGACATGACAACAGTGTTCTAATATCTCAGGGGCTGCCATAAAGAAAAAGGGTTAATCTATTTTCCAAAGCACTCGAAGGCAGGACAAGAAGCAATTGATAGAAACTAATCAAGAAGCAAAGCAACTTAGAACTAAGGAGAAATTTCCTGACAGTGAGAACCAGTGGAATGGCTTGTCCTCAGAAGATTTAGTCTCGGTTTAATCAAGTTATACCCATTTATTTTGAATGAATTCAGATCCCAAGACTAGATGAATTGCACCTTAAAGCATTGAATAAACTTGTAGTTGGTGGATACATGTCTATGTGTTATCTCTGAAAAATCTTGAAACATAAATAGAAAAATTTCCAGGACAGGAGTAGCAGTTGCATTTTTTCTACTGGGTGGAAATTTGTAAAAAATTTTCATTCATCAGTACAGAAAGATTTTTTTTTTCATCAAAGGTAAAATGAAAAGGAGAAGAAGACAGGATGAAGTCAATGGGGAAAAAGTGAAGAAGTCACTCTCAAGAGACGGAATAAACTATGAGTTTCTATGCTTAGTGAACAGCCATGAAAGTGTTTGCTAGTTGCCCTCCAATAAAACATAATTTTTTCTCTTAAAGTTTTAGGAGTAAAATGCAATGCCTTCCTGCTTCCAAAGTGAATTCTTGGAATATGTTTGGAGGTATACAAAGAAGCACCATCACATCTAAAAGTAACATCTCTGGAATGGAATAAGGTTGAAAGTAATAAATCCTATTTTCAGGCCCTTTGAGTTAAAGCAGAATTATTATTTTTTAAATGCCAAAACATTTTAGAAGTGAGGACAACTTCATGATTTTTAGTTGTCATCTTTGCTTGTTGAGTGAAACCTATTAGAATGAATTCCCTAAACTAAGCAAACACATATGACTCTTTCTTAAGAACACATTTTCTCAAGAATTCTACAATATACAGACTCAAAATCTAAAGCCCCTGTCACACTGCACCAACGGATGCAAAGAGGATGTAAAACGGACAAAAAAGCTTGCCATCCATTGGTTAACGCGATGTATCCATTCTGTACTCACTGCCTCCGTTTTGCTTCCTCTCTATCCATCCAGCATCTGTTTATGGATGTTTCATCCGCTCAGAAAGTTTTGAGCTACTCAAAACTTTTGCGCAGAAAATGTATCCAATTCGTCCATTCTGCATCTGCTAGGCATCCGCTAGGCATCCGTTCTGCTTCCGTTACGCATCCGCTATATCCGCTAGGCATCTGTTCCGCATCCGCGCAACTCGTATCCGTTCAGACGCAGGGAGGAAGCGGAATGGACGCGGAACAGATGCAGAACGGATGCCTAGCGGATGCAGCACAGAAGCAAAGCATTTAAAATGGAAAAAACATTCGCAGAGGGGACCTATCTCGAATATTAAGGATGTCTAGAGGATGCCTAGAGGATGCAAAGGGACACCTATACTGCCTATAAAAAGGGGGAGCAACACATCTGGATCTCACTTTCAGACCAGCAGCCCTGCTGCAGACCTCTGCAGCCTTCATCTGACTCTTGCTCTTCCACAGCATCCAGTCATGTCCACTGTGGATCGTAACACAGTCCTTTTGGCAGCCACCATCCTTCTGCAACAGTAGGAAGCCATCTACAGGCTCTGTGAATTCTACTACGGGAAGAAAAAGAGGCGGCCAAGAAGCATCTGGGTCCGAAGATGGATCAGGAGAAGAGCAGAGTACGGATTGTACAACAAGTTGATGGTGGAGCTCGGGAACGAAGACACTCGTGCATTCCAGAACTTCATGAGGATGCCTCCAGCCATGTTTGACAAAGTTGTGCAGCGGCTGACACCCAGGTTGACCAAGGCAAACACCAACTTCCGGCCCAGCCTGGAACCTGGGCTCAAGGTGGCACTGACTCTGCGCCACCTGGCCTCAGAGACCACCTACAGGAGCATGCAGTACGGCTGGAGGGTGCCACACAACACCATCAGCATTGTGGTCAGAGAAGTGGTGCAGTCCATCATCGAAGAATACCTGGAGGAGCTCCTCCAGTGCCCCTCCACAGAAGAAGGATGGAAGAAAGTTGCAGAGCAGTGGTATCAGAGGTGGAACTTCCCACACACCATTGGAGCCATAGATGGCAAGCACGTGGCCTGCAAAGCACCAGCCAAGTCGGGCTCCACTTATTTCAACTAAAAGGGCTTCTTCAGCATCGTCCTCTTTGCCATGGTCGATGCTGACTACAAGTTCATGTACATCGATGCTTCAGGCAACTGCTCATGTTCAGATGCCCAGGTATACAACACCAGTGACCTCAAGGAGGGGCTGGAATGCAACCTCATCATGGGCTTCCCAGATCCAGACCCCCTGCCCAATGACACGCAAGATGTGCCCTACTTCATTGTGGGGGATGACGCCCTCTCCCTCAGAACCTACCTCATGAAGCCCTACACTTCCAGACTCCTCACCCGTGAAGAGAGGATCTTCAACTACAGGCTGTCCAGGGCAAGGCAGGTGGTGGAGAACGCCTTTGGCATCCTGGCCAACAAGTTCCAGGAACTTCTCACCACCATGCAGCATCGCCCAGAGGAGGATCGTGGAAGCTTGCTGCATCCTGCACAATCTCATGTGCACCCGCTACCCAGTCTTGCAGAACAGGCTCGTGGACCTCCATCAAGGCAATGGAGACATGGAGCCTGGGAAATGGAGGCAAGGACAAAACCTGATAGACACTGAGGATGTGCAAGGCCCCAACAGAGCCTCACGTGAAGGGAAGAAGCAGCGCAACCTCCTGAGACACTGGTGCAACTCCCCAGCTGGAGCAGTGGAGTGGCAAGACAGGATGATAGATGACTAATGGGTGCTTCCTTCAGCCTGATGATCACACTGATGAGATTGGGCCATATATGTTGGGTGAGCCTACAATGAACAGGGCGTTTAATAAAGAGTTGTGTTTGTGTTGACATGTGTGGATCAATGATTACATTGTTATTGATAATAAAGGGCCATAGGTGTAGCACCTGGGAGGGTGGACCATACAGTCCCACTATGCTTACACTGGAGGTTTATCTATCCCCACAGCTATTACCCATCCCAAAGGTATCCCTGCCCATCCCACTGCTATCTTAACCCATCCCACAAGCATGCAAAGGCTTAAACCAATTCTAAAAGTTTCCACCAAAACTTTATTAAAAAAAAGAAATGAAGCAAGTATGTGAATCAAAGATAAACTTTATTGAACAAGAAGCTGTAAAAGAAAAATGACCCAAGTCAAGTGTCCAAATAAAGTCCACACCCAGTCTCTGGCAGTCTTCACAGTCACTCGGAGGTGTGCCCAGTCTCGGGGGTGAAGGGTCCAGGTGCTGGGAGGTGGTTGCTGCTGCAGTGCTGGTCTGAAGCACCACTGGGGTGCCTGGCCCTGAGAGGACAACAGGTGACAGTGTGTTGAGAAAGCTCTCAGACAGCTGGCTCAGACCCGTGATGCTGAGAGGTCCTTCCTCCATGCCATGGGGTGTCAGCCCCAGTACTGATGACAGATGTTCTGAGGCCGGGCTTGGCTGTGGGGTGGAGGAAGGAGTAGTGTAGTGGGGCTGTCTGCTCTGCAGCTGGGCGAGGACTGGCATGGGTGGCATCGCTGTCGTCGGTGGCATCATTGGCATGGGTGGCATCGGTGGCATCAGTGGAACCGGTGGCAATGGTGTTGCCCGATGACTCTGTACCTGGACTGGGAAGGACTGCTGCCTGTGCTGCTGGACCTCCTGGTAGCCGTAGCCCTGGTAGATGAGGGGCTGTGGGAAGCCTTGGAATGGGAGGGACATCACCTGGAGTGGAGGAGCAGACCTGGACTGGATGGGAGCAGGTTCCTCTGGATCTGGAGGGTTGTGAAGCAGCTCAGTGATCCGGTCCTTCACCACCTGGTACTGGGGTTCCTCCATGTTCCTGAGGGTCTGGTTGACATAGGTGAGGAAGGGCTTGCGGTTGGAGGATGAGGAGTCGGTGCTGACCAGCTGAGAGAGGAGAACTATGCTGGTGCGGATGGTGTCCCTGATCTCCAGCAGGACAGTGTGGCTCTGCCCCTCCTGCTGTCTGGCTCTCTGCCTTTCTGTGGAGGTGGAGCTGGGGGGTGGTGGATGCGGCTACGGCTGTGGTGGATGCGACGTTTCCTTTCTCCAACCACACCAGAGAGTCCTGCACCCGCTCCACCACGGTTACAACACCTGTCCGCGGGTTCTCCGCCGTGGCACGCTCCACAGAAACCTGCCTGGAGACAGGGACTGACTCTCGGCCGGAAGAGGACTGGCTCTCAGCAGGCTGCCGGAGAGAGAGGGTCGTGAGAGGGGCTGCTGGTGCTCCTCGGTGGCGGACCTCACCCTCCAGGAAGCTGCACCTGGCCATGACGTAGGTCTCTCTGTCTGTCAGCTTAACTGTGGCCTGGCCAGATTTCTTCAGGTGCAGGTTCCCGGATCCAGGTGTGCATGTGCTTCCACCAGCCGAGGACCACCTCCAAAGTGTAACCCATATTCTCCGCCCTCTCTCTCCAAGCAGCCTGTGTTCCTTCCGCCACAGATAGTCATTTTCTCTCAGCCACTCCAACACCTCATCCTCGTGTTCCTCCTCAATATAGTATGGCCTCCTCTCCCGTTGTCGCATACGTCTCTTTCTCCCTTTGGCAGGACCAGATGGGCCCTCATCAGAGGGGCTCCCAGGTGGTAGGGGCTGCTTCTCCACACCACCACCACCAGCAGCAGCAGGATCATCATCATCATCATCATCATCATCATCACCACCACCACCAGCAGGATCATAATCATCATCAACAGCAGCAGCAGCACCAGCAGGATCAGCAGCAGCACCAGCAGCACCAGCACCAGCAGCACCAGCAGCACCAGCAGCACCAGGAGCATGAGCAGGACGAGCAGGATGAGCAAGAACAGGAGCACGAGCAGTACGAGCAGTAAGAGCAAGTCCAGGAGCACGAGCAGGACCAGCAGGACCAGCAGGACCAGGAGCAGCTTCAGCAGAGTAAGCACCAGCAGAAGCACCACTGCCAGGAGCAACTTCAGCAGAACCTCCAGCACCAGAAGAGCGAGCCCGAGCAGCAGAAGCCCCAGCAGCAGCAGAGTCAAGGACAGGGGCCAGGAGGGTGGCCCTGTCCCTCTTGCCAGGGATGGTGGCAGGTTGCTGAGGCTTTTGCTTCTTCCCCATGGTTGTGGGGTTGCTGGCTGGCAGGCAGGATGGCAGGCACCAAGGATGGCAGGAAGCCTGTCAGGAAGCCTGGCAGGAAGGCTGGCAGGAAGCCTGGCAGGAAGGCAGGCAGGAAGGCAGGCAGGCAGGCACCAAGGCTGGCAGGCAGACTGGCTGGCAGGGAGGCTGGCAGACACCAAGGCTGGCAGGAAGGCTGGCACCAAGGCTGGCAGGAAGGCTGGCACCAAGGCTGGCAGGAAGCCTGGCAGGCAGGCAGGCACCAAGGTTGGCAGGCAGGCAGGCTGGCAGGCAGGCTGGCAGGAAGCCTGGCAGGAAGGCAGGCACCAAGGCTGGCAGGCAGACTGGCTGGCAGGGAGGCTGGAAGGCAGTCTGGCAGCAAGGCTGGCAGGCAGGCAGACAGCAAGGCTGGCAGGAAGGCTGGCAGCAAGGCTTGCAGGCAGGCATGCAGGCAGGGCAGGCAAGGATTCGATGTATCCAGCAGCAGGTCTTTCCTCCGAATGCTGGCCACATGCGAGCTGCTTCCCTTTATATCCGCGTGGCTTACACAATGCATCCCCCCCCGCATGCACAATTAATGCTCAGCATCCGTTCGACTTCCGTTGTGCATCCGCTAGGCTTCCACTCTGCATCCGCTTCATCTGCTGTGCATCCGCTGTGCCTCCGCTGTATCCATTCTGCGTCCGCTTTGCTGAGGTCCCCCGGAAGCCTTGCGGATGTGCCATCCGCTCCATCCGCTCCCATCCGCTGGGCTTCCGTTCCGCATCCGCTTTCCATCCACTCTGCGTCCTCCCCGCGTCCGTTCCTTTCCGTGTTATCCACTCCGGTTATGCAAATTTTTGCACCTTTTAAGAGCGGATAACAACTGATGGAACATTTTGCTCGTCCTTTGTGTCCTTTTTACATACGTTTTGCATCCGTTGGGCAGTGTGACAGGGCCTTAATTCTCGTGTTTTCTATTCCTAAATATTTTAACAAGTGAAAAAGTATATTTCAACTTTTCTCAAAAGGATCAATTATATAGGTAAAAATCTTACTCCGCAATAAGCCGGCATAGCAAAAAGAAAATTCCAGATTGCAGAAAAGAAAAGCAACAAAATAATGATTGATTGTCTGGAGAAAAGAAATGGAAAAGAACAAATATCCCTATTGTTCCAAATTTCTCCATTTCTCCTTTTTCTCTTAAAAACTTCTTACTAAGTTCCAGGTCTGATCTGTTTCCCTTGCAATCTACATAACTCACCTGGATTTAGCTGGCCAAAAAAGTGGTGCAAAAAGGGCCAATGGTAAGAGGATTTCTTAGTGGATATAGGCACAGACTTTCAAAGAGATATAAGAGTGCAGAATCTTACACAATAATTAAATGTTCAAAAGGTACACAGAAATTAATACCTTTATTAATTGTATTTCATTAAGCATTATACATCAATTCACTTGTCTGCTATTCTCAGGCCAAGTAATGCATGGGAACTGGGAAAGAAGAGTACACTCCATAGATGATAGTTATAGGCATAAATCAAGGAAGGAGCTTCTGATAAAGATCTGAGCTTTTAACCTTTTCCAGTCCTACTTCATCAACATCCCAGCACATTTCATCTCAATTGTTGCTTCATTGATCTATTAAATTGCTGAGTTGAACATTCCAGTTCTCATTTCTGATTGCTATTTTAAAGGATTGTTACCTGTGACCTGCTACATACCAATTTTATCTATGTAGTTAATATCCAAATTTAGTTTGTTGATTTACTTGTTTTCCATCCACTTCTGCAGTCCATACTTTTCTTTCAGCTCTAAATCATTTATCTATTTTTATCAATATTTTATTTCTTGTAACATTATGTTCAAAAAATTGACAAGAAGGACACAAGGAACTATGTGTTCTATTAATACCAGGAAGACTGTTACAGGGTTTCCTAAAATTATTGTTCTATGACCCTTCATTAAATAGTTATTAATTCAGAATAGATTTATTTAGAAAAGTGGTGTTATAACTTTAGTTTCAAGAAAATATTGGAAAATATTCTGATTAGCAAGGTAATTAAATGGCCTATTTGAATAAAGTCAGATCCAATTCAAATTATTGATGAAATTTGAATTGGATTTGATTTTGAGGTAATGAATATATCAAGAATCTTGATGTATATATCAAGATTCAAACATATTTGGAAAATCAAACTCATGTAATTCAAACAAAATTGTCACTAGATATCATGAACTTTTTATCACGAACTCATTTTTTTTTATTTATTTATTTATTTATATTTGGTTTTTCAATTGCTTACAAGATAATAGGTACAAGTAAAAACATAGTTATGAATACATGGATACATATAAGAAAAATAGAAAAATAAAAAGAACAGGGACAGTAGGCACATTGGTGCACTTATGCACGCCCCCTACAAACCTCTTAGGAAAGGGGTGAGGTCAATAGTAGACAGTCTAAGGTTAAAGTTTTTGGGGAAGAAACCACAGAGTCAGGTAGAGTATTCCAGACATTGACCACTCTGTTGTTGAAGTCGTATTTCCTGCAATCAAGTTTGGTGTGATTAACCTTGAGTTTGTATCTATTGCTTGCTCTTGTATTGTTATGGTTGAAGCTGAATATTCATTGATAGGTAAGACATTGCAATATATAATTTTATGTACTACACTTGGATCAGACCGAAGGTGGCATAGTTCTAGATTTTCTAGGTCTAGAATTTCAAGTCTGGTGGCATATGGTATTCTGCAACGAGTAGAGGAGTGGAGAACTCTTCTTGTGAAATATTTCTGTACTTTCTCAATTGTGGCAATATCAGATATGTAATGTGGGTTCCAGACTGATGAGCTGTATTCGAGTATTGGTCTAGCAAATATGTCATATGCTCTAGTTATTAGTGTAATATTACCAGAGAAAAAGCTACATAAGATTAGGTCAACAAACTCTTAACACCTTTTTGGCTGTGTAGTTACAGTGGGCTCTAGCACTTAGATCATTAGAGATGAGTACTCCAAGATCCTTGACAGAGTTTGGATCATCAACAAGGTCTTGACTATTCAGTATTTTATTTTCTGATTTTTTTTGCCAGTATGTAAGTCAGAGCATTTATTTGTTGAGATTTGAAGTTGCCATTTGTTTGACCATTCTGATACATAGTCAAGATCTTTTTGAAGAGTAGCAGTATTATCTGTGGTGTTGAACAGCTTTACATCATCAGCAAAGAGAATGCAGTTGCTCTTGATATGATCACAGAGGTCATTTATGTAGAGTATGAAAAAAGTTGCCCATAGAACACTGCCTTGGCGGACACCACTGTTGACAGGTACAGAATTTGATAGGATGCTCCCAATTTCGACAATTTGATAGGATGCTCCCATTTTGACCATTTGCTTCCTTATTGTTATGGGTCATTTGTTTTTTCTGGTTTTGGGAGTTGTTATTGGTACATATAGTTTGATGACTCTTTTGACTTCAAGTAAAAATATGTTGTAATGGTCTTCTACAGTATTGCATCCAGTGAATAGAAATTGCCAATCAAGGGTTGAGAGATCATTGTTTATCAGATCATAGTTGCCTTTTTTGAAGTTATAATTGGGGATTCCGTCATTGTGATGATTTTTGTGTGGATGTATGTTGAGACAAAAGTCAATCATGTTGTAGTCACTGTTGGAAAAGTGTTCTTTAATTTGATTTCCATAAATTGAATTTAAACTATTGCAGAAGATGAGATCAAGGCAGTTGTTAAGTCTAGTATTGTTGGTTACTGGTTATTCTATTCCCAGATTTGTTACTGCATTGTAGAAGGTTGCATGTGTGGGGTCAGTTGTACATTCGTTAAGGGTCTAGTTAATATGAAGTAGATGGAAGTCACCAAGGAAGATAAAAGCATGTGGGCAGAATGCTGCCCATATTAGTGGTGTATATAGCTTGTTTGCCTGTTCAGGGGTTCTGTAACATAGTTAGAACCAAAATGTGATATTTAAGGACAGTTCACAGAAGAGGAATAGCAAGCTACAGGGTAACTTGAATGTTTTTTAGATGTAGGGACTTTTTATAGGAGATGGCAACACCACCTCCTCTACGGATTTCACGATCTGACTATCTGGTAAACATGATAGTCTCTTACTGTGGTTATGGAGTCAGGGAGAGATGCATTGAGCCATGTTTCACAGACAAATATAATGTCAAATTTAGCCGTATTTAGTAAGAGGAGAAATTCAGGTATTTTATTTACAAGGCTTCTTGCATTGAGTAGCTTGCATTTAAGGCCAGTTGTGGTAGTTAGGGATATGCCTAGTTTTGAGTGATGTTGGATTGGATGGGGTGGGGTTGGATGCTGAGTTGTGGGTTGTATGACTTTCTTTTGATGCAATCAGCATGGTAGTCAATGTACAGATCCTTTTCTCCATTGTCCATATTGTTTTTGAGTTCTGCGCAGAGTTCATGGGAACATATTTTTTGCAGTATGGATAAGTCTGGTCTATATTGGCACAGCCAAGGAAAACTGTACTTCTTCCAGGAAACAAACCTTCATATTGCTAAAAACTGCAAATTTTATATCAAAAACTATTTCAAAGAAGATAGACTACCTGGAACAAATTGGGGTTAACTCTACAGCTGAGCATTTATTGTTATGTATATGTCCATATATGTCCTATTGTTTTCTCTGTATTGATTTTATAGTTTTATATATGATCAAATGACTAATCAAAAAAGTAGGTTGTAATAATAACAAAGGAGCATGATACCAGATATTTAAAGAGTGCTTCAGTTGAAAATATTTCAAGTCTATTACACCACCTTTGCATTATCACAGCATGACAAGCAGCTTTTCAATTCATGTTTGGCTGGTTCTCTTGTTTTTTTTAATATTAGAGTTCTATGCGAGTAGTCCTCACAATTCCCTCTTAATTTATTTAGTGCACTAGCTAGATTGTCATGGGAATATTCCATAAACATCCAGGTGTTTTGCAACTTTCAATTCTGATTATGAATTTCTGTAACAATCTCTGTTCATAACTCATTATCAGAATCAGTTCTGGATTTTGATTTATTTGCTTATTGGTCCTCTGTTGTTTCCTGAATGCAAAACATTTGCTATAACAGCATTGAACTGCTTTATTAAGAACATTTCCTGCAATGCAACAATGAACGGTAATAAAAATTTACCCCAATATGTTCCACCCTGGGCATAGACTTCTTGACTTAAAAAGCTCTGCTGGAAGCAAAGATTCCATCATGAAGAAAAGGGCACAGTTTCTGCTGGATGAACAGGAACAGAAAAAGTCTTCATTACCGGGAGGGAGGGGGATATTAACTCCCATATTTAACAGCATTAAGGCACAAATCCCTTTCATTTAAAGAGCTAAGATCCCATCTCTGTATTTCTGAAGAGTTCTCAGTAACCTCTTTTACTCAAAGTAAGTACAAATTAAGTTATGTTAAACTCTTCCTACAGAAGATTTACAAGGACGAGATAACAGAACTGGCAGATGTTCCTTGATTCATTCATTTGAAGGGAAGGGCATTGGAAATGGCTTTGGCACAGAATGACATTTGGAATAATGGCCTGTGATTCTTTTGGCACTTTTAGTGTTAAGCAAGTGATCTAAAAGGTAAAATGGATTCACAGTGAGAGTCAGCACCAGTGCACAGGTCGTCCGTAAAAATAGAAGATTCCATTATTCTTTCAGTTCCCTGAGGAGGCCAGGTTTCCAGCATCATTACCAGAATAAAATCTGACTTTCCCAACTCCCCTAATTTCCTCCTAATAATTATAGGTCAAGCACTTTTTTGTAAATTATAAAACCTTTGTTCTTATCAAAAATGAATAGTGGAAGGATAAAAAAAAATGAGGAAATGTCGAAGGGTGTGTGTGCATGTGTGAGCATGTCTGAGGGGGGGAAAATTTCAATTAGAAAACCAAGCTAATTTGGTATGACCAAAGACTGTCAGCCATACTGACGGTGCTCTATTATGCAGTCATTTGGGCTCTTTCAAATTAGTTATGTTAATGTCCTGTGAGTGAATGTAACACTTGGATGGGACAAGATTTCTACAATTAATTTCTTCAGTCAGTGGAGAGACAAGCAAATTTATTTCCCCCCTCTCTGGGAATTGGTTGTGGAGGGTGTGAGGTAGAAAGAGTGCATTTAGGAACGGAGTACAAGCTAAACACAAGCCCTAAATAAAGCAGAAACAATGGGAGCCAATGCCTCCTCATTCATTCAATTGACAATGTTTTGCAGCTTAAACCTGTTTTATTAATTATGTTTGACATTTCCTTAATTAGTTTCATTTACACCAAATCAATCCCTACTGTTGGATGGCATCATTTATCATTTTGAAAAATTTGCATACTGAGTGCTGACTTTTTCTACTTAATTATACATTAAAAGTGTCAAGCGTGCTTGCTGGCTGGCATTATCTGCGCCAGAAAGGTTTGTGGCTGGACTGTGATGGTATTAATCATTACAGCCCTCTCAGTGCTTCTGGGTAATATCTGGGGAGTAAGAATGGTTCTCATTTGAACACTAAAGAGCAGACGTGCTTTTGTAAAATGACCCAGAGCAAAAACAAAATAAATGACCTAAAACATCCGATCTACTGTAATGTTCTGCTCTTTCAACAGAAATATGATTTGGGAAAGAAGGAAGAGGGACAGAGGAGAAAGCACTCCATGTTTACTGTTATCTATTAACCTGCTATGCATTAAATTTAGAGGCAATTTTGGAAAATTACTTTGAGTTTTATGAATGGGAAAACATGGCATTCTCCATTAACTTGATCTAGTTTGGCTAAGGCACCAGACTAGATAGCAGGAGACTATGACTTCTAGTCCTGCCTTAGTCATGAAAGCCAGTTAGGTGACCTTGGGCCAATCATTGTCTTCAGTCCAACTTCCCTCACAGAGTTGCTTTGTAGAGAAAATAGGAGGAGAAGGAAATATAAATTGATAACTTTTTAACAGGCCAATCAAAGATTATATGTAGATGTTTGTGTGCTTGCAAAGTCCTGAATTTTGAAGCTTTTGTCATTAAGCTGCTTTCACTATAAACAACAACAGTATAAAATAAGATAATGAGTATGTCTGTTCAGCTTTTCCTGCTATTTTTGCCATTAATTTCATGGAAACCGTCTCTGGCCTGCTTGGAAGCAAAGGAATATTTTCAGGCAGCTAAGCAACAAAGCTTTACAAGCATAGAAACAATTCTGTGTGGAAGAGTGATGCGCACTGAAGCCAATGGTATCCCTAACCTATTTGAATCCAAACTTTTGCTACAATTGATTTAATAGATAGAGCCAATAGTAGCACATAGATGCTTTCCCACTCTCAGAGTACCATTCAAAGCAGCTGTGTATCTTCAGTCAGCAAGCAGCATTTCAAATCTTATTGCCTTTTTCCAAGATGTCACTACTTAACTCTACCATCAATATATCACTTCAAGATAGATTTATATATATATATATATATATTTACAAACATAAAGGTACTGATTTAATTGGAATGGGGCCTGGGAGCACTTAAAACAGTTCTACTTTCAAGATTTGCAATGGCAGCTAGACTTATATACTGCTTCATAGTGCTTTTCACCTCTCTCTAAGTGGTATACAGAGTCAGCATTTTGCCTCCAACAATCTGGGTCCTTCAGAAGGATAGAAAGCTGAGTCAACCTTAAGCCACTCAGAATCAAACTCCTGGAAAGAGCAGTGAGTTAGCCTGTAGTACTGCATTCTAACCACTGTGCCACCACAGTAATTGAAGTTATGATCCTAACTCAGGGGTATCAAACTCACAGCCTGTGGGCCAGATGTTTCACATGCTAGCCCTACCCCATATCCAGTTTAGCGAAGGGGGGGAGTCCCCATATGTCACAAGACAATGCCGTAACAATGTGAGTTTGACACCCCTGTCCTAACTTATCAATCAGGCCACAATCCAACCATCCCAGTCATTTTGCCTCTTTCCCATGATTCACACAGGGAATAGTTGAACGTATGAGAACATGGGACTAGAAATGACAAATTCCAAGATAAAATCTCCCTTAGTCATGAAAGCTCAATAGTTGACTTTGGGCCAATCATTCTTAGTCTAATTGATTTCATAGGATAGTGCGCTATCTTGATCTTAAATAAAGATATAAATCTAATAAATATATTGTTAGGGATAACATTGTTTACCCTAACTGGTTTAGGTGAAATAATAACTATGAATCATAGTTAGTGTATGTTAGAGTGTATGCAGCTTTAACTGTGAAATAGCAATTAAAGGAGGGGTTATGAAAACAATATAAAAGTAGCAAGACTACGGCTTGCTCACTCTCTCTGGCTTTGATGATCCCTGATTACTGCTTGGACTCAAGACTGCATTGCTCGAACGGGAGAGACAACAAAGGACTGATTTTGTAAGTGAACTGACATAGGATATTCTACATGGACTTTGCTAAATGAATACCCCGGAATGGACTGACTACATGGTAAATGAATATTGGACTGTTATTTGACTATGCCATAAACTTATACTGGAATAAAATATATTCTTGATAGCACAAGCGTATCTGTTATTTTTACTGTATGTTAATAAACATACAAGCTTAGCTCACTCATTTATCTGTGTGCCTATCTGACTAACGCTGCACATTCTGTTTAGCTTGTCTACCTAACCCTGGTTGGGGAACCCAGGCATAACACTGGTTATGGGCCCAGAGGCTGCAAAGTCAGTTTAACAAGGTTAAACAGATTTATGTAAAAAGTGAGAGTTTGTATTGTTATACATTACAGTAAACAGACAGCTGTGTTTTATTAATTATATTTTTATATCCATATAAGAAAACATGGCACAATGTTTTCAATCAGCAAAGTTTGTCCCTTATATCCAAGCTGGATGGAACAAACTATGTATCATGGTCTACAAAATGTAGTCTACTTCTACGAAGTGAAGGTCTGTGGAACATAATTGAAAATCCACCAAACGTAGAAGAATGGGATCCAGAGAATGAGGAAGACAGACTAAAGATAGAAGAATTTATGCATAAAAATCAACAAGCCATTTGCATAATTGGGTTAACCTTAACTGATCAACAGCTTGTTTATATCCACGGAGAGAAAACGGCTTTTGGGTGTTGGCAGAAGCTGAAGAGGATTTATGTCCGAGATAATATTGGTGCACACATAAATCTAACACGGAAACTTTTCAGGACGCATCTCCAAACAAATGGTGCTATGCAGAGTCATTTAAAAACTATGCAAAGCATTTTTACTGAATTACACGAGAAAGAGCTTATATTCTCTGAACATCAAATTTATATAATTCTATCTTCCCTTGATGAAAGTTATGATAACTACGTAACTTCACTTGAAATTTTGCCAAAGGACAATTTAACTTTAACTGATATAACTGGCAGATTGATTGAAGAGGCCAGAAGAAGGCATGAAAGAGATGAATTAAGGAGGGAGCAACCTCAAAAAGAAGATAATAAACCTCCTACTGCATACGCAAGTAAAAAGTGTTTTAATTGTGGAGGAAGAGGACATTTGGCAAGATTTTGTAAAAAGGCAAAGCGCCAGAACGCTGGCCAGAATACTAAAAATCATCAAAAAATAAATAAAAATTTAGAGTTAGCCATGTATACTAACGGAGCTGTAAAAAATAATTTATGGGTGGTTGACAGTGGGGCATCCCATTGTATAACAAATGATAACAAAAAATTTATTAAAATGTCCCAGAGTAAACAGCAGATATCGTTAGCCAATGGCTGGAAACTGAAAGCTAAAGGTGAAGGTATAGCATATTGTTCTTTTATAAAAGAGAATGTAAAAATGTTATATGTACCACAACTTAAGTTTAATTTAATTTCAGTTAGAATTTTGGTTAAACTAGGATATGTAGTTACATTTAAGGGAGATAACTGCATACTTGAAAAAGAAGATAAGAAAATTACTGCATCTTTAAGAGGTGAATTATATGTGTTAAATGATGATGGTTTATAGGTGGCTAACACAATTTATGAAAATAAGAAACCTCATGACGAATGTATTCACTTGTTACATCGAAGGCTAGGGCATTTAAATTTTAAAATGCTTAAGAAAACTGTTGAATTATCTAAGGGAATAAGTTTGAAATCTTGTAATAAGTATTTGCAATGTAATGCCTGTAATCAAAATAAGAGCAGGGTCATACCGGCTAATAGAGTTGATGGATTTACTACTAAAGAGCCTTTAGAAATAGTATTTGCTGATTTAATAGGTCCGAAAAAAACCAAGTGTAGGAGGAGCTCGTCACATACTAAGTATAATGGACCACTATTCTAGATATGGGTTTTGCTATTTAATGAAGAGCAAAACTGAAACATATCAAAATCTATTTAATTGGTTAAAATTCGCTGAAAGAAAAACCAAAAAGAAATTAGTAACTCTCATCACAGATAATGGTACAGAATTTACAAATAATAAATTTAAAAACAGACTTAGAATGTTAGGTATTCAACATAAAATGTCTGCACCATATAGGCCACAACATAATGCCTTTATAGAGAGAAGAGGCCAAACATTACAATCAATGGCACAAACTATGATGTCTGATTCAGGATTACCTGACAATTTATGGGGAGAAGCAATAATGTGTGGTAATCATATATTAAATAATGTTGTTAATTCAACAACAGGTGAATTACCATTCACACTGTGGCATGGTACAAAACCTGATTTAAGTTACATGCACACATTTGGAGCACCAGCATGGGTGCATATCCCTACACAACTTAGATACAAAGGACAGCATAGAGCTAAAAGATTGATTTTTGTAGGTTATACATCTAATCATAGATCTTATAGATTCTGGGAACCAGGTACATCTAGAGTTTACACCAGTGCTAGTGCAAAATTCCTAGAACATGTAGGATGGAATAGATTAGAGCAAGATTTAAATAATGAAGTATTTATTGAACCCGACAAAAGGCAGAAAGATGAGATTAGCTATAAGAAGAGTCCAATTAAAGAAGAAGTCCACGAAGAGCAAATAGGACCAGAACAAGAGGAAATAGTTGATCAGGAAGAGTTACATGATCAAGAACAATTAATAGAGTAAAGTCCACCTGTAAGTCCTATAATACCTAGATGTACTACACGTGTAACTAGACCACCTGATAGGTATCAAGCAAGTATAGTTTGCCAAGTAACTAAAGTTGCAACTAGTGTAGATGAACTTAGGATGTATCCTGCTAAGGATCAGGAGAATTGGCAAAAGGCAATGGAAAAAGAACTAAATTCATTAAAGGTAATGAAAGTGTATGAAGATGCCAAATTACCTCCAGGAGAAAAATCCATTGGGTGCAAATGGATATTTAAAGTAAAAACTGGAAATGATGGGACTGTTACCCATAAAGCTAGGTTAGTAGCTCAAGGATTTAATCAAACTGCATCTGATTACGATGAAGTTTTTGCGCCAAGCCTTAAAGCTACATCTTTAAGAGCAGCATTAGTGTGGGCAGCTAAGAAAAACTATGTCATTAACCATTTAGATGTAGAAACTGCTTATCTACATGCACCATTGCAGCACACTATATATTTAAGAAAACCAATTGGTATAAAAGAAAATAAATAGTAATGATTGTTGGAAACTCAAAAAGAGTCTTTACGGGTTGAAACAATCTGGGTTTGAGTGGAACCAATATATTGTGAAAGAGTTAAACAATATAGGTTTTAAATCTGGTTTAGCAGATCCGTGTGTGTTTAAAAGAGAAAATAATGGAACGGTGTCATTATTGTTATTATTTACAGATGATATTGCTTTAATAACAAAAACTAATAATGAAGCTAATGAGATTATATCATTATTAGCCAAAAAGATAAAAATAAAGCATTTAGGTGAAATTAAAAGGTATCTAGGATTGACAATTAATAAAACAAATAATGGTTTTAAGATATCTCAAGAAGATAAAATTTGCCAATTAATTAAAACGTATAAGATGGAACTTTGTAAACTGGCAAAGACTCCAATGAGTCAGGAAGTTTGCCAAACTAATGATCAAAGTCCCAAATTTGATAAGTCCATATATCAATCTTTGATTGGTAGCTTATCATATATAAGCAATTGGTCAAGGCCAGATATTGCTTACAGTGTAAATCAGCTGGCACGTTTTAATTCAGATCCAAAAGAATATCATTGGAAATCCTTAAAAAGAATATTGAGATATCTTAAGGGAACAATAAACCATGCATTATATACAGAACCAAAGGGTGATTTGAGTCTTAGTGCTTATGCAGATGCAAGTTTTGCAACTGATATAAACACTAGAAAATCAACATCTGGGATGGCTATATTATTTGGTAAGACACTAATAGGATGGAGGTCAATCAGACAACAGCATATTAGCTTATCCACGATGGAAGCAGAATTTTCATGTCTGTCATTATTATGCACTGACTTGATTTTCTACAAACAGTTATTGTTGGACATGGGTATAACTGTGAAAGATTCCATTATGGTTTATGAGGATAACCAAGCAGCTATAAAGTTAGCTACTAGTATTGCTGTAAAAACTAGATCAAAACATACTGACTTAAGATATTTGAATGTAAGAGAATCAGTGAAAAATGGATTAATAAAATTGGAATACTGCATGTCAGAAGAAAACATTGCAGACCAATTTACAAAAGCTCAAGGAGCAACTAAGTTTAAAGAAAGTTGCGAAAAATATTTTCTAAAGATGTAAATGATTCATAGTTATTATGTAACCTAAAAGGGGAGAATGTTAGGGATAACATTGTTTACCCTAACTGGTTTAGGTGAAATAATAACTATGAATCATAGTTAGTGTATGTTAGAGTGTATGCAGCTTTAACTGTGAAATAGCAATTAAAGGAGTGGTTAAGAAAACAATATAAAAGTAGCAAGACTACGGCTTGCTCACTCTCTCTGGCTTTGATGATCCCTGATTACTGCTTGGAATCAAGACTGCATTGCTCGAACGGGAGAGACAACAAAGGACTGATTTTGTAAGTGAACTGACATAGGATATTCTACATGGACTTTGCTAAATGAATACCCTGGAATGGACTGACTACATGGTAAATGAATATTGGACTGTTATTTGACTATGCCATAAACTTATACTGGAATAAAATATATTCTTGATTGCACAAGCGTATCTGTTATTTTTACTGTATGTTAATAAACATACAAGCTTAGCTCACTCATTTATCTGTGTGCCTATCTGACTAACGCTGCACATTCTGTTTAGCTTGTTGGGGAACCCAGGCTTAACATATATTTATCAAATTGGAAAGGAATGCTCCAAACATCTTTTTTGACAATGTTGATAATTTAAAAGGAAATTTGTATTGCCAATATTTGTGTGCTCAGTCTTCTTTTTGGCTGTGGCTTACTTATGCTATAGCTCCTTTTTTCATGAAAGGAAATACACCCAATACATATCTGGATGTGAATTTATGTAGCATCCACATTCCAGCCAATGTGACAGCTCAGTTAATTCAAAGAAGTTGCTGTGGTGGCCTGGACCAATAAGTTTCAATACCTTATTCTCACAATAAGTTGGGTAGCTCTTGTTCAACTTCAGTAGTAACCTGCAACCAGGTCACCACATGACTCAATGACTGCACTAGACACTATATTGGCACTTTTGGGGGATAATATGGTAACTTTGTTTAGTCCAGAATGCAGTAGCTGCATTGTTGGTAAGATAACCCATCATTTATGTCAATCTTGTAGCCCAGTTCAAAGTGCTATCAGTTGCTTTGTTCATGTAGAGCAGGGATGTCAAATTCATGACCTGCAGGCCAGATATGTCACACACTAGCCATGCCTATGCCCAGCAAAGGAGGAAAAAGTTGCAATACTCACATGATGACAATGTGTCATCATAACTTTCACACCACTGAAATAGAGTCAAGACTCAAAAACTCTAAACCAAAGTTAAAATACAACAAATCTAGAATAAAAGTTCTACTCACAATAGAAACCAAGCATATTGAGATCCATCACTGGCCATTTTTCTGAAACTTTCATTTAAAGCATTCCTTATCTAGTTTGCCCCATCAAAACAAAATATTATCAAATTCAACATATTTGTTCCAATCAATTCGTATTGATAGCATGTATATAATAATTCAGTTGCTGTATTATTTCCCTTCAACTGTCTTCCATGGCTTGGAAAGATGGATGAGATTATCACATTAATATACTCTTTAGCTTCTTTCCTAGAGCTCCTTAGTTCAATGATGATATTTATGATGGTATACCTACCATGACAGTCTTATGAACCTACTTCAGCTTTCTTTTGCTTTACAGATCTGTAAACATTGTAAGTGCAAAAGTTTATTACAAAGTTATATTTTCATCATTGATGTAACTATGAATGGTCAACTGTACAAGGCAATCATTAAACAAGGACTAGAAAAAATCACAGACAAGGGATAATTACAAAGTTATATTTTCATCATTGATGCAACTATGAGTGGTCAACTGTACAAGGCAATCATTAAACAAGGACTAGAAAATACCACAGACAAGGGATAATTTAAACATAGTTAAAATATTCTTTTGCTGATATTGTGGGGAAGTTTTGCAGAAGGATCAACAACAGAAAATTTAAACCAAAGAAATACATAATTGCACAACTTTTTTGACCTTCATCGTGGTTACTTAAGGTTCCATTTTACCCAACTGTTCTGTTAAGCAACTGAAAAAATGTTATTATAGTATGTATCCATAACTCTGTTATATTTATGATATTATCTTATTTAAACAGGAAAGTAGAATTACCACATATAGGCAAAAAAAAAATTTCAGTGGGAGAGGAGCAATTTCCAACTTTCTATCAATTTTCTTTCTTTCCTTCAAAGTTTCTTTGAGGGAAGTTGGTAGGGAGCATCAGAAATCCTTTCTCCCTCCCTCTCTCACATTTTCCCATTTCCTTAAATTAGGATCACAAAACTGGTACAAACTTGCAAATCCAAAGGTAGCAGGCAGGTAAATGGCTACTGTGAATGGGTTGGAATCAAGTAGTTGCATAAATGGACAGCAATAGTGTGAGTGCAGAGGGACAAGGGAGGGTATCTGAGTTGGGCACCTTGTCCAAGTAACTTGCAACTTTCCTTGCTGGCTTCCCTATTGACTTTCCCCCTGCAAGCTTCTCATAAGCAAAGTAGCCTTTGCAACTGGAAAGGCTGCAAGGAGTGTTGATAATCCTTGTCAACTTTACAGTTCCTGCCAAATTCCCCCTGAATTCTGGGAAGCTATCAGAAAGCATGGAAAATGAGGATCATGTGACTTCAGATGACTGCAACAGAAGCACTGAAGCAGCAGTAGTGTAGTGGTGCTAAAGGGGCCACAACATCCCAATATTTCATTCAAATGGGAGTTATGGATCCTGACATCCTGAAGTTAGCCCATTTGAATTACCTCAGTTTGATGAATGTTGTCTTATGTCTTCCATTTTGTCCCCACATGAAACAGACAAAAATATTAGTAGTATCTAGATTAACTTTTTACATTTCTTTGTGTTCATTATTCAGACAATGCACATTTTTTTCCACAGTAGCTATAAACCTATTTAATCTCATTGACTTCTGGGTTACTAAAGGCCCTGTCACACTGCCCGACGGATGCAAAACGTTTGTAAAAAGGACACAGTGGATGAGAAAAATGTTCCATCCGTTATTATCCGCTCTCAAAAGGGGCAAAAATTTGCATAACCAGAGCGGATAACATGGAAAGGAACGGATGGGGGGAGGACGCAGGGCGAATGGAAAGCGGATGCGGAACGGAAGCCTAGTGGATAGAAGCGGATGAGAGCGGATGACACATCCGCAAGGCTTCCGGGGGACCACAGCAAAGCGGACGGGGAACGGATACAGCGGATGCAGAGCGGACGCCGAGCGGATGAAGCGGATGCACAGCGGAAGCCTAGCGGATGCCTAGCGGATGCCTAGCGGATGCCTAGCATTCACTGCGCATGCGGGAAGGATGCATTGCATCAGCCCCGCGGATATAAAGGGAAGCAGCTCCCAAGCAGGTCACCATTCAGACACATCAAGTGCCTTGCCAGCCTGCCCTGTATGATTGCCTGCCAGCCTTGCTGCCAGCCTTGCTGCCTGCCATCCTGCCAGCCTCCCTGCCAGCCTTGCTGCCTGCCTGCCAGCCTTGCTGCCAGCCTTGCTGCCTGCCTTCCTGCCAGCCTGCCAGCCTGCCTGCCTGCCTGCCAGCCAGCCTTGCTGCCAGCCAGCAACCCCACAACCATGGGGAAGAAGAGAAAGCCTCAGCTATCTGCTGCCAGCCCTGGCAAGAGGGACAGGGCCACCCTCCCACCCCCTGGCCCACACTCTGCTTCTGCTGGGGCTTCTGTAGCATGGGCTTGCTCTTCTGCAGCTGGGGCTTCTGCTGCTTCTGCTTCTGGAGGTGCTGATGATGCCGCTTATGGTGGTGGTGCTTCTGCTCATGCTTAGTCTGCTGATGCTGCTTCTGGCGGTGGTGCTTCTGCTGATGCTGCTTCTGGAGGAGCTGCTGATGCTGCTTATGGCGGTGGTGCTTCTGCTCGTGCTTACTCTGCTGATGCTGCTTCTGGAGGACTGCTGATGCTGCTTCTGACGGTGGTGCATCTGCTCATGCTTACTCTGCTGAAGCTGCTCCTCGTCCTGCTGGTCCTGCTCATGCTCCTGGTCCTGCTCGTGCTACTGGTCCTGCTGGTCCTGCTGGCATTGCTGGTGCTTACTCTGCTACTGATGATCCTGGTCCTGCTGGTGCTGCTGGCGCTGCTGCTGCTGATCCTGGTCCTGTTGGTGCTGCTGTTGCTGCTGCTGCTGCTGCTGATGATGATGATCCTGCTGGTGCTGCTGCTGCTGGTGGTGTGGAGGAGCAGCCCCTGCACCCTGGAAACCCCTCTGATGAGGGCCCATCTGGTCCTGCCAAAGGGAGGAAGAGGCATATACGAGAACGGGAGGGGAGGCAATACTCCATTCAGGAGGAACACGAGGCTGAGGTGCTGGAGTGGCTGAGAGAGAATGAGTATCTATGGCGGAAGGGACACAGGCTCTAGAGGGACACCAAAAGGAATCAGGCTGCTTGGAGAGAGAAGGCGGAGAGCCTGGGCTACACATCGGAGGTGCTCCTCGGCTGGTGGAAACATATGCACACCTGGTACGGGAAGCTGCACCTCAAGAAATCTGGCCAGACCATGGTCAAGCTGACAGACAGAGAGACCTACGTGATGGCCAGGTGCAGCTTCCTGGAGGGTAAGATCTGCCACCGAGGACCAGCCCCTCTCACAATCCTCTCTCTCCGGCAGCCTGCTGAGAGCCAGTCCTCTTCTGGCCGAGTGTCAGCTCCTGTCTCCAGGCAGGTTTCTGTAGAGCGTCCCATGGCGGAGAACCCGTGGACAGCTGTTTTAACCATGGCAGAGCGCGTGGAGGACTCACTGGCGCAGTGGGAGAAAGGAGACAGCACTTCCACCACAGTCCTACCCGCATCCACCCCCAGCTCCACCTTCACAGAAAGGCAGAGAGCCAGACAGGAGGGGCAGAGCCACACTGTCCTCCTGGAGATCAGGGACACCATCTGGAGTAGCATAGATCTCCTCTCTCAGCTGGTCCACACCGACTCCTCATCCTCCAACCGCAAGCCCTTCCTCACCTATGTGAACCAGACCCTCACGGACATGGAGGAACCCCAGTACCAGGTGGCAAAGGACCGGATAACCGAACTGCTTCACAACCCTCCAGATCCAGAGGAACCTGCTCCCACCCAGTCCAGGTCTGCTCCTCCAGCCCAGGTGATGTCACTCCCATTCCAAGGCTTTCCACAGGCCCTCACCTACAAGGGCTATGGCTACCAGGAGGTCCAGCAGCACAGGCAGCAGCCCTTCCCAGTCCAGGCACAGGCTCATCGGACGCCACCATTGCCACCGGTTCCACTGATGCCACTGATGCCACCCATGTCACCAATGCCACCCACGCCAGTCCTCACACAGCTGCAGACCAGACATCGCCACTACACTGCTCCTTCCTCCACCCCACAGCCAAGCCTGGCCTCAGTACATCTGTCATCAGTATTGGGACTGACACCTCATGGCATGGAGAAAGGAGCTCTCAACATCACGGGGCTGAGCCAGCTGTCTGAGAGCTTCCTCAACACACCATCACCTGTTGTCCTCTCGGGGCCAGGCACCCCAGTGGGGCTTCAGACCAGCACTCCAGCAACAGCCCCCTCCACAGCACCTGGACCCTTCACCCCTGAGACTGGGTACACATCCGAGTGACCGATAAGAGTGCCAGAGACTGGGTGGCTACCTGAAGACTTTATTTGGACACTTGACTTAGGGTCATTTTTCTTTTACAGCTTGTTATTAATAAAGATTTATTAAATAAAGTCTTGGTGGAAACTTTTAGAAATGATTTAAGCCTTTGCATGCTTGTGGGATGGGTAAGGATAGCAGTGGGGTGGGCAGGGATACCTTTGGGATGGGTAATAGCTGTGGGATGGGCAGGGATACCTGTGAGATGGGTTAGGATAGTTGTGGGATGGGTTGAGATAGCTGTGGGGATAGATAAACCTCCAGTGCAAGCATAGTGGGACTGTATGGTCCACCCTCCCAGGTGCCACACCGATGGCCCTTCATTATCAATTCTAATGTAATCATTGATCCACACATGTCAACATAAACACAACTATTTATTAAATGCCCTGTTCACTGTAGGGCCACCCAACATACATGGCCCAATCTCATCTGTGTGATGAGACAGGCTGAAGGAAGCATCCATTAATCATCTACCATCCTGTCTTGCCACTCTACTGCTCCAGCTGGGGAGTTGCACCAGTGTTTCAGGAGGTTGCGCTGCTTCTTCCCTTCACATGAGGTTCTGTTGGGGTCTTGCACATCCTCAGTGTCTATCAGGTTTTGCCCTTGCCTCCATTCCCCAGGCTCCATGTCCCCATTGCCTTGTTGGAGGTCCACGAGCCTGTTCTGCAAGACTGGGTAGCGGGTGCGCATGAGATTGTGCAGAATGCAGCAAGCTTCCACGATCCTCCTCACGGTCTGTGGGCGATGTTGCATGGTGGTGAGAAGTACCTGGAACCTGTTGGCCAGGATGCCAAAGGAGTTCTCCACCACCCGTCTTGCCCTGGACAGCCTGTAGTTGAAGATCCTCTATTCACGGGTGAGGCATCTGGAGGTATAGGGCTTCGTGAGGTAGGTTCTGAGGGAGAAGGCATCATCCCCCACAATGAAGGAGGGCACATCTTGTGTGTCGTTGGGCAGGGGTTCTGGATCTGGGAAGCCCACCATGAGGTTGCTTTCCAGCCCCTCCTTGAGGTGAATGTCGTATACCTGGGCATCGGAAGATGAGCCGTTGCCTGAAACATCAATGAACATGAACTTGTAGTCAGCATCAACCATGGCGAAGAGGATGATGCTGAAGAAGCCCTTGTAGTTGAAATAAGTGGAGCCCGACTTGGCTGGAGCTTTGCAGGCCACGTGCTTGCCATCTATGGCTCCAACGGTGTGTGGGGTAAGTTCCACTTCTGATACCACTGCTCTGCAACTTTCTTCCATCCTTCTTCAGTGGAGGGGCACTGGAGGAGCTCCTCCATGTATTCTTCGATGATGGCCTGCACCACTTCTCTGACCACAATGCTGATGGTGTTGTGTGGCACCCTCCAGCCGTACTGCATGCTCCTGTAGTTGGTCCCTGTGGCCAGGTGGCGCAGAGTCAGTGCCACCTTGAGCCCAGGGTCCAGGCTCGGGCGGAAGTTGGTGCTCTGCTTGGTAAACCTGGGTGTCAGCCGCTGCACAACTTCATCAAACATGGCTGGAGGCATCCTCATGAATTTCTGGAATACACGAGGGTCTTTGTTCCTCAGCTCCACCATCAGCTTGTTGTACAGTCCATACTCTGCTCTTCTCCCGATCCATCTTCGGACCCAGACGCTTCTTGGCCGCCTCCTTTTCTTCCCGTAGTAGAGTTCACAGAGCCTGTAGATGGCTTCGCACTGTTGCAGAACAATGGTAGCTACCAAAAGGACTGTGTTACGATCCAAGGTGGACATGACTGGATGCTGTGGAAGAGCAAGAGGCAGATGAAGGCTGCAGAGGTCTGCACAGCAGGGCTGCTGGACTGAAAGTGAGATCCAGGTGAGTTGCTCCTCCTTTTTATAGGCAATATAGGTTTTCCACTATGTGTCCTTTTGCATCCTCTAGGCATCCTCTAGACATCCTTAATATCCGAGATAGGTCCCCTCTGCAAACGTTTTTTCCGTTTTAAATGCTTTCTTTGCGTGCTGCTTCCGCTTTCATCCTTTCTCCTTCCGTGCTACTAACGCTGCGCGTCCGTTCCGCTTCCTCCCTGTGTCCACTTTCTGCTGGAGCGGATGCGAGTTGCGTGGATGCGCAGTGGATGCCTAGCGGATGTAGCGGACGCCTAACGGATGCCGACGGATGCAGAACGGATGTCCCCCATATGCCTAGCGGATGCAGAATGGATGCGTTGGATACATTTTCCGCTCAGAAAGTTTTGAGCAGCTCAAAACTTTTTGAGCGGATGAAACTTCAATAGATGAATGCGGGACGGATAGAGAGGAAGCAAAACGGAGGCAGTGAGTACAGAACGGAAGCATCGCGTTAACCAACGGATGGCAAGTGTTTTTCTCCATTTTACATCCTCTTTCCATCCGTTGGTGCAGTGTGACAGGGGCTTAAGTAGTGTTAAATCCAAACATTGTACTTTAACTGAACTGCACTTTTGGCTGATAATAATTGAGAAAGTAGCTTAAAAAGGAAAAAGAAATGATGGTAATTTAGTAAGTAATTAAGTAAGAGAACTAAAACTCTGAAAGCAAACCTATTTTTTTGACAGTCTATTAATGCCTACTGTCATGTTAGAACTCAAACTTCCTGTGTTTAATATTCAAATTCATTTTCAAATAGTTGCCTATTAACATAATGTATGCTATTTTGCAAGTCTGGTCAGAGAATCTGTAACTAAATAATTTTCAAGTTTCTTTCATACAAATGGATTATATGCAGCGTGAAATTATTTTTCCACTCGGTCCTGTTCAGAACAGAAGAGTAAGACACAATTTATTTCATAATGTTCTTAAGTGTGGTTTGGAATTCCAAAAGGAAGGCAGACCAATGTGTAATTGCTACACTCTTGTGTCTTAAACATACTATTTTAGTTTAGACTTGCTATGCTGTTAAGTAATGTTAAAATCATACAACCTAAATAATATGTTCCTTCTTATTTTACCTATTTTGAACATTTTCACATTAATAGATCTGTCCATTGTGAAACAGTCAAAAATGTATACTTTATATTTGGAAGAAAGAAATTTAAAAGATGGGCTTCAAAACTGGAACAGCAGTTTTCTTTTAAACATGACATCCCAAGGATATCTGTAAATTTTTGAAATCCTATTTTGTAATCAGAACAAATGAGAATTTGTCCTTTTTCTTTAGTAACAGTAATTTTGCTTATTGACACTTCTGGCTCTTCAGAAAGGCAGTTGTTATGTTTATTTTCCAGAAATGATCTGTACCTCTTTGTGGCTCTAAACAGCATTGGAGTACAAAACTGGCTGATGCTTCTGATGAACATTTCCTCAAATAATACAGAATGGAAGAATTTGTGATTTACCCTGGGATATATATGAAAAATTCAATTTGTTTTAAAATGTACTACATTGTACCATCAGAACTTCCCTTAAAGTTACATCCTTAGGGAAGAACAAGTATGAAGCATGACTTAGGATAATTTAAAGCAAGTATTTCAACACAGGATGTCCGGAACAAAAATTAATTTTAACTCGGTCTGAAGTTCTCATCCTTGCCCAATTCTGTTGCATAGCTCAGAAGAAGATATTATAACCTTTAAAAAGAAGTAAAAGTTAATAGATTCCTCAATATGGCCACACTACAGAAGGAAAGAATACCCTTAAATTCAAAATATTCCAAGGACTAAAGTCAATTCAAACTTTCTAGGAGCTATTAAAGTTCACCTGACCAAATAATAGGGCATTTTGAAACACAACACATCAGATTCATGAATCGAAAAATCTCACGAAACAAGGACGGTGGGATTGTGCAGTGGTATCCATTGGATCTGATACTTTCATCAAAATGTTGACAGCAATATTGTCCCATTGTAACACCAGCTGCAAGCAACACTCTTTCATGCAAACAGTACTACTGAGGTAGAGTTTACAACATGAGACTGTAGTTGTCATTGACCACCCTGTCCTCGATGGTCATCCCTGATCTCCAATATCCAGAAATTCCTTTTTCATACTTCTGACCAAAGGGGAATAATGACCGTATGATGATAGAGTGAAACAGATACATAGAAAACCCCAAAACTCCCAATAATTATTGAAAATCCAGCTGTGCTGCTATGGAAGGAATAACTTCATATATAACCTAATAACTTGTAACTAATCTTAGCAGAAAAACAATGGTAAATCCTTTGGTGAAAAAAGGCAATCATGCAATCCTATGGAAAATAAGCTATTGCAGAGACAAAATTGAAGGGCCTCCTTGACGAACAGGATAGAAAAAGAATATTAAAGACTTCTCCATGTTGACCAAATGTCCTAGGAACTATAAGGTCAAGAGAATGATATTAAGGCCCTGTCACACTGCCCAATGGATGCAAAACGGACACAACGGATGAGCAAAATGTTCCATCCGTTGTTATCCGCTCTCAAAAGGGGCAAAAATTTGCACAACCGGAGCAGATAACACGGACGCGTGGAGGATGCAGAGCGGATGGAAAGCAGATGCAGAATGGAAGCCTAGCAGATGGAAGCAGATGGGAGCGGATGGCACATCCGCAGGGCTTCCGGGGGGCCTCAGCAAAGCGGACGCGGAACGGATGAAGCGGATGCAGAGCGGATGCACAGCGGATGAAGCGGATGCACAGCGGAAGCCTAGCGGATGCCTGGCGTTAATTGCGCATTGGGGGGGATGCATTGCGCAAGCCCCCCGGATATAAAGGGAAGCAGCTCGCACGTGGCCAGCATTCGGAGGAAAGACCTGCTGCAGGATACATCGAGTCCTTGCCTGCCCTGCCTGCATGCCTGCCTGCAAGCCTTGCTGTCAACCTTCTTGCCAGCCTTCCTCCAAGCCTCCTGGCCAGCCTCCCTGCTAGCCTTGCTGTCTGCCTGCCTGCCAGCCTTGCTGCCAGCCTGCCTTCCAGCCTCCCTGCCAGCCAGTCTAACTGCAAGCCTTGGTTCCTGCCTGCTTGCCAGCCTTGCTGCCTGCCTGCCTTCCTGCCAGGCTTCTTGCCAGCCTTGGTGCCAGGATTCCTGCCAGCCTTGGTGCCTGCCAGCCTCCCTGCCAGCCTCCCTGCCAGCCAGCAACCCCACAACCATGGGGAAAAAGCGAAAGTCTCATCAACCTGCCGCCATCCCTGGCAAGAGGGACAGGGCCACCCTCCCGCCCCTGTCCTTAATCTGCTTCTGCTGGGGCTTCTGCTGCTCGGGCTCGCTCTTCTGGTGCTGGAGCTTCTGCTGAAGCTGCTCCTGGCAGTGGTGCTTCTGCTGCGTACTCTGTTGAAGCTCCTGCTGGTCCTGCTGGTCCTGCTCGTGCTCCTGGACTTGCTCATCCTGCTCGTGCTCCTGGACTTGCTCGTACTGTTCATGCTCCTGGTCTTGCTCGTCCTGTTCATCCTGCTCATGCTCCTGGTCCTGCTGGTGTTGCTGGTGCCGCTGGTGCTGCTGGTGCTGGGGCTCTTGGTGATTACTCTGCTGCTGCTGATCCTGGTCCTGCTGATCCTGCTGCTGCTGCTGATGATGATGATGATGCTGATGATGATGATGATCCTACTGGTGCTGCTGGTGGTGGTGGTGTGGAGGACTAGCCCCTACCACCTGGGAGCTCCTCTGATGAGGGCCCATCTGGTCCTGGCAAAGGGAGGAAGAGGCGTATGCGGGGATGGGAGAGGAGGCAATACTTCATTGAGGAGGAACACGAGGATGAGGTGCTGGAGTGGCTGAGAGAGAATGACTATCTGTGGCGGAAGGGACACCGGCTTTACAGGGACACCAAGCAGAAGCAGGCTGCTTGGAGAGAGAGGGCGGAGAGTATGGGTTACACTTCGGAGGTGCTCCTCGGCTGGTGGAAACATATGCACACCTGGTATGGGAAGATGCACCTGAAGAAATCTGGACAGGCCACAGTAAAGCTGACGGACAGAGAGACCTATGTCATGGCCAGGTGCAGCTTCCTGGAGGGTGAGATCCGCCACCGAGGAGCATCAGGAGGCCCTCTGTCTACCCTCTCTCTCCGGCAGCCTGCTGAGACCCAGTCCTCTTCCGGTTGAGAGTCAGTCCCTGTCTCAAGGCAGGTTTCTGTGGAGCGTGCCAAGGCGGAGAACCCACGGACAGCTGTTGTCACCATGGTGGAGTGCATGGAGGACTCCCTGGTGCGGTGGGAGAGAGGAGATATCGAGTCCACCACAGTCGTAGCCGCATCCACGCCCCCAGCTCCGCCTCCACAGAAAGGCAGAGAGCCAGACAGCAGGAGGGGCAGAGCCACACTGTCCTGCTGGAGATCAGGGACACCATCCGCACCAGTATAGATCTCCTCTCTCAGCTGGTCAGCACCAACTCCTCATCCTCCAACCGCAAGCCCTTCCTCACCTATGTCAACCAGTCCCTCAAGAAAATGGAGGAACCCCAGTACCAGGTGGTGAAGGACCAGATCACAGAGCTGCTTCACAACCCTCCAGATCCAGAGGAACCTGCTCCCACCCAGTCCAGGTCTGCTCCTCCAGCCCAGGTGATGTCCCTCCCATACCAAGGCTTCCCACAGGCCCTCACCTACCAGGGCTATGGCTACCAGGAGGTCCAGCAGCACAGGCAGCAGCCCTTCCCAGCCCAGGCACAGAGTCATCGGGCGACACCATTGCCACCGGTTCCACTGATGCCACTGATGCCAGCCACGCCAATGATGCCATCGACGACAGCGATGCCACCCACGCCAGTCCTCACCCAGCTGCAGACCAGACAGCCCCACTACACTACTCCTTCCTCCACCCCACAGCCAAGCCCGGCCTCAGTACATCTGTCATCAGTACTGGGGCTGACACCCCATGGCATGGTGGAAGGACCTCTCAGCATTGCGGGTCTGAGCCAGCTGTCTGAGAGCTTCCTCAACACACCGTCACCTGTTGTCCTCTCGGGACCAGGCACTCCAATGACGATACAGACCAGCACTCCAGCAGCAGCCCCCTCCACAGCACCTGGACCCTTCATCCCTGAGACTGGGCACACCTCCGAGTGACCAATAAGAGTGCCAGAGACTGGGTAGCTGGCTACCTGTAGAGTTTATTTGGACACTTGACTTGGGTCATTTTTGTTTTACAGCTTGTTGTTCAATAAAGTTTATCTTTGATTCACACACTTGCTTCATTTCTTTTTTTTAATAAAGTCTTGGTGGAAACTTAGAAATGGTTTAAGACTTTGCATGCTTGTGGGATGGGTTAAAGGCCGTTTCACACTGCCCAATGGATGCAAAGAGGACACAACGGAAGGGAAAAATGTTCCTTCCGTTGTATCCACGCTCAAAAGGGGCGAAAATTTGCATAATTGGAGCGGATGAAACGGACGCAGGAAGGATGCAAAGCGGATGCGGAACGGAAGCCCAGCGGATGCAGAACGGATGGCGCATTCATGGGGCTTCGGGGGGGTCTCAGGAGAGCGAACGCAGAACGGAAAAAACGGATACATAATGGATGCACAGTGGAAGAAGCGGATGCACAGCGGAAGCCTAGCGGATGCACAGCAGATGCAGAACGGATGCCACGTGTTAATTGCGCATGCGGGGGGGATGCATTGCGCAAGCCCCCCGGATATAAAGGGAGCAGCTCGCACGTGGCCAGCATTCCGAGGTAAGACCTGCTGCTGGACACTTCGAGTTCCTTGCCTGCCCTGCCTGCATGCCTGCCTCCAAGCCTGCCTCCAAGCCTGCCTCCCAGCCTCCTGGGCAGCCTCCTTGCCAGCCTGCCTTCCAGCCTGCGTTCCAGCCTTGCTGGCAGCCTGCATTCCAGCCTCCCTTCCAGCCTCCCTGCCAGCCTGCCTTCCAGCCTCCTGGGCAGCCTCCTTGCCAGCCTGCCTTCCAGCCTCCCTGCCAGCCTCCCTGCCAGCCTCCCTGCCAGCCTCCCTGCCAGCCTCCCTGCCAGCATTGCTGCCAGCCTGCCTTCCAGTCTCCCTGCCAGCCAGTCTGCCTGCCAGCCTTGGTGCCTGCTTTCCTGCCAGGCTTCCTGCCAGGCTTCCTGCCAGGCTTCCTGCCAGCCTTGGTGCCAGGCTTCCTGCCAGCCTTGGTGCCTGCCAGGCTTCCTGCCAGCCTCCCTGCCAGCCAGCAACCCCACAACCATGGGGAAGAAGCGAAAGGCTCAGCAACCTGCCGCCATCCCTGGCAAGAGGGACAGGGCCACCCTCCTGCCCCATGTCCGTGACTCTGCTTTTGCTGGGGCTTCTGCTGCTTGGGCTCGCTCTTCTCTTGCTGGAGCTTCTGCTGTGGCTGCTCCTGGCAGTGGTGCTTCTGCTGCTGTGCACTCTGCTGAAGCTGCTCCTGGCAGTGGTGCTTCTGCTGCGTACTCTGCTGAAGCTGCTCCTGGTCCTGCTCGTTCTGCTCGTGCTCCTGGTCTTGCTGGTCCTGCTCATTCTGCTCGTGCTCCTGGTCTTGCTGGTCCTGCTCGTTCTGCTCATGCTCCTGGTCTTGCTGGTCCTGCTGCTGGTGCTTAGTCTGCTGCTGCTCATCCTGGTCTTGCTGCTGCTGCTGATGATGATGATTCTGATTCTGATTCTGATTCTGCTGGTGATTCTGCTGCTGCTGCTGCTGATGATGATGATGATTATGATCCTGCTGGTGATGTTTCTGATGATGATTCTGCTGCTGCTGCTGCTGCTGCCGTTGGTGTGGAGGAGCAGACCCTACAACCTCGAAGTCCCTCTGATGAGGGCCCATATGGCCCTGCCAGAGGAAGGAAGAGAGAGACGCGTATGGAGGGCCCATATGGCCCTGCCAGACGCGTCAATGGGAGAGAAGGCAATACTATATTGAGGAGGCACACGAGGATGAGGTGCTGGAGTGGCTGAGAGAGAAGGACTATCTGTGGTGGAAGGGACACCGGCTGTACAGGGACGCCAAAAGGAAGCAGGCTGCTTGGAGAGAGAAGGCGGAGAGTCTGGGCTACACTGCTGAGGTGCTACTCAGCTGGTGGAAACATATGCACACCTGGCATGGGAAGCTGCACCGCAAAAAATCTGGCCAGGCCGCCGTCAAGCTGACGGACAGAGAGAACTACATCATGGCCAGGTGCAGCTTCCTGGAGGGTGAGATCCGCGACTGAGCAGCACCAGGAGCCCATCTGTCTACCCTCTCTCTCAGGCAGCCTGTTGCGACCCAGTCCTCTTCCAGCCGAGAGTCAGTCCCTGTCTCCAGGCAGGTTTCGGTGGAGCGTTCCACGGTGGAGAACCCCCTGGCAGGTGTTGAAAGCTTGGTGGAGAGCGAGGAGGAATCCCTGGTGCAGTGGGAGAAAGGAAACATCGAGTCCACTGCTGTCAAAGTCCCATCCACCCACACCACCGCCTCCACAGGAAGGCAGAGAGCCAGACCGCAGGAGGGTGAGAGCCACAAGGTCCTGGTGGAGATCAGGGACACCATCCGCACCAGCATGGGTCTCCTCTCTCAGCTAGTCCCCATCGAATCCTCCTGCTCCAACCGCAAGCCCTTCCTCATTTATTTAAACCAGACCCTGAAGGAGATGCCGGATGCCCAGTACCAGCTGGTGAAGGAGAGGATCTGCATGCTGCTTAACAACCCTCCAGACCCAGAGGCACCTGCTTCCACCCAGTCCAGGTCTGCTCCTCCACCCCAGGTGATGTCCCTCCCATACCAAGGCTTCCAACAGCCCCTCACCTACCAGGGCTACAGCTACCTGGAAGTCCAGCAGCACAGGCAGCAGCCCTTCCCAGGCCAGGCGCAGAGTCATCAGGCGGCACCATTGCCAGCTGCTCCACTGATGCCACCGATGCCACCCATGCCAATGATGCCACCAACGATATCGATGCCAGCCACGCCACTCCTCAGCTCACTGCACAGCAGGCAGTCCCACTACACTACTCCTTCCTCCATCCCACAGCCAAGCCCAGCCTCAGTACATTTTTCCTCGGTACTGGGGCTGACACCCCATGGCATGGAGGAAGGACTTCTCAGCATCGCGGGGATGAGCCAGCTGTCGGACACCTTGCTGAACACACCGTCCCCTGTTGTCCTCTCGGGGCCAGGTACTCCATCAGCACCTCAGACCAGCACTGCAGCAGCACCCACCTCCAGAGCACCTGCACCCTAAAAATTAGACTGGGCACACACCTACGAGTGACCGAGCAGAGTACCAGAGACTGGCTGCCTGAATATTTTTGGACTTTATTTGGACACTTTACTTGGTTCATGTTTACTTTTCAGGTTGTTATTAATAAAGTTTATCTTTGTTTCACACGCTTGCTTCATTATTTTTTTTCTATAAAGTATGGGTGGAAACTTGTAGAAATGGTTTAGCCTTTGCATGCTTGTGGGAGCAAGGATAGCTGTGGGATGGGCAGGATACCTTTGGGGTGGGTTAAGATAGCTGTGGGATGGGCAGGGATACCTTTGGGATGGGTTAAGATACCTATGGGATGAGCAGAGATAACTTTGGGTTAAGATAGCTGTGGGATGGGCAGGGATACCTTTGGGATG
>BLBF01000010.1:43124984-43137864 GCA_015471245.1 Laticauda colubrina | reverse complement strand
CCTTTGGGATGGGTTAAGATAGCTGAGGGATGGGCAGGGATAACTTTGGGTTAAGATAGCTGTGGGATGGGCAGGGATAACTTTGGGATGGGTTAAGATAGCTGAGGGATAGATAAATCTCCAGTGCAAGCATAGTGGGACTGTATGGTCCACCCTCCCAGGTGCCACACCGATGGCCCTTATCAATTACAATGTAAGCATTGATCCACACATATCAACATAAACACAACTCTTTATTAAACGCCCTGTTCATTGTAGGCCAACCAAACATACATGGCCCAATCTCATCCGTGTGATGAGACAGGCTGAAGGAAGCATCCATTAAGCATCTACCATCCTGTCTTGCCACTCCACCGCTCCAGCTGGGGAGTTGCACCAGTCTTTCAGAAGGTTGCGCTGCTTCTTCACCTCACGTGAGGCTCTGTTGGGCCCTTGCACATCCTCAGTGTCGATCAGGTTTCGCCCTTGCCTCCATTCCCCAGGCTCCATGTCCCCATTGCCTTGTTCATGGTCCACAATCCTGTTCTGCAAGACTGGGTAGCGGGTGCGCATGAGATTGTGCAGGATGCAGCAAGCTTCCACAATCCTCCTCACAGTCTCTGGGCGATACTGCATGGTGGTGAGAAGTACCTTGAACCTATTGGCCAGGATGCCAAAGGCATTCTCCACCACTCACCTTGCCCTGGACGGCCTGTAGTTGAAGATCCTCTCTTCACGGGTGAGGTGTCTTGAAGTGTAGGGCTTCATAAGGTAGGTTCTGAGGGAGAAGGCATCATCTCTCACGATGAAGTAGGGCACATCTTGCGTGTCGTTGGGCAGGGGGTCTGGATCTGGGAAGCCCACCATGAGGTTGCTTTCCAGCCCCTCCTTGAGGTGACTGTCGTATACCTGGGCATCGGAAGATGAGCCGTTGCCTGAAACATCAATGAACATGAACTTGTAGTCAGCATTGACCATGGCGAAGAGGATGATGCTGAAGAACCCTTTGTAGTTGAAATAAGTGGACCCAGAGTTGGCTGGAACCTTGCAGGCCACGTGCTTGCCATCGATGGCTCCAACGGTGTGGGGTAAGTTCCACTTCTGATACCACTGCTCTGCAACTTTCTTCCATCCTTCTTCAGTGGAGGAGCTCTGGAGGAGCTCCTCCTTGTATTCTTCGATGATGGCCTGCACCACTTCTCTGACCACAAAGCTGATGGTGCTGGGTGGCACCCTCCAGCCATACTGCATGCTCCTGTAGGGGGTCCCTGAGGCCAGGTGGCGCAGAGTGAGTGCCACCCTGAGCCCAGGTTCCAGGCTGGGTGGGAAGTTGGTTTTTGTCTTGCTCAACCTGGGTGTCAGTCGCTGCAGAAGTTCATCAAACATGGCTGGAGGCATCCTCATGAAGTTCTGGAACGCCCGAGTGTCTTCGCTCCTGAGCTCCACCATCAGCTTGTCGTACAGTTGGTACTGTGCTCTTCTGGCTAACCATCTTTGGACCCAGACTTTTTTTTCTTGCCATAGTAGAGTTCACAGAGACTGTTGATGGTTTTGCAATGATGCAGAAGGATGTTGGCTGCCGAAAGGATTTTGTCACAATCCATGGTGGAGATGACTGGCTGCTGTGGAAGTGGAAGAGGCAGATGAAGGCTGCAGAGGTCTGCACTGCTGGGCTGCTGGGCTGAAAGTGCAAAGCAGGTGAGTTGCTCCCCCTTTTTATAGGCAGCATATGTGTCCCTTTGCATCCTCTAGGCATCCTCTAGGCATCCTCCAGGCATCCTCTAGGCATCCTTAATATCCGAGATAGGTCCCCTCTGTGAAAGTTTTTTCCGTTTTAAACGCTTTGTTTCCGTGCTGCATCCGTTCTGCATCCGTTCTGCATCCGTTGCGCGTCCGTTCTGCTTCCTCACTGCGTCCGGGCGGATGGAGTTGCGCGGATGCGCAGTGGATGCCTAGCGGATATAGCGGATGCGTAACGGATGCAGAACGGATGCGTAGCGGATGCGTAGAGGATGCAGAATGGACGAATTGGATACATTTTCAGCGCAAAAGTTTTGAGCAGCTCAAAACTTTCTGAGCGGATGAAACGTCCATAAACGGATGCTGGACAGATAGAGAGGAAGCAAAATGGAGGCAGTGAGTACATCGCGTTTTAGAACGGATGGAAAGGTTTTTTTTCCGTTTTGCTTCCTCTTTGCATCCGTTTTTGCAGTGTGTCAGGGCCTTAAGATAGCAGTGGGATGGGCAGGGATACCTATGGGATGGGAAGGGATATCTTTGGGATGGGTAATAGCTGTGGGATAGAAAAACCTCCAGTGTAAGCATAGTGGGACTGTATGGTCCACCCTCCCAGGTGCCACACTTTTGGCCCTTCATTATCAATAACAATGTAAGCATTGATCCACACATTTGAACACAAACACAACTCTTTATTAAATGCTCTGTTCATTGTAGGCCCACCCAACTTACATGGCCCAATCTCATAAGTGTGATGAGTCAGGCTGAAGGAAGCATCCATTAATCATCTATCATCCTGTCTTGCCACTCCACTGCTCCAGCTGGGGAGTTGCACCAGTGTTTCAGGAGGTTGCACTGCTTCTTCCCTCCACGTGAGGCTCTGTTGGGGCCTTGCACATCCTCAGTATCTATCAGGTTTCACCCTTGCCTCCATTCCCCAGGCTCCATGTCCCCATTGCCTTGTTGGAGGTCCATGAGCCTGTTCTGCAAGACTGGGTAGCGGGTGTGCATGAGATTGTGCAGGATGCAGCAAGCTTCCACAATCCTCCTCACGGTCTCTGGGCGATGCTGCATGGTGGTGAGAAGTACCTGGAACCTATTGGCCAGGATGCCAAAGGCATTCTCCACCACTCACCTTGCCCTGGACGGCCTGTAGTTGAAGATCCTCTCTTCACGGGTGAGCTGTCTTGAAGTGTAGGGCTTCATGAGGTAGGTTCTGAGGGAGAAGGCATCATCTCTCAAGATGAAGTAGGGCACATCTTGCGTGTCATTGGGCAGGGGGTCTGGATCTGGAAAGCCCATGATGAGGTTGCCTTCCAGCCCCTCCTTGAGGTCACTGGCGTTGTATACCTGGGCATCTGAATATGAGCCACTGCTTGAATCATCGATGTACATGAACATGTAGTCAGCATCGACCATGGCAAAGAGGACAATGCTGAAGAAGCCCTTGTAGTTGAAATAAATGGAGCCCAACTTGGGTGGTGCTTTGCAGGCCACATGCTTCCCATCTATGGCTCCAACAGTGTGTGGGAAGTTCCACCTCTGATACCACTGCTCTGCAACTTTCTTCCATCCTTCATCAGTGGAGGGGCACTGGAAGAGCTCCTCCAGGTATTCTTCGATGATGGCCTGCACCACTTCTCTGACCACAATGCTGATGGTGTTGTGTGGCACCCTCCAGCCGTACTGCATGCTCCTGTAGGTGGTCCCTGAGGCCAGGTGGTGAGGAGTCAGTGCCACCTTGAGCCCAGGTTCCAGGCTGGGCCGGAAATTGGTGTTTGCCTTGGTCAACCTGGGTGTCAGCCGCTGCACAACTTCGTCAAACATGGCTGGAGGCATCCTCATGAAGTTCTGGAATGCCCGAGGGTCTTCGTTCCTGAGCTCCACCATCAGCTTGTTGTACAGCCTGTACTCTGCTCTTCTCCCGATCCATCTTCGGACCCAGATGCTTCTTGGCTGCCTTCTTTTCTTCCCGTAGTAGAGTTCACAGAGCCTGTAGATGGCTTCGCACTGTTGCAGAAGGATGGTGGCTGCCAAAAAGACTGTGTTACGATCCACGGTGGACATGACTGGATGCTGTGGAAGAGGAAGTGTCAGATGAAGGCTGCAGAGGTCTGCACAGCTGGGCTGCTGGGCTGAAAGTGAGATGCAGGTGAATTGCTCCCCCTTTTTATAGGCAGTATAGGTGTCCCTTTGCATCCTCTAGGCATCCTCTAGGCATCCTCTAGACATCCTTAATATCCGAGATAGGTCCCCTCTGTGAATGTTTTTTCTGTTTTAAATGCTTTGTTTCCACTTGGCATCCGTTCTTCATCCGTTCTGCATCCATTCTGCATCCGTTCTGCATCCGTTCCGCTTCCTCCCTGCGTCCAAGCGGTTGAGAGTTGCGCGGATGTGGAATGGATGCCTAGCGGATATAGCGGATGCGGAACGGATGCAGAACGGATGCGTAGTGGATGCGTAGCGGATGCATAACGTACGAATTGGATACATTTTCCGCGCAAAAGTTTTGGGCAGCTCAAAACTTTCTGAGCTGATGAAACGTCAATAGACGGATTCTGGACGGATAGAAAGTAATCAAAACAGAGGCAGTGAGTACATCGCGTTAACCAACAGATGGCTAGCTTTTTTGTCCGTTTTACATCCTCTTTGCATCCGTTGGTGCAGTATGACAGGGGCTTTAGTTTCACAAAACAACTTTTGTTTGTCATGCACAGATTTTGCAGGCATAGATAGATATGAATTCTTGATAACAAGGGATTAGTAAGTATGGCCAGACTTTTAATAAAGATTGTTAGAGCAGTAGGTATACCAAAAGAGGATACATTAACTAATAATGTGGTTGCCAACTGCAAACTGATGAAAATGCTTGTATTGTAGTAGAATGGTAATATGAAAGAATATTTACATTATAGCCAGAGCAGCATACAAATGTCTTCTTTGACAAAATAAACAATATAGGGAAGAGCAACTATGCATAATTTTACACTGCATATAAAACCATTGATATTTCAAAAGTCTACTATGAGCAGAGATCAATGTTGTTCTTCAGTATGGCAAAATATTATGAATAAAAATTGGACACCAATGAGACATAAAATTGCCTCATTGAAGGCACTCAGAATAGTATTGAGCTATTTTCATACATTCTGATACACAGAGAAAGGATGGAGGAGTAATTAGGATGACAGCATGCAGAAAATCTAAACTCAAGGTTCCATGGATATAAAGTACAGTATCTATATGGATTTTCATAGCTAGGCTTAAAACTAGGTTTGGATTGTAAGTGTCTATAGCTCAGTGCACTTATAGATCTCCCTACCCTGGAATATTGTCTTAATGAATAGCCTCCAGAATCATTTATAACTTCATTCAGGTGTTCATGTGTACAATTTCCTATACACTCCAGGGCTTGATGTGTGGAGATCTCAGAAGAAGTAGGCATATAGACACAAAGGGTTTGCCTTTGCTTTCCTATCATATTTTTAACTCATGTATAGGCAGGTTTAGCATTTGCCATGGAGTTTAATATTTTTTTCCAAACAGTATTGCATTTCCAAAGATATACTTGTAATTCTAAAATCATATGTAATCAAGAAACAACTGGTGATATTTAAACAATACCTGAGAATTTGAGCTAGTTTTTCATATAGCATGAGAATCTATAATTCAGTGGTAAAAGGACTTTCCAAATACACACAGCAGAGAGCTAAGAGCAGCTGTCAGATTCTAAAATAAATACATTTTCAAAGTGGCACTGAATGTGATCATTGTTAGCATTTGTTTTAATGTACATGTTCTTTCATGGACATTTTTCATCCTGAAGAGACTTATAACAACTGTGTCAAGAAAGGTCATAAAAATGGGACAAAATGTACTTAATAACTGTCTCACTTAGCAACAGAAATTTTGGACTCCATTGTGGCTGGAAGTAGAGGATTACTTGTAATTACATATTATTGCTTGGATATTCCTGTAAATCTATAGAACAGTTTTGCAGAGCTACATCTATAGTGTATGTTGGGGTATTCCCTGTTTGGAAACATAGTGAGAGTGGTGTTGAACAGCACACAACCAGCATACAGATACATTGAATTATAAAATGCAGGTTTTACTTCCAGTAAATGGGTAAACAAAGTCCAACAAACAGTCCAAATCATACACGGTTAAAGCAGGTAGTATTCAATACAATCAGTCCAGGGATAATCTAAAAACGAAGTCCAGTATCATAAACAAAGTTCAGTAAACAGAGTTTGCTAACAGGTTGCAAGACTCACAGCAATCCAAGCAGAATGACGTTCAGGCAAAAGGCAATAGGGAAATGCAAGAAGAGAACAAACCAGGTTTCTGGCTCCATTTTATGGCCATCAGAGGAACCTCAGCCAATCACAATTACAGCATTCTCTTAAAGATACAACAGTATTAAATGACTATCCTGGTTTATATATTGCCAACCCAACTGTTAGGTGATTATCATTCCTAATATTTTCCTCTTTGGGTAGGACAATATATAAAACCTTACAGTTTAAGTCCATATTTCTCACAACAAGCCTTATGTTTTACAGTGCATTCGGTTTTTGTAAAATAATCTGCAATGTTATTCTCTGACATGCAATACTCCAGTGTAATCATTTTACTTTGAACACATTGCCTCACATTCAGATATCATAGATCGGTGTGTGTTTTGATCTTGTCTTTACGGCGAGATTGGAAGCCATCTGAATTGCTGATTGGTTATCTTCATATACAATAATAGGTTCCTTTACATTAATTCCCATATCTATCATTAGTTGTTTATAACATACTAAGTCCGTACATAATAGAGACAAACATGAGAATTCAGCCGCCATTGTTAATAGGCTTAGATGTTTTTATCGAATAGATCACCATCCAATTAACACCTTTCCTAATAACACTACAGTACCTGATGTTGATTTATGTGTAGGTATGTCTGTAGCGAAACTTGTGTCAACATATGAAGTTAAACTTATATAATGCATAATGCATCATTTGTTTAAGATATCTCAACACATGCTTAGCAGCTTGCCAGTGCCTTTCAGTAGGCTCAGTATTAAACCTGGCTAAATGGTTGACACATGTCTGGCCTAGACCAATTACTAAGATAGGATAAGCTACCAATCAATGATTGATAAATGACTTTATCAAAGCAGGACTTTGCACATCACTGTTGCTAAACTCCTAGCTCATTGGTGTTTTAGCTGGTTTACAAAGTTCCATTTTAAAGTTCTTCAGTAACAGTTAATTTTATCTGCCTGTGAGATTTTGTAGCCTCTCTTAGTTTTATCTATTTTCAAACCAAGATACTTAAATGTTTTATTTTAAATTTCTTTTCTAACAGTAAAATAATCCCAGCAGCTTCTTGCTCAGTCTTAGTGATTAATGCAATGTCATCAGTGAACAATAGCAACAATGAAACTACACCATCACTTTCCTTTTTGAATAAACATGGATCAGCCATGCCAGCTACAAAACCTATCTTTGCTAATTCCTTCACTATGCACTGGTTCCATTCATAGTCTGATTGCTTCAAGCCATAAAGACTCTTTTTTAATCTCCAGCAGGTTTGTTATCAATTTTTTTATCCACAAAGGCTTCTTTAAATATATAGTATGTTGCAACTGTGCATGTACATATGCCATCTCCACATCCAAATGGTTTATGTGTATTTATTCTTAGCTGCCCACACTAATGCTGCTCGTAATGTGGTAGCCTTCAGACTAGGTGCAAACACCTCATTGTAGTCACTGGCTGACTGATGAACCCCTTGTGCTACTAACCTGGCTTTATGAGTAACAGTCCCATCTACACCTGTCTTAATTTTATAAATCCACTTACACCCTATGGCATTCTCACCTGGTGGTAACCTGACATTTTCATACACCTTCAACCTTTCTAAGGATTTCAGTTCCTTATCCATTGCTTTCTGTCAAGCAGCCTGATCCTTAGCAGGATAGAGTTTCAGCTCATTATAGTTAGTAGGAACTATATTTACTTGGCATACTATACTAGCCTGATATCTATCTGGTGGTCGTGTTACACGGATTGAATGTCTAGGCAATTCAAGGCCTGGTGGACTCTCCTGTGCCACCTGGTCCTGTTCTTCTACCTCCTCCTGTGCCTGCTGTTCCTCTTTAATGGTTATTGATGATTTAACTACCTCATCATTAGAGACTACTTGGGTGTCGATAACATTTTATTTATTTTTTATTTATTTATTTTTGTCAATTGCTTACAAAATAATAGGTATAAGTAAAAACATAGTTATGAATACATGGATACATATAAGAAAAATAAAACAAAAAGACAGGGACGGTAGGCACATTGATACACTTATGCATGCCCCCTACAAACCTCTTAGGAAAGGTGTGAGGTCAACAGTAGACAGTCTAAGGTTAAAGTTTTTGGGGTTTGGGAAAGAAACCACAGAGTCAGGTAGAGTATTCCAGACATAGACCACTCTGTTGCTGAAGTCGTATTTCCTGCAATCAAGTTTGGTGCGATTAACCTTCAGTTTGTATCTATTGTTTGCTCTTGTATTGTTACGGTTGAAGCTGAAGTATTCATTGACAAGTAGGACATTGCAATGTTTGATTTTATATACTATATGTAGATTAGACTGCAAGTGGCATAGTTCTAGGTTTTCTAAGTCAAGAATTTCGAGTCTGTTGGCATAAGGTATTCTGCAATGTGTAGAGTGGAGAACTCTTCTTGTGAAATATGTCTGGACTTTCTCAACTGTGTCAATATCAGATACATAATGTGGGTTCCAGACTGATTAGCTGTATTCGAGTATTGGTCTAGCAAATATTTTATATGCTCTAGTTATTAGTGTAATATTACCAGAGAAAAAGCTACATAAGATTAGGTCAACAACTCATAACACCTTTATGGCTGTGTAGTTACAGTGGGCTCTAGCACTTAGACTATTAGAAATGAATACTCCAAGATCTTTGACAGAGTTTGGATCATCAACAAGGTCTTGACTATTCAGCCTGTATTTTATTTTCTGATTTATTTATTTTTTGCCAATATGTAGGACAGAGCATTTATTTGTTGAGATTTGAAGTTGCCATTTGTTTGACCATTCTCATACATAGTCAAAGTCTTTTTGAAGGATAGCAATATTGTCTGTGGTGTTGAATAGCTTTACATCATCAGCAAAGAGAATGCAGTTGCTCTTGATATGATCACAGAGGTCATTTTTGTAGAGTATGAAAAGAGTTGGCCCTAGAACACTTCCTTGGGGGACACCACTGTTGACAGGTACAGAATTTGATAGGATGCTCCCAATTTTGACCATTTGTTGTCTGTTTGACAGGAATGCTTCTATCCAGTTATGCAGGTATCCAGAGAAACAATAAGATTTTAATTTTAGGAGTAGTTTGTCATGTACCACTGAATCAAAGGCTTCACAGAAGTCGATGTAGATTGTGTTGATTGCTTTGCCCTGATCGAGTTGGGTAGTCCATATATTTTTGCAGTGTAAGAGTTGCAGATTACAGGATAGTTTTTTCCTGAAACCAAATTGTTTATTAGAGAGTAGGTTGTTTGTTTCTAAATGGAGGATGATGGATTGGTTAATTATTAATTCCATGACTTTACAGGTGACGCAGGATAAAGATATTGGTCTGTAATTTTCAACTAGGCTGGGATCTCCCTTTTTGAAGATGGGCATGACTGTGGCCTGTGACCATAGGCTAGGCAAGGAGTTGGTCTTTAAAGATTTTTCAAAGATTATGCTTAGAGGTTTGGCTATGGCAGTGGATAGCTTTTTTAAGAAGTACGCATATGTTCTGTCCAGTCCAAGATATAGAGATGGTTTTAGATTGTGTAGTGCTTTTTCCACATTGTCTTCTGTAAAATCAATATGTATTAGATCATTGTCTGTGATTTGACTGGGAAATACTGGGCATGATCCATTGCTGTTTACAAATACTGAGCCAAAGAATATGTTAAAGAGGTTGGCTGTAATAGTGTTGTCATTGCAGTCTTTACTATTAGGTCCTTTCAGGGGTAGGATGGACCTTGAGTCTTTGTTTGTTGTTCACAAAATTGTAGAAAGCACGGGTGGAATTGGTGCATAGAAGATTTTCTTCTTGTTTAATGTGATAATTGGTACATTCAGTTTTCAATCTGGTGGCATACATTTTTTATTGGCTTTTGAAGTTGGCAACATGACTAGATTTGTTTTTCCACCAAAGTGATTTCTTTTTGGATTGAAGCTTTCTTATTGTTATGGGTAATTTGTTTTTTCTGGTTTTGGGAGTTGTTGATGGTACATATAGTTTGATGACTCTTTTGACTTCAAGTAAAAATATGTTGTAATAGTCTTCTATAGTATTGCATTCAGTGAATAGAAATTGCCAATCAAGGATTGAGAGATAGTTATTTCTAAGATCATAGTTGCCTTTTTTGAAGTTTTAATTGGGGATCCCAATCATTGTTAGATTCATGTTCTAGTTTATGCCATCCAGTGTGCTCAAGAAATGGGAAGAAATCCAGTTCATATGGAGAAAGTATAACTTAGGATTTTAAGGGTTCATCCATGTTTCTTGCTTACTAAGGTGTAAAGATGTTCCACTAACCACTTTGTTGAAGATATGAATAGACCCCAGTAGTAGCAGAGGGAGAAAGAGCAGATCATTTTGATGCCATTTCTCTCAACACTCAAAGCAGTAATGGTGAATCTGTGACATGTGCATCAAAGATGACACACCACAACATTTTTGCTGACATACCAGCATTTCCCTGATAACAACTATTCTGGAAAGCATGGTTTATTCTCTAATGATTTGGGAGGCTGCAAAGGTTATGTGAAAATGGAGTGTGTTCTCATGTGGCCTCAACCTCCAAAACCTCCAAGATTAATGTGAGAAGAAGATGCACTTTCATATGGTTTTATTTCCTGCTCTTCTCATGATGGAAGTGTTTCTGTTAGGAAAATTGCAAGGAAATAATTTCTTGTACCTGCTAACAGTTATCAAAATAAGATCTATAGGTGAAACTCAAAAAATTAGAAAACCGTGCAAAAGTTCATTTATTTTAGTAATTCAACTTAAAAGGTGAAACTAATATAGGAGATAGACTTATTACATGCAAAGCAAGATAGTTCAAGCCGTGATTTGTCATAATTGTGATGATGATTGCTTACAGCTCATGAAAACCCCAAATCCACAATCTCAGAAAATTAGAATATTACATTTAATCAATAAAACAAGGATTGTATAGAGAACAATACCAGACCTCTGAAACATAAGCATACATATGTACTCAGTACTTGGTCTGGGCTCCTTTTGCAGCAGTTGCTGCGTCAGTGCGGTGTGGCATGGAAGCTATCAGCCTGTGGCACTGCTGAGTTGTTATGGAAGACTAGGATGTTTCAATAGTGGCCTTCAGCTCTTTTGCATTGTTTGGTCTCATGTCTCTCATCTTTCTCTTGGCAATGCCCATAGATTCTCTGGGAGTTCAGGTCAGGTGAGTTTGCTGGCCAATCAAGCACAGTAATCCCACAGTCATTGAACCAAATTTTGGTGCTTTTGGCAATGTGGGCAGGTGGAAAATGAAGTGAGCATCCCTATAAAGCTCGTCTGCACAAGGAAGCATGAAGTTCTCCAAACTCTCCTGGAAGATGGCTGCGTTGATTCTGGACTTAATAAAGCACAGTGGACTAACACCAGCAGATGATATGGCTCCCCAAATCAACACAGACTATGGAAACTTCACACTGGACTTCAAGCATCTTTCAATGTGTGCCTCTCCATTCTTCCTCCAGACTCTGGGACCTTGGTTTCCAAATGAGATGCAAAAGTTGCTCTCATCAGAAAAGAGGACTGTGAACCACTGAGCAACAGACCAGTTCTGTTTTTCTTTAGCCCAGGTAAGACGCTTCTGACATTATTTGTTGTTCAGGACCGGCTTGACAAGATGAATACGACATTTGACGCCCATGTCCAGAATCTGTCTGTGTGTGGTGTTTCTTGATGCAGTGACTCCAGCCTCAGTCCACTACTTGTGCAAGTCCCCAACACTTTTCCTGACAATCCTCTCCAGGCTGCGGTCATCCCTGCTGCTTGTGCATCTTTTTCTTCCCCACTTTTCCCTTCCACATAACTTTCTATTAATGTGCTTTGATACAGCACATCCAACTTCTTTTGCAACTACCTTTTGAGGCTTTTCCTCCTTATGGAGGGTGTCAATGATGGTTTTCTGCACAACTGTCAGGTCAGTGGTCTTTCCCATTATTGTGATTCCTACTAAACCAGACTAAGATACCATTTAAAGGATCAGGAACCCTTTTAAGGTGTTATGGCTTAATTAGCTGATTAGAGTGGGACACTTTGAGCCTAGAAGATTGAACCTTTTCACAATATTCTAATTTTATGAGATTTTGTGGATTTGGGCTTTTCACGAGCTTTAAGCCATAATCATCTCAGTTATGACAAATCGCACCTTGAACTATCTTGTTTTGCATGTATTGAGTCTATCTCATACATTAAGTTCACCTTTTAACTTGCATTACTGAAATAGATGAACTTTTCCAAGATATTTTAATTTTTTGAGTTTCACTGTAAGGTCTCCCCAAAGGAATTCTTGAAAAGTTTGAAAAGATAATTTCTCTAGTTCCCATGAAGGATGAAGTTCTATCAAGAAAAGGCCAGCATTTAATTCCATAAAATTTAATCTCAAACCATGTTAATAATTCCCTTAAGAATTAGAATAGTATAGAGGTTAAAGCACCCAAGTAGAACTAGATGAACTTGCTTCAAATCCCTATTTTACTATAAATCTCAAAGTGACCTTAGGTCAGTTCAACTTTGCAGCTTCAGATTTCTAATGGAGAACAGAATCACATGGAGAATTTTAGATAGCAGTAAGAAAATATAACATATTTACAAATAGCTGACAATATAACAGCCATAGCAAATGATAACAGATTGACATATTCTTCAAGTTAAGATTTGCTGCAATAGATTATAGGGAGAGGAGAACGACTTTGAATCTCTCCATAATATCTGATCTGCAGATGTTACCAAGATTGTGGGAGGAAGGGAGGGGGAGAGGAGAGGAGAGGAGAGGAGAGGAGAGGAGAGGAGAGGAGAGAAGAGAAGAGAAGAGAAGAGAAGAGAAGAGAAGAGAAGAGAAG
>BLBF01000010.1:43114701-43124974 GCA_015471245.1 Laticauda colubrina | reverse complement strand
AGAGAAGAGAAGAGAAGAGAAGAGAAGAGAAGAGAAGAGAAGAGAAGAGAAGAGAAGAGAAGAGAAGAGAAGAGAAGAGAAGAGAAGAGAAATTCCGTATTACAGGTAATGCAATTCCATATCAAGTTATGCTCTTGCTCTTTTTTCTCTCTCACCCACACATACCCCCACATATAAATTCATAGAGTGATAAGCACAACACCTAAATTGTGTAAACTAGCTGTACAACTGAAATTCACTAGACAACTTCCTCTTTCTTCTGAAGTCCCTTAATATATGCCACACATGAAAATAAACTGGACAATGGGTTCCAGCTTGAATCTCCCTCCTCTTCTTGACAGCTCATTAATTCAGGCATTTTTTACTCATAGTTTTTCCAAGGATGACTCAACTTTTCAGAAAATTAATCATTTCCTGCTTCCTGCAGAATTTAATCAAACATTTTTTTCAAACTGTTTCTGTTGGAACTATTTTGGTATATTTTCTTTCCTAGTTGAAATCAACTTCAAAGGAGGGTTCAAGCAGAGCAAGAGCCTGAGCTGGATCTGAGAAGTCTGAGAAAGCCTGTCAGAAATTACAAAAATGGATGCCACAATGGAAGCCATGTGTCTGATTTTCCTTGCATTCCAACCCAATTATTCATGCAGAACAGTGATGGTAAGAGAAGAAGCACAGCTTTAGTAGTCTGAAATGATCAAGAAAATTGGAAATTGTTACTAAATTGTGTCCAACTCTTCATGACCCATGGATCACAGCAAATCAGGCACCTCTGTCCTCCTCTGTCTCTGACAGTTTGCCCAAATTCATGTTCATTGCATCAATGACATAGTTTTTTAACTATTCTTATCTTCTGCCATTCCCTTCTCCTTTTGCCTTCAATCATTCTCAACATCAAATCTTCTCCAATGAGTCGTCTTTTCTCATTTGGCAGGCAAAGTATTTGAGCTTGCGTTTCAGTGTCTGTCCTCCCAAAGAACACTCCTAGTTAATTTCCTTTAGGATTGACTGATTTGATCTTCTTGCAATCCAAGGCACTCTCAAGAATTTTTCCACACTACTACAATCCAAAACTATCAGTTCTTTAGTGTTCAGCCTTCCTTATAGTCCAACTTTGATAGCCATAACTATCCTTGTCAAGAAAGCCCCATGGACAGTATCCAAAGGCTAAAACTGGAAGAGTCAATGACAATTTGAAGTTCCCTCAGGTGTGAACTAGGCAAATGACACAGGCAATATTATGACGACATGACATGTTCATGCTATGATCAGGGAGAATGTGAGGCTGAACCTGTGATCAGCATATTGGAAGAGTCCAAGGTGGGAAGGTTGCCCTATGGAGCAGAAAGTACAGTGAGGAGCTTAATCTTTTATATATGTGTGCAGTTCAAAGTCAACCTATGTCTTTTGGAACTTTCTGTTGAAAAATAAAATATGTTCATATATGCCTTTAATCAAGCTATACCATAGGATGATTTTAAAAAAATAATTGACAAACTACTCAGTAGCTTTCAAACACTCCATTTTAGTAATGTTCACTTCAGAAGAATTAAATCAGATAAAAGGCATATTCTGAAAGGGCATGCAGGGATGTATTGCTCATATTTTAAATCCAAGCATAATTTAAGAAAACAGCAGAAGCTACATTCGTGAAGAAATGCTGTGATTAAAAATAGTTACACCACAAAAAATAGGAGATAATACATAGAGTAATATCATTCACAGCTAATGAGTTAAAAGGATACCACAGTGAATTTATAAATCACTATACAGAACCATGTAGTTTATTTAAATTCATGGTGCCTCATTATAACTGATCTATGCACCTTTTGGTCTGAGTTGATTAGAAATGCTATAGCTTAGAATAGCTTTTAATTCAACGAAACATAGTCTGACCTTTACCATAATCCTGGATGAGATGCGCTATGGTTTAGACATTAATAATGGTGCTACTTCTTCTTTATACTGATAAGATGCTACTTAATTTTTTTGTGTTATTAGTTAACATGCACAAGACAATTTATCAAAATGAAATTATCCTTCTGTGTATAGCAACAGTACTTAATTCAGGATTCTTCATCTCTCATAACTATTACAGACTCTTTAAAAATGCTAAAAACTAAAATATAATAGTGCAGTGCTAAAGTGATAATTCACAGATACATACTTACTAACTCCCTATGGATTTCCACTGTATGCGATTCGGAGACGTGTGCAAAATGATAAACGTATTACAAGCTCAAGTATCTCTTGTGTGTGACCTTTGTCTTCTTATTTAAGTGAAACATTTCCTTAAATCACCTTTGGTAACTCTGCCAGCTAACTAATGACTCCTTCTTTGGTAGAATATGAGTTCAGTCTCAGATTTTTGAACTAAAGGTAGGAAGTTAAACATTATTGTTCAATGACAGTTTATTCTGAATGAGGTGCATTTTGTTATGTGATAGGTTGAATTAAAGTATATGACAGAATTGTAGAATCCAGGCGAAACTCAGTATAGCTTCCAAAATCTTTCTGACTTTCCTTTTCCTGTAAAATAAAATAATCCAAAGAATATTCTACAAGTTGATTGAAAAAGAGAGCTAGTCTGATATAGTGGTTAAAACACCAGAGCTGAAACAAAGAGAAAATGAGACCTATTCCTACCTTAATCATGAAACCAACAGGTAATTGTAGCTAGTCATTCTCTCTCAAACCTCAGAAGAAGGCATTGGCAAATCACTTCTGAAATCTTGCTAAGAAAACTATAGGAACTTCTCCAAGTCATTGCCATGAATTCTGATATTGCGAAAACCCAAAAAAAGTATTTTAAAAAATAAAATTGGCTTGGGAAAAAAAGAAAAAAAAACCTGAATTATATTTTTTTTCCCAGCACTGTGTTATTTTTCCTCACTTTTTTATTATCCATTTTTGTATACAGTATAACCTAAATTTAAAGGATTATTTGGGGCTAGGAGTGTCTGTTAACAATGAATGTCCATTAAATTCCAATTGCATAATTACATAACTGCCATTATAAATCTCTTGTGTCAAGTTGTACTAGGAAAAGAATAAATTGACATAAATGATATATATAAATCTGGTTTGAAAACAAGAGACTTTGCCTTTTTTATATGTAAATGTTTTTAAAGTTTTAATCAGGAGATAAAATTAATATAGGGTAAAGAAATAACAGTAAGGAAGGAAGGAAATTAGAAAAAGATAAAAAGAAATAGAAAAAACAATTACTATCAACCTGCCTTCAATCAAGGACCTGTATACTGCACGAGTCAAAAAGGGGGCTGTGAAAATATTTACAGACCCCTCACATCCTGGACATAAACTGTTTCAATTCCTACCCTCAAAATGACACTATACAGAACTGCACACCAGAACAACGCAAGGACAGTTTTTTCCCAAACGTCATCACTCTGCTAAACAAATAATTCCCTCAACACTTTCCAACTATATACAAAGTCTGCATTACTATTACTATTAATCTTGTCATCACTCCTTATCACCCATCCCCTCCCACTTGTGACTGTATGATTGTAATTTTGTTGCTTGTATCCTTACTATTTGTATTGACTGTTTGCTAATATGATTCGATTGCTTATTGTTATGATTCCTGACTCTTGATGAACATATCTTTTCTTTTATGTACACTGAGAGCATATGCACAAAAAACAAATTCCTTGTGAATCCAATAAAGAATTCTATTCTATTCTAAAAAGTTCTAATGTTCTTTGCAACAAATACAGCTATATCTTTATAAAAAGAAATTTATTAAAAAAAGAAATTTATTTTTTTCTATTATCTAGGTTTTTTTTCAACAATTAAACCTAGAAAATAAAAGAGTTTGCTCATTGGGCTAAGCTTCACAAATATTGTTTATTGAATCCAAAGTCCATTGAACAGTGACCTGGAAAACAATGATAGTGATTCACAAATTTTAGAATTAAATTTTACTAATTAGTTAAAATTAATAAAATATAACAAAGATTACATAAATAAGGATATCAATTATTGATATTAAATGTTGGAGTCCTGTATATTCAATAGAAATATTAAATGAGCATAATTTTACCACATTTATGAGATTTCAAAATATTTGGCTCATTTTGTTGTAGATATCCAGGTGTAGTGTATATGGATTAGATCCAGATTTTGTTAAAATGAACTTAAGATTCATTTGCTTTATGATGCATAAATGCACATTCTAAGGAACAAGAACATAGTTGGCATTGGTGAACAAAAAGAGATATGGGTAACTTTCCATGATTATGTTTCTTCTCTTAAAAATTCTTCTTCTTCTTATAGATCAGATCTGTCAATCTCCCAGCCCATGGACCAGATGCGTCACGTGTTGGCCATGCCCATGCCCGGTTTAGTGAAAGGGAAAAAAGTCCCAATACCTCACGTAATGATGTCTTGACAATGTAAGTTTGACACCCTTGTTATAGATGGATTATAATTTCTTTCTATTGGACCCCCCCAAAAGGGGGGTGGGAGAAGCAAAGTGCAATCTTATGTAGTTTATCTATTTATTTATCTATTATCCTTTCCCATTATGAGTTTTACTTCCAAATAAGAAAAGAAGCCTTAATATACAGAAATATTATGTTTTTATAGGACAGTGTGGTTAAAAATTAGTCTGGAGAATAGGTTTGAATGATTCCTAGAGATCTATGACATCCCTGCACTCAATCATAAGTGTGAATGACTTTGGGGTACTGCAAGAGCTACAACTTTGAAATGGGATCATAGGTCTGTCATAACTTCAAATGAATACTAAGTGACTAGTTGTTCAGCAAGGACTATCTGTATTGTATGTAACATAAATTACATACTTACATGATGAAGATGGTAGTCAACTGTTTTAAATATGCTTTTAAAAATGCTTGACTGACATAATTGAAATTAATATGTAGTGTTTAATCAGTTGATATTTTCACTTGAAGATTTCCTTTCCCATAGGTCTCAACAGTTTGTATTACCATTATCCTATTGATTAGTGTAGATAATCTCTATCCATATTTAGGAAAGTAAAATATTGCTAAAATAAATAAATAAAAATGAAGATATTAGTAAAACAATTAAATTCTGACTATAATTTTCCTTATGGACACAAGTATGTATCATTTTGCCATTTAAAACATCTGGCATAAATATTTAAGTCAATCAATTTCCCATTCACATTTTAGTGAAAAAAATAAGTTTAGGGCTGAGATATTTGGTGTCTGTACAAACACAGACACCAAAATACCAAAATGTTCTGACAGTAGATGAGAAAGCAGGAACAGTGCTAATCATTGGGTTTCGGTTGTTATCCATTTCTTTTGTCTCCCCTCTAGAGTATTTGGTGGAAAATTCACAGTGAAGCTTTATTGTTTCAGAAAGGAAGCAGAGATGTGCTGGCTGGCAGGAGGTAAACTTTCCCTGCTTATTGTCCCAGCCCATCTGGTCTGGGAAAAGGAAATGAGCAGTTTGCTTGTTGAGTTTAAAGCACTCAGAACTTCACAAGGTTTGCCTTGTGTATTAAAAGAAGAAGAAAGATACTTCTCATCACAGGAAACTTCTAACCAGGTGCTAGACTAAAAAATATATTGTTCTGTTCAAATATGACTAGATTTTCTGCTGGCATTTGTATGATATTCAGGGAGGTTTCCAGAACTCTGTCAGTGCTTGTAGTTTGCATGTTCTGCCTTAACTAATAATACCGGCATTTTTATTGTCCTTAAAAAAGAATCCAATTCTCCCCCAAGCACAGAATGCTTACATGTACTATTATTGTTAATGTTACTTACTCTGATGTGCTGGTTCTTGGAATGTGTATGATCAGGACTTTATCAGGTGAGAAAAAGGCTTTCAACTTTTGTATCCAAGCCTATGTCAACTTTCATTATTGGTTTCACATGCTTTTTTCTTATAGAAACAGTAAAACTCCAATCAGTATCAGCCTGAGCTTGCTAAAGATTATTGATGCACTAACACAACTAGAGGCCATAAATACCCCTCTGTAAGAAAGCTGGCTGATGATTTTGGGCCTGTGTCAGCCCCTCGTGCAGTCCAGTCAGGAAGTATGTAAAGCCCATGTCACACTGCACCAATGGATGGAAAGAGGATGTAAAATGGAGAGAAACACTTGCCATCAGTTGGTTAACATGATTCATCCGTTCTGTACTCACTGCCTCCGTTTTTCATTCTCTCTATCCGTCCAGCATCCGTCGACTGAGGTTCTATCCGCTCAAAAAGTTTTGAGCTGCTCAAAACTTTTTGAGTGGAAAATGTATCCAACGCGCCCATTCTGCATCTGCAACGCATACGGGGAACATCCGTTCTACATCTGTTGTCATCTGTTACGCATCCGCTATATCCGCAAGGCATCCGCTGCACATCCGCGCAACTCAAATCCGCTCCAGCGGAAAACGGACACAGGGAGGAAGTGAAACGGACGCGGAACGGACACAAAGTGTTAGTAGCATGGACGGAGAAAGGATGAAAGCAGATGCAGCTCGCATACAAAGCACTTAAAATGGAAAAAACGTTCGCAGAGGGGACTGATCTCGGATATTAAGGATGTCTAGAGGATGCCTAGAGGATGCAAAAGGACACCTAGTGGAAAACCTATATTGGCTACAAAAAGGGGGAGGAACTCACCTGGATCTCACTTTCAGTCCAGCAGCCCTGCTGTGCAGACCTCTGCAGCCTTCATCTGACTCTTCCTCTTCCACAGCATCCAGTCATCTCCACCATGGATCGTAACACACTCCTTTTGGTACCACCATCGTTCTGCAACAGTGTGAAACCATCTACAGGCTCTTTCAACTGTTCTACAGGAAGAAAAGGAGGCGGCCAAGAAGTGTCTGGGTCCGAAGATGGATCGTGAGAAGAGCAGAATACGGACTGTACAACTGATGGTGGAGCTGAGGAACGAAGACCCTCGTGCATTCCAGAACTTCATGAGGATCTCTAAAGCCATGTTTGATGAAGTTGTGGCGCGGCTGAGACCCAGGTTGACCAAGGCAAACATCAACTTCTGGCCCAGCATGGACCCTGGGCTCAAGGTGGCACTGACTCTGCACCACATGGCCTCAGGGACCACCTACAGGAGCATGCAGTACAGCTGGAGGGTGCCACATAACACCATCAGCATTGTGGTCAGAGAAGTGGTGCAGGCCATCATTGAAGAATACAAGGAGGAGCTCCTCCAGTGCCCCTCCACTGAAGAAGGCTGGAAGAAAGTTGCAGAGCAGTGGTATCAGAGGTGGAACTTCCCCCACACCATTGGATCCATAGATGGGAAGCACGTGGCCTGCAAAGCACCACCCAAGTCGGGCTCCACTTATTTCAACTACAAGGGCTTCTTCAGCATCATCCTCTTCACCATGGTCGATGCTGACTACAAGTTCATGTACATCGATGCTTCAGGCAATGGGTCAGCTTCAGATGCCCAGGTATACAACGCCAGTGACCTCAAGGAGGGGCTGGAACGCAACCTCATCATGGGCTTCCCAGATCCAGACCCCCTGCCCAATGACACGCAAGATGTGCCCTACTTCATCGTGGGGGATGATGCCTTCTCCCTCAGAACCTACCTCATGAAGCCCTACACTTCCAGACTCCTCACCCGTGAAGAGAGGATCTTCAACTACAGGCTGTCCAGGGCAAGGCGGGTGGTGGACAATGCCTTTGGCATCCTGGCCAACAGGTTCCAGGTACTTCTCACCACCATGCAGCATCACCCACAGACAGTGAGGAGGATCGTGGAAGCTTGCTGCATCCTGCACAATCTCATGCACACCCGCTACCCAGTGTTGCAGAACAGGCTCGTGGATCTCCAACAAGGCAATGGGGACATGGCACCTGGGGAATGGAGGCAAGGGTGAAACCTGATAGACACGAAGGATGTGCAAGGCCCCAACAGAGCCTCATGTGAAGGGAAGAAGCAGCGCAACCTCCTGAGACACTGGTGCAACTCCCCAGCTGGAGCAGTGAAGTGGCAAGACAGGATGGTAGATGATTAATGGATGCTTCCTTCAGCCTGTCTCATCACACGGATGAGATTGGGCCATGTATGTTGGGTGGGCCTACAATGAACAGGACATTTAATAAAGAGTTGTGTTTATGTTGACATGTGTGGATGATTGATTACATTGTTATTGATAATAAAGGGCCATAGGTGTGGCACGTGGGAGGGTGGACCATACAGTCCCACTATGCTTGCACTGGAGGCTTATCTATCCCACAGCTATTACCTACCCCAAAGGTATCCCTGCCCATCCCACAGCTATTACCCATTCCAAAGGTATCCCTGCCCATCCCACAGCTATTACCCATCCCAAAGGTATCCCTGCCCATCCCATAGCTATTACCCATCCCAAAGGTATCCCTGCCCATCCCACTGCTATCCTTACCCATCCCACAAGCATGCAAAGGCTTAAACCATTTCTAAAAGTTTCCACCAAAACTTTATTTAATAAAATAAATGAAGCAAGTGTGTGAAGCAAAGATAATCTTTATTAATAAGAAGCTGTAAAAGAAAAATGACCCAAGTCAAGTGTCCAAAGCAAAAATAAAGTCAACAGGTAGCCACCCAGTCTCTGGCACTCTTCTTGGTCATTCGGAGGCGTGCCCAGTCTCAGGGGTGAAGGGTCCAGGTGCTGTGGAGGTGGCTGCTGCTGGAGTGCTGGTCTGAGGTGCCATTGGGGTGCCTGGCCCCGAGAGGACAACAGGGGATGGTGTGTTGAGGAAACTCTCAGACAGCTGGCTCAGCCCGTGATGTTGAGAGCCCCTTCCTCCATGACATGGGGTGTCAGCCCTAATACCGATGACAGATGTACTGAGGCCGGGCTTGGCTGTGGGGCAGAGGAAGGAGCAGTGTAGTGGGGATGTCTGGTCTGCAGCTGGGTGAGGACTGGCGTCGGTGGCATTTGTGGCATGGGTGGCATCTGTGGCGTGGCTGTCATCAGTGGCGTGGGTGGCATCGGTGGCATCAGTGGCACCAGTGGTGTCCGATGTACCTGTGCCTGGACTGGGAAGGGCTGCCTGTGCTGCTGGAACTCCTGGTAGCCATAGCCTTGGTAGGGGAGTGCCTGTGGAAAGCCTGGGAAGGGCAGTGACATCACCTGGGGTGGAGGAGCAGGCCTGGACTGGGTGGGAGCAGGTTCATCTTGGTCTGGAGGGTTGTGAAGAAGATTGATGATCCTGTCCTTCACCACCTGGTACTTGGTTTCTGACACGTTCATGAGGGTCTGGTTGACATAGGTGTGGAAGGGCTTGCGGTTGGAGGATGGGGCGTCGGTGTGTACCAGCTGAGAGAGGAGATCTACGCTGCTCCTGATGGTGTCTCTTATCTCCAGCAGGGCAGTGTGGCTCTTCCCCTCCGGTCTGCCTCCCTGCCTTTCTGTGGAGGTGGAGCTGGGGGTGTATGCGGGTTGGGCTGTGGTGGAAGTGCCGTCTCCTTTCTCCCACTGCATCCTCCATGCGCTCTGCCATGGGTAGTACAGCTGTCGGGGGGTTCTCCATCGTGGCACGCTCCACAGATACCTGCCTGGACACAGGAGCTTACTCTTTGCCATAAGAGGACTGGCTCTCAGCAGGCTGCCTGAGAGAGAGAGTTGTGAGAGAGGCTGCTCCTTGGTGGCGGATCTCACCCTCCAAGAAGCTGCACTTGGCCATCACATAGGTCTCTCTGTCTGTCAGCTTGACCGTGGCCTGGCCAGATTTCTTGAGGTGCAGCTTCCCGTACCAGGTGTACATGTGCTTCCACCAGCCGAAGAGCACCTCCAAAGTATAGCCCAGGCTCTCTACCTTCTCTCTCCAAGCAGCCTGCTTCCTCTTGGTGTCTCGATAGAGCCTGTGTCCCTTCCGCCAAAGATATTAATTCTCCCTCAGCCACTCCAGCACCTCCTCCTCATGTTCCTCTTCGATTGTGTATTGCCTCCTCTCCCGTTCACGCATCTGCCTCTTTCTCCCTTTGGCAGGGCCATATGGGCCCTCATCAGAAGGGCTTCGAGGTTGTAGGGGCTGCTCCTCCACACCACCACCACCACCACCAGCGGCAACAAAAACAGTATCAGCAAAAGCAGGACCAGCAGGACCAGCAGGACCAGCAGCACCAGCAGCACCAGGACCAGGACCAGGAGCACCAGCAGAACCAGCAGGACCAGGAGCACCAGCAGGACCAGCAGGACCAGGAGCAGTGCCAGCAGAGTAAGCACCAGGAGGACCAACAGGACAAGGAGTAGTGCCAGCAGAGTAAGCACCAGCCGAAGCCCCAGCACCAGGAGCAGTG
>BLBF01000010.1:43104608-43114691 GCA_015471245.1 Laticauda colubrina | reverse complement strand
TGCCAGCAGAGTAAGCACCAGCCGAAGCCCCAGCACCAGGAGCAGTGCCAGCAGAGTAAGCACCAGCAGAAGCACCACCACCAGGAGCAGCATCAGCAGAAGCACCACCTCCAGAAGCAGCATCAGCAGAAGCCCCAGCACCAGAAGATCGAGCCCGGGCAGCAGAAGCCCCAGCAGAAGCAGAGTCAGGGCCAGGGGGTGGGAGGTTGGCCCTGTCCCTCTTGCCAGGGCTGGCAGCAGATGGCAGAGGCTTACGTTTCTTCCCCATGGTTGTTGGGTTGCTGGCTGGCTGGCTGGCAAGCTGTGTCTGGAAGCAGGTCTTTCCTCTGAATAGTGACCTGCTTGGGAGCTGCTTCCCTTTATATCCGCGAGGCTGACTCAATGCATCCTCCCTGCATGCGCAGTGAACGCTAGGCATCCGCTAGGCATCCGCTAGGCTTCCTCTAGGCATCCGCTAGGCTTCCGCTCTGCATCCGCTTCATCCACTCGGCATCCGCTCGGCATCCGCTTCATCCGCTCGGCATCCACTCTGCATCTGCTCTGCATCCGCTCTTTCCGTTCCGCATCCGCTTTGCTGCGCTCCCCCGGAAGCCTTGCGGATGTGTCATCCGCTCCCGTCCGCTTCCATCTGCTAGGCTTCCATGGAGCATCTGCTTTCCATCTGCCCTTCGTCCTCCCCCATCCGTTCTTTTCCGTGTTGTCCGCTCTGCAAATTCGGGGCACTTTTGAGAACGGATAACAATGGATGGAACATTTTGCTCATCCGCTGTGTCCTTTTTACAAACGTTTTGCATCCATCGGCCAGTGTGACAGGGCCTTTACATTAACAGAGTCTTGCAAATGTGAAATTACAAATCTTACAAAGTCTTTTTTTACTGCATAATAAGTTGAGGAGAATCCTTTCTCTGCCCGTGAATCAATTATGGCTCTATATGTACATGGGAAGATAAATAATGTGAATTCACACAATTCATTGAAAATACCAAATTTATAAATGACCTGAAAGGAGAAGAAGGTTCATTTGTTCACATGTTTTGATATCATAAATGACTAATTTTAACAATTCAGAATGAATCATGAAATTGAAAAGTTGTAGCCAAATCAGATATGAATAGTGTTATGAAGTCTAAGCCTGAAGATAAGTTGGCATTTTAACCAGTTAGTGTCTTAGGAAATACCACAAGCTTCTCAAGATTAAGATTTACTTTATTGTATGTCACTTATGTGTTGTATTTTGGTCCTACAAATGTTCACCAGGGCAGACTTTTAAAACCTAATACATGCAATACAATAAAATCCAACTTAATTGAATATGAGAGCAGGGAAGAAAAAAACAATAAACCAGGAGTCCATATAATAAAACCTCCTGGTAGGAGGTAGCTTCCATGTAAAAGTCGGTTGTCATTAACTATCAGGAGTAGCTGTGGACAACTAAATGATATGATCATCTCAGATGAAATCAATCACACAAAATTTGGCAGCTTTGAGTAGAAGCAATTTCACATGGGCAAAAATCAATTTTGACAATATGGAGCAGAAGCACATTATCATTTTGAACAAGATCAACATTTGGCTCCAGTTAGCACAACAAATGTTTCAATAGGAAATAAAAATAAAAATTTGGCCCAAATAAGCAGAAACATATTTTTATAGAGTAAAAAGACTTAATTTTCAATAGTTAATCACAACTCATTGAAGAAAAGGTAAACAGGCATAGAACCCAGATTTTTAGGATGGGAGAATTAGATTAAAAGCCACATGTAATCTACTGCGATGGAGTGTGGACTTTTGTCAATGAAATTTGTGCTCTTGGTAAGCCATGGTGTGATCATGGCTTCAAAATTTTCATTCCTAATGGGGGTTTGGTCATGCCGTGTAGCCAGCTCGCACTAGAAGAGTCAGTAAGGTTACCTATAGCAAGGGTTGCCAACCTTTTGGACCTCAGGGACCACCAAACTCATAATTTTAAATCCCGTGGACCAGAGACCCTGGGAAAATCCAAAAAAAGTCTGCAGGAAAATTCCCCACCCCATTTTCCTACCAATTGATCATTCTTTATTTGGGATTGCAGGATACCGTTTCCAGCTCCATTCTCAGGGGGGGAGAGAGAAAGAGAGTGATTTTTGGCTTCATGCAAGGAAAGCAGAAGAAGCAGCAGAAGTATTTCATTTTCTCCCCCAATACTCTGCCAAAAATGAGTCTTTGTGAAACTTGTCATGCCGGTGCAGTCTCTTGGAGCAGGATGCCTTGCAGGGTTCCAAAGACTCATTTCTTGCAGAGTTTGGGGGTAAGAAAGAGACTTTTGCTGCCTTCCTTGTGTGCAGTCAAAAGCAGAAGAAGAAAGAAGTGGAGAGAGGCATTCTGGTGGCCAGGTGAGGCATGTGGGCTGTGTGGGGCAACTTCCCCCCCTCTGTCCTTCCCCCCTCCCTTCACTGCCTTCTGTTGTTCACAATGCATATAGATGGCACAGCATTGTTAATTGCTTTGAGGGGAGGATGCTTTGGAGGTGACATTTTTCTGCATACCACCAAAATTTTCTCCCAGACCACCAGTGACCACTGGCCTATAGTGCCAATAGATGCTTGAAATCTGGAAGGCCACTGGATGGCTTCAAACAGATACAGTAAAAGTAAATCTAATGGTAATTAAGGGGAGTTAAAGAGTCAGTGCATATGACTGAGGCTGTGTTTGCATAAGACAAGTATGGATTATGGGATTTGTGATCATTTTCTTCAACAAGTTGTGTCCAAGCCCCACATTCACAAAAAGATACTTCAAACTATTGTTTCTCAGCAGCAAAAAATGATTCTGAGCATTTTATTTGCATGCTTATGTACAGCGGATTATGCTGTGCATATTTATATACATAGTTTCATATGTATGTGCATCTATAAAACTGGTGGTTTATGAAAGATGGGTAAGTTCAAACAAAAATGCAGCATCAATTAACCTTTTTTTTCCTGAAATTGGTTTCTTTTCTAATGAAAAAAATCATGGATTCAAACAACTGTGTTTTGTTAGTTAGCTCTACCAATCGAAATTGTATGGAGAGATGAAACCAAGGAAAACAACAGGCAAAGGCCCATTTATATTCTTACCAGCCATTTTTTTTAAGATGAATGCGAAGCATATCCTCCTCATATATTGAATTCAGAGCGTAGGCAAAGATACCTGTGGGAAAAGAGGGTCCTTCAAATAAGTTCATCTCAAGTGATTTAGGTATTAGTAGATAATATTCAGCACTTTGAATTGTGCATAGAAACAAATTGGAAGCCAAGGCGGGTTATGTTTAAAGCAGCAACTGCAACTTGTCCTTTCTGTAAAGAACATTTCTCATACTAGAAATACCACAGAGATAAATGCAATGTACAACTGGCCTTCAAAATTCTCTTCTGGGTGTAGGGATGAGATACTATTTCACAAATTGTAACTCAGAGAAAAACATATGTTTTCAGTTTGTCAAGGTGAAACGAAATATTAGCAATGGAAGTAGCTCATTTTTTCCCAAATGTTTTGCTACAGTGTTTGCAACAGCTGCTGCAGATGTAATGAATGACAACTGAAAAAGTATTAGCAGCCTTTTTTTTCCATGATGCCCAGGCCAGCTCTTCTCAATGTTCTGACTTCTAGACCAGTTAATCCAGTATCTCCATAAAGTCTATAGTTTGCAACAGAAAAGGAAATATATCAGAAATCTGTTTTATTATATTATTGGATAAATTGATTCCATAAAAAGTACCTTTGGCTATTATTAGTAAAAATTTAAAAGCCTTATATATTTTTTTCATCTTTAATGGAAGTTAGAATTGTTTTATCTGTAAAGCTGACCAAAATTTCTTCTTCCAGAACTTCAGTTTTTATACCTTCTTTAACGAGAATATGAAATGGAATGATTTTTTGCCTATAATTTTTATTAAAACACTTAAATAGGAAAATAAAAACTAACACAAACTAATATAAAGTAAGAAAGAAAAAGGAAAAAAAATCAAAGAAATTGCAAGAAATGCAAGAAAAGAAAAAAGTTAAAGAAAAAATAGAAAACAATGAAAAGGAATATAAAGAAATGATTTCCTTTATTCTTCACAGCAATTTTAAGTATGAATATATTTTAACTTCTCTCTTTTAAGATTATATCTTAATACACATATTAAGTTCATTTTTTTTCATTTTTATGCAAAAAGTTTATAAGAAGCTTCTAGTAGCTACTAGTAAGCTTCTAGTTGTTTTTTTTCACTAAAGTCATTTCTGCAAAATCTGTCAACTTCAATAACCATTCTTTCCTAGTAAATAGTATCAAATTTTTCCATCTGTGCATATAGTAAAGAATATGAAATTAATTGAGTGATGTGACATCAAATCATTTTCAGTTCTTTGTAATCACATAGATAGATTTGCTCCATGATAATCTATCCCTATCCTGGCATTTCAGGTTTTTCAACTGTACCCTTATCTCCATTATCCACCTTACTGCTGGTCATCCTCTTCTGTTCTTTAACTTTTCTAGCTTTACAATCTTATCCAGAGAGTTAGATCTTCATATGATATGTTCAAAATAAATTGAACTTACTCATTTGTGCCTCAAGTAAGAACTCTGGGTTGATTCATTTGATCCATTGGTTTGTTTTCTTGGTTGTTCAAGGTGTTCTCGGGAGTCTTGTCCAATGTCCAAAAGCTTCAATACTTTTCCTATTTACTTCTTCCAAGTCCAACTTTTGCTTCCATAGAGGGCCACAGGGAATATGATGGCTTGCAATATTCTGATATTTGTAGATACAGACATCTCATGGCATCTAAATATATAATAGTTTCCAAAGTCTTCATGGCTGCTTTGCTAGGTGCTAATCTGTGGTATATTTCTTGACTTCTACTTTGTTTACTGTTAAGGGAACATGAAAAGTACAGAAGACATTAAGAAATTGATTGATTTTATTTTGGGAGAAAACTAATGATTTAGTAGTTCTTTTTAACTCTATGGATGCTAAACTGTGTGTTGTCCACTTCTGGGTTTTGTAGGAAACAGTTTATAGTTTCCTCAGTTAAGTATATGTTCTATGATTTATAAATATATTTATTACTGATGTGGTCTTCGTCCAAGCTGACAACAAAAGGATAAATATAGTGTATAGAGCAGTCCCTCTAGTTATACCATGAACATGGCATATGTCATCCTGTGATAAATTGGCTCTGTGTCTGTTCAATTTGAAATCTAAAGCTCTGGAGGCAGAGGTGTTAGGAAGCAGGCATAATTCTGGCAAACAGAGGCCTCAGATGCACAAAATTAGTGTGCATGGAGTAGATAACAGAGAGTAAGAGCGAGACAAAAAGGAAGTTTGCACACATTTGATGACTTCCTGGGGTCTAGATGGTATTGGCAGATGTTAGGTGTGAAAAAACATCTGCAAGAATGATAACGAATGTTACCAGAATTTGAAGTGACAACTGTCTCAAGCACAAGTGCTACCTTGTCTCTCCATTTGCATACTAATTAAATAAAAAAGTAAATATTGACTTCAGAATTTGTTTGACAACTGATCTACTGTGTTTACACACTTCACCTGGATCAGGATTTTGGCTGCTCAACAGCATCAAATAATGATTCAAGTAGAAATAGGCATCCAGGCTGCTACTAAGTGTTTCACTTTAAACTAAAATTAGAGATTGGTCAAGGTGGTTAAGAAACATGTGTGGGGTCTGCCATGGGCTCCTGAGATCTTATTACTGTATGTCATGGTTGATTTGAATTGTCTCAGTCAGTTGGAAGTTGATAATGAGAGCATGAGTGTTTCAAAATACTGATGTGCACACTTTTTGGGATGAACTGTTTCCATGTTTTCCAACATTTTCAAAACAATGATTTATTAACTTTAGAAATATCCTTAAGTATGCACATATGTGCATAGCATTACAATTGTTTTTTTTTCAGACCAAGAACAAATAAATTCATATTCATTTTCTATCAGTCTTTCAAAGTAGACAGGATCTGGATAACAACTATAGAACAATAAATATTTTATCAAGATAGGCTGCAATAAAAGAATCTTGCAAGTCTATCAGTGTCTTTCCTTCTTTCCCTCTTTGAAAAGTGGGCAGGCTGAGGGTCTCTTAATAACACAGCCTTTTGGGATTTAACATTTCTTTTGCCATTCTTCTGCATGGTTTCTATATTCCTTCTTCAAGGTCAGCTTCCTGGCTCCATGTACTTTCATTCTGAACCAGGTGTAGAAAGTAAAGTAGAAGAAAGCAAGATGGACTTCTCATACACAAACTGCATGCAAAAGCAGCACAGGTGCAATCATGCTAAACCTCACATGAGTTTAAACAAGCAATCGAGTATTTTAAATTATAATAGAAGCAATAAATAGGTTTTTAAGTACTATAGCAGGGAGTATCAAACTCGCAGCATTACGGCAGCATCATGGCGACATCATGAGACGTATCAGGACTTTTTCCCTTTTGCTAAACCAAGTGGAAGTGCAACCAGCCCATAGACAGCAAGTTTGACACTCCTGTACTATAGGTAAGCTAGTGAGGAGCAGGCCATGGAACAAACAAAAAGTTGGTTTTCTTTTTTCCCTTATCTTCTCTTTGGACTGTGCACCAGAACATCTACTTGTGTGTGTTGCACAGCCTCAATAACAACACATTCTGTCTTTCTTACAGGATTCAGTAAGAAGATTTCTGACTATGTGTAGATGGGATCTGAAAGAGTGGTAACCATCTTGCCATACACAATGACTTCAGTATAATTTTGGACTGAAATATCACCTATAGGAAAGATGAATGACATCATTCACTTTGGGACAAATAACTGTGAAGACATTCAACAACTCCAAAGAAGCTTCTCACTTCTGGAACAGCTGACACATAGCATTGTTCAGGATGAAAGTGAGACTGTCAGCAGCACTATGTATGTGAGTAAGTCTTGATTATCTGCTATAATTCTAGCTTTGACACCAATCTACAGTCCACTCATTGTTCCAGTTCCATTATAACCTTGGTCTATTTTGCTGTGTCCAGTCCATTATTTCCAAAGGTGGTTAAAATTCTATGTGTCAAGCAGCTCCTGAGTGATCTACTTCCCAAAAGCCACAGAAGGACTCTTTATACTCAGGCAATACTCACTTGATGGCTATCTGTAGTTAGATTGTCAATCACCTAGTTAAGCTGACCTTTTGAATAATATCTTGGGTTGTAGACATGATTATAAAGAAAAATTGACCTTTCCTTATACATTTTATGATTCCATCCCTGACAGAGTTAAAAAGAACATTAATCAATTCATTTTGCATGTCATAAGACAGGTATGTTATTGTTCTCTCTTTCATACTCAACAGTTTGCCCATCACAGGATCATATTTTTCAAGGAAGCTAATAACTAGGAGTGTCATGTATAAGGAAGGAGCCATGAACACTGAAATTATAAATACATTATAAAGTAAACAAATTTCCTAGATCTACCTGAGTATATATTACACTTCCAGTGACTTCCAAAGGTGAGGTAAAAAAAGTCAGGATCAAGATACTCATAATTGGACTGTATAGGACAGTAATAGACAGGGAAAGAGCCAAAGATCAGATTGCTCTGATCTTCTAGAATGGGGATGTCAAATGCAGGCTGACAGGCTGCATCTGGCTTGTGGGATGCTTAGATCTCATCCACAGGGTTGCCCTGGAAACAGCAAAGCACCTGCCTGTGGTGAGTCTGCCAGAAAAATGGAGCTCAGGAGGGCCACGTGCATTCTTCCTGGGCTCCATTTTCCCCAACAGAGAATTACAGGAGGCTGTTGCAGCTGGAAATGGAGCTCATGAGGGCTGTGTGTGGCCCTTCTCAGCTCCGTTTTTTTTCTGGCAGAAAGTTGCAAGAGGCTATCGCAGCTGGAAATGGAGCTTGGGAGCCCATTTTTGCTGGCTGAGTGCTTGGGCTGCCATAACACCACTGACATGAGTGCTGTCAAGCTGGCCATGTCCACCCTGGCCACCCCCCCACCCGGGACCCCAAGGTCAAGCAGAACTCTGATGTGGCCCTCAATAAAATCAAGTTTGACACCCCTATTCTAGAAGCAAGAATGAAATAATAGCAATAACACAGAAATCCACAAATAGAAAGTCAGAGACAGTCTACTTTACAAAGTATTGCATGTAGATCTTACTGCTTATATATTACAGAAAATTGTAAAAATAGTATTTATTGTCTTAGAGTTCATTGCAAATATTATCTATCTACAACTTTCTTACTCTTCCCCTTCCTCTCAACCCATTCACTCTCCTTTCAAATAATTTGTAATTTAATTCATCTAGTATTTCTTTTATTCTGGTAAATCACTTTTATAATCATTCCATATTCATTCAGCACCCATTCATTCTTGATTGTATCCCTTCTTGTTTTACCACACACATGCTTCTGAAGTTCCTACTGTAATCATACTCAGTTCTCATTTCTTAAGTAGCCAGGAACACAGTCTTACATATACCTTTCAACAAACATTTATTTCTTGCAGAAGACAATATACCTCCCATTATATTTTGAACATTTGCACATTCTAAAATATCCCAATTTTCCATATTTATTAAGCATTCTACTCATACACCAATTTTTCTGCTTTACTTTTTAATATTTATTTACAACTTGCAATTGTTCTCTTCATGTTCTCATGAAGCACAACTATCTTGAGTTTTGATAGACTAATTTTCAGGTTCTTACATATCTCTGCATTAGTCAGTTTAATAATCCTTTAAAATAACTCAGGTTATTAGTGAAGAATATCGTAGAAGGTTCATACAGTTTGGAAGCATTAATGCTTCAGACAGGAAGGCGGAACACAGAGTGGTAGGATGGCAGAGAAAATTATTTGCAGTTCACCTTCATCTATCCAGGACATTGTATGTAAGCGATACTTGAGCACGGTCTGCAATATTGTCTGGGACATTATACGTCCTCTTCATGGCCTGTTTTCCTTGTTACCTTCTGGGAGGAGGCTATCTTATCTATCTATCTAAAGTTATCTACAGGTACCATCACATCCCAAATTAAATTTAACATCATGATAAGCATTCATTGTATAACTATCCATAAACATATTAAACAGCCAGGTGGATATCACATATTCATGCCTTACTCCTTGCTCAGAATTTGCTATTATTATTTCTATCAAACTGCAATTGAAAAGATTCTTGGTGACATCCAAAAACAAATAATTAATTGTTGTCCTTGCCCTCTTAAAGAGCTTCTCCCAGAGAAATTCATGGCATCCATGAGGTTCAAAAAAGCCCTCAAGACCTGGCTGTGTTCCCAATCCTGAGGAGCCCATATTATGCTTTTCTTGGATCTTTGTTTTAATGGTATGACAAGGTTCTTTTTGACCAGGTTGCCTTGTCTTATTTTATGTGTTTTTAATTGCCATTCGATTTTTGGTTGGACATTGAGTTTTTTTCTGGGGGTGATAATAATGATGATGATTACGCATGCCCCACAACTATATTCTACCTGCATGCTATCTATAATAAATAGCATGTATTTATACAAAAAAGAAATATATATATAATGAATACAGATCCAGGCTCCCAACCAATCAGAATGGACCAGCCTCAAATTTGAAACCAGGAACTAACTCTATACAGAAGCCTGAGGATGGCAGATGAGATTCTGCTGAAACGTTGCTACAACTTTAACAGAACTACAATGACGTGGGATAATACCCAAAGGAAGCTAAACAGCACACATGTAAGTACCTGCGAAAGCCTAAGAAAACAAATATCTGACCTCTACGGGGAGGAAATAAACAGCCAGATCAAAAGCTATGAGAAGCTGGAAGTTAAAAGAGCAGGAATACTATGTGACCTAAAATTCCTATGCAGCTGCAGAGACAACAATGTAACACCAACCTGCTTCAAATTAACATTTCATAAGAACACAGCAGCTACCAAACGTATCCTGAAAAGGACAGAGATATCTCTACTCAGAAATGAAGTTCACAGTAAAAGATTCCAATTAGATCAGTTAAACAAAGATTTGCTAGCACTACACCTGGAATTGAGCAGCAAAATCCACCCTCTACTTTGGGATAAGATCAAACAACTTACAAC
>BLBF01000010.1:43035849-43081386 GCA_015471245.1 Laticauda colubrina | reverse complement strand
ATCTATCTATCTATCTATCTATCTATCTATCTATCTATCTATCTATCACCTATCTATCCAAGTTCTTAACTCCTTTACAGAGGAGTTCTGGGTGGTGTATAATTTAATCAATATAGTAAAACATTAAGGACTGAATAATTTAAAACATTTTTTTAAAAAAATGTAAAACATTATAAAATTACAAAAGATGGAGATTTCCAAGATGGGGAAATTAGGAATTATTAATGCAAGTGGGGGGGGGAGTTCTCATGGGGACCAACCAGCCCCATATCTGTGTGGTCCCCAGTGTCCCCTGTGCAAGGTTATACAGCCTGGTTTTGACCTCTTTGCAGAAGGCCAAAAGATTGGGGGCTTTCCTTACCTGTGAGGGCTAGATGTTCCACAAAGTAGTGGCAGTTGCATAAAAGGCCCTCTTCCTTGACCGGTCCTGTCAAAACTCTTTTGAAAGGGTCCATAGCATGCCCTCCCTGCCGAAATGTGTGGGACAGGCTGATGTGATAGAACAATGCATTTCAGCATTTAACATTTAAAAAATAAATAGTTATACCATCCTTCATGTTATAGAATAAAAATTACGTAGGTTTTTGTGTACTTTGTTTTATCAACTGATTAAAAGCTTTACTATTTTACTTCTACTATGTTAAAATTCATTACAAATATATAATTGATATTTTATATAATTACACAGTGGGAATTGTTTTAAACTGTAATATTCATTAATGTGGAAGTTGTTTACAATCTTTATTAATGATAAAACATTCAAAATTCACATAGTACTAATAAACTGTAAAATGATAAATCACATGAGTATAATTTGAACAGATTCCCCAGTTTTAGCCTCTAAGGATGCAATTGTACATGATATGTGCAGAATCATAAGAAAGTCCACATCAAATGGCATATTGATGATAAATGTTAACTAAGTCAGATTGCAAAACTTTAAAAATGTGATGTGATTCACTGTAAAGATGTTCTCTGAATAGTGCAATCTATAATTGAATTGTGGTTAGTTATATCTATAGCCAGAAACATACTAGATACTTTTATTATCCTAGGCAAACTTAAATCGGTACCCCGAATTATTGCCAAAGGCAAAGTAATTATATGGTTCTCCACAGATTGCATTGATGGATGAAGTCTCTTGTCCATAAGAGATATTAACTTTTCTTCCTTCCTTCCTCATCTCTTGGATCTCCAACTTCCACGACTCCTAATAATAGAAAGTTATTTAGATGAAAACCAGAGCCAGTTGAAATATTCTTCTGATTTTGGAAGTAAAGGGATAAGGGGGTTAGAATTTATTGAATAGACAATTCAATTTTTTTTAAGGGGGGAGTGATACAAGATATTTCTCACATTGGGAAGAAATTTTAAAGGCTTGAGTAAGTGCAAGAATTTTGATTTTATCTTCTAATTTCTCTCTCAAGAAAGTGCTTTCTCCTGAGAATGCCATCCCAAAGGACTATAATGTCTTCATTCTGAATTGACTGCACAGCAGAATGAAAAAGATCAAAAGAACTGAATGGCTTCATCTTTTCTAACTTCAATAGAAAATATGATATGAGATGACGCCTAAATTTCTAAGCTTTTCTGTGTGATATAACAAAAGCACTGCTGAATAATGTTTTGTTGTATTATATTTATTCTTTTAGTTTGATATTGGCTGATAGCAAAGGTTTGTGCATTCCACCATTTTAAAGAGCATAAACTAGGATAAGAGTTGGATTTACATACATACATACATACATACATACATACATACATACATACATTGAAGAATGTCAGGGTGTCATTATGAATAAGTTAAATACTTATGTTTACATTCCAGTAAATATTTTAAGGGTCAACCTCCAAATCAGTAGCTTTCCAAATTTGCATTATAAAGCATAGACTATGTATCTCAACTGCATTAAAATTTTAAATAGCCCAAGAAAGAAGTAAAATAAATAAATAAATTGCCACTACAAGAAACTTTTGTCACATAAAGTGGAAAAGAAATGATAAACAGCTTGATACAGAGAACTTTTGATTCAATTTCCAATTCTCTGCTCCCACTTCTGCATGAGGATTTTTTAAATTTCTTTCTTCGAAATAAAATCCATTTCCACACCAAAACCAAAAAACCCCCAAAAGCTGCTTTTCACACCATTCTCAACGTAAATATAGTGCAGTGTGCATCAAATTTCATATACTGAAAATTCTAGTACAGTATGTAGTACTTACATTGGTTAGCTTTATTTCACAGTCTGAAAATATCACTCATTTACATCTTTCAAGCAAATAAATCAATCCTATAACAAATCAAGTTTCAAATAATGTGATATACAGTATAATACCAGTATAAAAATGGAATACTTAGTACAGTAATAGATTGTTTATTTATTTTGATTTGTCAATCGCTTACAAGATAATAGATATAAGTATATACATAGTTATGAATACATGAAATGGTAAATATAAGAAAAATAAAAGAAACAATAGGACAGGGACAGTAGGCACATTGGTGCACTTATTCACTCTTACACTGACAAATGGATATCGTGAAAATAATACAAGGACAGCATTTGATCTCACTGACATTTTCAGCCAAATTTGAGTGGGACCATGATATTGTCCCATTTATTTTCCAGTTCTTCCCTCTTAACGTAGTTCACTGAGTGATGGTGCAAGATCCAGTCTACAACAAGAAAGGGCTAAGGCCAAGAATTTTATTATATAATCCTATTTTACTACCAGTTTTTTAGTAATTAATAGAATAGAATAGAAAACAGAGTTGAAAGGGACCTTATAGGTTTTCTAGTCCAACCTTCAGGCAGGAAGCCTTATACCATTGGACAAATGGCTGTCCAATCACTTATTTAAAAAATTGGAGCATTCACAACTTCTGGAGGCAAGTTTTTTCAGTGATTAATTGTTCTAACTGTCAATAAATTTCTTCTTAGTTTTAGGTTGCTTCTTTCCTTGATTAGTTTCCATCCATTGCTTCTTGTCCTGCCTTCAGGTGCTTTGGAGAATAGCTTGACTCCCTCTTCTTTGTGGCAACCCCTTAGATATTGGAGCACTGCTATCATGTCTCCCCACATCCTTCTTTTCATTAAACTAGTCATACCCAATTCCAGTAACCGTTCTTTATATGTTTTGGCATCCAGTCCCCTAATTAATTGTTAAATGCTCTTTACCAAAAATAAGTTTTATTAACTTCAATGTAATTTACTCCTTGGCAAGCTCATGCAGCCTTCATTTCATGGCAATGCTGATTCTTTCCTCTTACTATTCATATTTCTGTTTCATTTATCCCAAAAACTAATGGACAGAAAATGCCCTTGGTGAATCACTTACTTTCACTATTTAAACAATAAACGTCTAACATCAATCACTTCTATTCGAAAACAGAAAACTGTAAGGAGAAAATCCAGGTTTAGTCAAAAATCTCTGGGTCATTATGGCAATCCAAAATCTCTCAATCTAGTTGATTTTCCATATCTTCTCAGATATGATTTCAGCCTGTTGGAAAATTACTAGTGAAAAAAGGAAACTATCTAAAAAGATATTCTCTTGACTTCAATGAGATAAATGTATGCCCTTAATTTCCTTCCAAAATCAGTAAGTCTTAATAAAATATTTTAACACTAGATTTATTCTTGAAATAAGTATGCATATGAGGTCTAAATTTTAAATTTCTTCACTGCCTATGAATCTCTATTCCAGAAAGCAGCTGAAGGTCATATTGTTTCCGCTATATTTAGAATCAACAATGTTCTAAGAATATTTATCAATAGTAAGAAATTGAAAAACACTCAGCAACATTATAACATATGATATTCTGCTGAAGTTGAATAAACATTTCATGAACAAATGTTTTATTATATTATTACATTTTAGTTTTAATGTTTTTCATGTATTTACTTACCTTTTATACTGTCTTAATCACCCATTCCTGTTTTATATATTATAACCATGAATCCTTGCTCTGTAGTAGAATAGAAAAATCAAGTAAAACTAATGAAATATAGCTTGCCTTTTCTCAACTTATATTTTTATGAATGTAATGCTAAAATATTCCTTAGAATTGTAACAATTTAAGAAAAAGATGTTCTTGGTATCTAGAGTATTTTGAAGGATTCACTTATGTCACCTGACAACAAATTTTCAGTCTGACATGCATTCAGAAGTAAACACCAAACACTTGCATATTCCAGCAGAATGCATTCATTATTAATACAGTCATTTTATTTTTTAAAAAGGTATAAAGCTAAAAAAAGCAACTTCATTTCAATCAATAGAAGTTGCCTGGAAGCTTTTATCTGGAAGACAAAATAAATTGATCAAACAAAATTTTTAATCCTAAAAAGATTATGACAGTATACAGATGAAACTCAAAAAATTAGAATGTCATGCAAAAGTTCATTTATTTCAGGAATGAAACTTAAAAGGTGAAACTAATATATAAGATAGACTCATTACATGCAAAGCAAGATAGTTCAAGCTGTGATGTGTCATAATTGAGATTATGGTTTACAGCTCATGAAAACCCCAAATCCACAATCCCATAAAATTAGAATATTGTGAAAAGGTTCAATATTCGAGGCTCACAGTGCCCCACTCTAAGCAGCTAATTAAGCCATAACACCTGCAAAGGGTTCCTGAGCCTTTAAATGGTTTCTCAGTCTGGTTTAGTAGGAATCACAATAATTGGAAAGACCACTACCTGACAGTTGTACAGAAAACCATCACTGACACCCTCCATAAATTACCTCAAAAGGTAATTGCAAAAGAAGTTGGATGTTCCCAAAGTGCTGTATCAAAGCACATTAATAGAAAGTTACGTGGAAGGGAAAAGTGTGGAAGAAAAAGATGCACAAGCAGCAGGGTTGACCACAGCCTAGAAAGGATTGTCAGGAAAAGGCCATTCAAAAGTGTTGGGGACTTTCACAAGGAGTGGACTGAGGCTGGAGTCAGTGCATCAAGAGCCACCACACACAGATGGATTCTGGACATGGGGTTCAAATGTCGTATTCCACTTGTTAGGGCTAAAGAAAAACAGTCCTGGTCTGTTGCTCAGTGGTCCAAAGTCCTCTTTTCTGATAAGAGCAAATTTTGCATATCATTTGGAAACCAAGGACCCAAAATCTGGAGGAAGAATGGAGAGGCACACACTGCAAGATGCTTGGTCCAGTGTGAAGTTTCCATAGTCTGTGTTGATTTGGGGTGCCATGTCATCTGCTGATGTTGGTCCACAGAGCTTCATTAAGTCCAGAGTCAATGCAGCTGTCTACCAGGAGAGTTTGGAGAACTTCATGCTTCCTTCCGCAGACGAGTTTTATGGGGATGCTAACTTCATTTTCCAGTAGGACTTGGCACCTGCACACACTGCCAAAAGCACAAAAACCTGGTTCAATGACCATGGGATTACTGTGCTTGATTGGCCAGAAAACTCACCTGACCTGAACCCCATAGAGAATCTGTGGGGCACTGCCAAGAGAAAGATGAGAGACATGAGACTGAACAGTGCAGAAGAGCTGAAGGCCACTATTGAAGCATCCTGGTCTTCCATAACACCTCAGCAGTGCCACAGGCTGATAGCTTCCATGCCACACAGCACTGAGGCAGTAATTGCTGCAAAAGGGGCCCAAACCAAGTACTGAGTACATGTGCTCATACTTTTTCAGAGGTCCGATGTTGTTCTATGTACAATCCTTGTTTTATTGATTGCATGTAATATTCTAATTTTCTGAGATTGTGAATTTGGGGTTTTCATGAGCTGTAAGCTATAATCATATCAATTATGACAAATCACAGCTTGAACTTTCTTGCTTTGCATGTAATGAGTCTACCTCATATACTAGTTTCACTTTTTAAGTTGCATTACTGAAATAAATGAACTTTTGCACGATATTCTAATTTTTTGAGTTTGACTTGTATAACATATAATGGATTAGTTAAGTTTATGGCACAATGGTTTTGACTGCTAATGCTATATATACAAGTAATCTCAATACTTATCGATGTATTAATTAAATTAATTAATTAAATTACTTTTATTTATTTATATGTTGAGTTTATATGCCACACATTTTGCTGTCAAGGGCTGCTTTTAATAATTTATATGATGCAATTTTTCCCATGTTTAGGTATATTGAAATAAATTTAATGAGTTTTATGTGTATGAGATATTATATAATAGATTGGAATCAGAGTTATTTCTTTAAACTCTTAATGGACTACTTTGAAGTTAATAAACATGATACTACAAAAGTGAGTCCATAAAATTAATTATGAATATTTTTCAAAAATTAAATACATTTTGAAGTTTGGTGATACCATTATTCACTGGAGAAATCATGCATATATTAATAAAATATTTTCCACTTGTTATGAATGTAAATGTATGGAATTTTATAAATTGATAATTTGTAAACGTTGAACATATTATTGTTTCCACTTTCTGGATATATTTGATTAAAAAGACAGAAGACAAAAACTTTGCTTCACAGCTTTTTTTAAAAAAGTCTATATAGTAGCAAATATTCTGATGCTAAATTCTAAACCTTTATTAACTTTTTTTATGTACTATTGTTTTGTCTTTCCCTCTAGAATCATATAACCAAACAATGAGCAATTAATGGCCAAACTCTGAGTTTGCTTTAAGTCATTTGTATGTATCATTATTTTAACAATAAACTCCCCTTCTTGTTTTCCCCTTGTTATCCCAAGCAACGAGCTCCACTCCAGAGACTGGATAAAAAGAAAGGCTGAATCAGTTTATGCATTTTACTGAAATCCCAAATAAAGAGAGAAAGGCAATCTTTCTCATATGAAACTCGACAGTTACTGTTACAGGTCATCCACTTTGCTCTTGATCACACAATTCTATAATTCCCAGTTGAGCATCTTTACATTTTTTGGCCCAGTGACACACAGTACTCTTGCCAACGCAGCATTATCATAAAGCACCTCCATCTGCTAGTGAATTTCAGTTGATAGGATTCCTTCCACAGTTAAAAATTCAATCATGGCACTATATTTAAAAAGGATGAATAAGATTATTGCAGCCTTTCATTTCACAAACAATGACAACACATCCTTTTCTCATAGGAACTTCTTGCCAATTTTAATAATAGGGCAGATACTAATGAACAAATCAGTGTTGCCATCTAATGGTGGAGGTATTACTTTTCATTCAGACCTCATAATGAGTAACATATTTGCCTCTTTTTTGGCCTTTAAAAATAGTTCTTGCTACTATATAAAATTAAAAGCTATTTTTCTCTGTTTTGATTCCCAGAATTAGAGGGAAATGACCTAAGGCAGTGACCTAAGCTAAACTAGAGATTGCAAGTGGAATTATATTTTTCCTTTTCATATTAGCACATTTCTTCCTTCCTTCCTTCCGTTTTCCATTGTGTTTTTAATTTACATCCATATTCACAATTTCATTTTTTAGTTTATTGAATTAATGGGGCCACACATTTATCTCTCCACTATTGCAATATCAGTCTTTTGGCCATAATAAAGGCACAGAGAATCCATTTAATTTGTCTGGCTGTCATATGCCATGTACTTGCTATTTAGTTCAAAAGAATATTATTCTCTGAGAATTTTAGATTTTGCCACAGTCATATTTATATAATCCACAACAATCTCTCAAACATGATTAGTATAGGACACTGTAAAAACATGAGTTTTAAAGAAGCATAATCCTTATTACATTTTCTACAAAATGCTATTTGTGATTCCTTTTTTATGCAAATGTAATGGCATGCAATGAATTCTAAATATTATTTTTATTATATTGTATAAGTTATAATTTGAGGTCCATTCATATTCTTAACATAGAAGTTAAGAAACTTAGCCATTGTCTAGGCTGTATAGGAATTCTAATTCCTTATCCCACTTATTTTCTCTGTTTGCCACCGCCACCAATTGCTGATACTGCCATTCATTCACCACCTATCACTGCCACTGTCATTTGGTGGCATCAATTGGTGGTGGCAGCAATCAGCAGTGACGACAATCGGCAGTAGCAGCAATGGTAGTTATGGGTGGCAATTACTGCTGGCGATGATGGTAGCGATAGGCAGCAGCAAATGGTAGCAGCAGTGAATGGCAAATGGCAGCAGCATTGATCAGTGGTGATAGAACAGTTCAGTAGCAGTATTCCAAGAGGCCGATCCAACTGCCAATCAGCTACTCAGCAGCGAAGTGTCCAGCATTCCCTGGCAGCAGTGAACTGCGGCAGCAGTGACATCCCACTCCCCTTTCCCCCACTGCAGTATTCATTCTATAAGATGCACAGACATTTCCACCCACTTTTTTGCAGGGGGGGAGTGTGTCTTATAGTGTGAAAAATGCAGTATATATTTTTGGCATAAATCAACAATGCTAAATTAATTGAATACTTCCTAGAGTAAGGCTTACTATATTCATTTATAGCACCAAACCTCAAACTTAAAAATAAAACATTATTTATTTAATTTTAGCAACCAAAATAATAATTGCACAAAGATTGAAAAACTCTAGGTAAACATGAGATATGAATGAACAAAGTATTTTCAATTGTCACATTAGAAAAAAAATGACAGATAAAATTAAAATATAAGACACAGAGGCAGAAAACACCATTTAATCAAATTTGTATGATTTATTCAATAACAATAGATTATTAATATGGCACATTTTACATATCAGATAAATTTGTATATGTGTCTTTCTTCATTTATGTTACAGTAATTCCTTTTTGTATTTTGTACCATTTTGGGGTTTTTTTTTATATACGTCTTGGTTTTATGTTACAATTACCTGATACCGAAAATATATTTAAGAGTTAAAATAATAATAAGCAAGAAACAAATTGATAGTATACCAATACATTTCTGGAATGCATTGAATGCATTCATCTGGGGATCTACAATTACTTTTGCCTTGGCAAAAAATGAGAGAGAGAGAGAATCTGAGATTGTGTTGTTATGCAGCTGGAAAAGATGGTTGAAGATTCTTGCCAGAAACCCCACAGATGAATCATATCAAATATTAATAGCAGCAAAATTTAAACTGCAGCTACTACAGTCAGAACAATTTGAATATTCTTTGAAATGTTGAATCAACACTACTGGAAATCAGGTAAGAAAGGTGGAGAGTTTGTCACTTATCATTTGAAACCACAGCAACCACCACAACATAATTCTATATCTGGAATTCAGAATAACAATAGACAGCTATTTACTGAGATAGAGTATATTCATGATTGTTTTTATGATTTTTATAATCAATTTCACAAATTTTAGAATTCTGTCTCAGAATAACAAAATATTAATTTTCTGGAAATAATTAAAATGAAAAAAATTTTCCAAGAGGATAAAAATAAACTGGCACAACCAGAGACAATTCAATCTATGAACACGGGAAATCCTGAATTTCCAGTTGAATGGCACACAATTTTCAGAAACTTGGCATTTATATTCTTAGATCTACACCAAATGTTTTCATTTGTCTATATTTCATTTATTTTTATGAGGCTTATAGCAATATTAAAGTCTAAAAAGACCCTGCTAGATATGTAAGTTATAGACCAATATTTCTGTGAGTACTAAAATATTAACTGCAACATTCACCATAGTTACAGAAGCTATTCATCTAGAATCTAGACAGTCTGAATTTACTAAAAAAAATTGATATGCCCTTGACAATGCCTAGTTTTTTCTATGCTAGATATCATGACAGATAGATTGCAATCAGCTATTCTAATTTCACTGGACACTGAGCAAGCCTTCACTATGACTTCAGATTCAATTTATAAAGTGACTTTCTAAGAATTACAAGATTCTACTAATTTTTTTGTCACTGGATTTCAATTTGGTATAATTCCTTGGTACCTAGAATTATTACAAATGATTTTTTTCTCAACCTGTGAAATTATATTATATTATAATTTATGAAATGTCTCCTGTTTCCTTTAATCTTCAGTTTGGTTCTTTCTATTAGACTGTTTCAAAATAGTAAAAGTATAGTGGCATTTGGCATCGAGTATAAATTGTTTTTATATGATGCTGATATAGTTATTCTAAATAATTATGCAATGTCATTATCAAAGCTTATTGAAGTTGTACAGCAATATCGTTTATTATTCTGGCTAGGGGTCATTAACTAGAAAAAGTTTAATTTTCTATCTCTGAGAGACATTATATACTACAAGATATTAGCATCTTCAAGCATACAGTACTGTCTGATGGTACTCCTCCTTTGGGCCTTTGGAACCAGTTTTGTGAATTGACTGTAGCTAATTTATGTCTCATGTTAGCTATTGTTCTCCATAATGGCGGGGTGGCAGTGATGCTCCAATTCCAGGGGTGATTGCACATCAAATTGTTCTTCCAGGTTTTCTTGAATCTGTTATAAAAGGTGTAGTTAGCCTATCTCAAGTTGTCAGAATAGCTTCCTCTTATCTGTTTTTCAGTTAGTGTGGACACAAGTCTTCTGTTCATTCATACTTCACTCATACATTTCATACATACCATCTCAATAAATTTACCATTGTGCAGCATTCCATCAATTCTAGGTTCTCTTGTCTCGTTCCATTGATAAGAAATGTTAAACAAATACTTCTTATCATTTAAAAGTGACATTAATTCCCAAAAATATTGCTTATTTAAGTGATAATATGATTATTAATATGTGATAATATCTGGAGCCTATATAGCAAGTTTGTGTATTTAAATATCAAAATTACCTCCCCATCCCTCCTTTTCATTCAGATAGTCCTAGGGAATAGTCTTAAGTCTTCTTTCAATTCAGTCCAGATCTGATTTGGGCACAACTGACCTATTTATTTCCAGATTCCATTTTAAGCCATCGAATTCAATGTAAACTTAGAGATTAAATAAAAACCAATTATTCCTTCTTTCTACCCTGGAATTCTTTGTCTAGTATGTAGTCCAGGGGTCCCCAAACTTGGCAAGCTTAAGATTTGTGGACTTCAACTCCCAGAATTCTCCAGCCTGTATGGAGAATACAGGCTGGAGAATTCTGGGAGTTGAAGTCCACAAGTCTTAAAGTTGCCAAGTTTGGAGCCTCTGATCTAGCCTAATGAAAGCTTAAACAACTGTTTCTGTTTGTTTGTTTGGTTTTTGAAAAAAAAAGTTAGTTTAAAAATGAAATTGCCTCAATTTTTTTCCTAGAAACAAATGCCAGAGTATTTATAATTATTGAAAAACTTTTATACTACTCTTGAAGCTAATTCAGAATACTTTTAAAAAGATTCTTTGTAGTTTGATTTATTCCACTTCTTTTTCTATCTCTTATTTAAGGTCTGAAAACAATAATTAAAATGTATATTACTTTTGGAAAAACAGAATTTTATTAACTATACTTTAAGTTTGTCATGAACCAATTATTTAACATAAACATCTAGAAAAAGTTTAAACCTCATATTCTTATTCTTTTCCACATAGCATTTGATCTAGTATTACAACATGGGGAATGGTAGAAAGGATTATAAATATAATTGTATATAATGTAATTTTCTATCAGCATTGGTAACTAAAACTGTAAATGCAGGAAACATTCCAAACTGATCAAAAGATCTATCTATACTGTACATCAATTTGTAATTTTAGTTTATTGTTTTCATTTTTTTCTGGAGGCATCATGCATAAAATGTATTGATACTGCCTTATTTAAAAAGTAGATTAACAAAACTAAAACAAAGATCTCAACTGTAAAATTGGAAAGGAATACTTGAAATGCATTCTAGACCTTAGCCTAATGCAAAAAGAGTAACCTGTTTGTTATATATACAAATATAACTCAGTTAAATTAACAAAACCATCCATACATAATATGAATCAGTCTCATGGAAAGAATATATTTATAAGCATTAACATATGGAATACATATATCAATACTGCAGTTTGCTATGGCCAGTAGGGCAATTTTAATTCTAACATTACAGTAATAATGTAAAAAGACAGAAAATATCAACTATATTAACATATATTCTATTAATTATTTAAATTCTTACATTTACATTATATATTTATAATATTAATTAGTCATATCAAAACATCTTCAATATTAAGTAGGGAAATTACATCATCATCATTATTATTAAATATGCTACATGAAAATTAGTGGTTGCTGATTATTTATTGTAGATCACTAGTGCCCCCTTCTGCTATGAAATATAAACAAATAGAATCAGTCATTGTCTATTCAACAGCTTCCCCTTTTTAAGGCCAGTCAGGGGTTTTTTTGTTGCTCTCTACTTTATATAATCATCTCACCTTTAAAATATATATTGGAATAAAATGCTATTCTTGTATTATCCCAAATTCCTCTTACAACTTCTAAATTTCAAATAAATACAAAGATTCAGTTGTCTACAGTGTATGCTAAGTATTTCCAAGCTGAAAGATAGAAATAACAATTTGGCAGTATTTTTTTGAAGATTTACTGTAAATAGCAGAAATCGATATTATTGTTTAAAATACATGTTTTCTGCTCATTGCTCAACATAAAATTTCATTTTATTTATATATGATACACCTATAAGGTAGCTATTGCATTTTCCATTTTTCCCACTTGGATTCTAATTCTTCATATTGATCATTGACCAGCTGTTAAGGCTGGAAAGTTTAGAGCCAGTTAATTTTTTTAAAAGTCTGTAAAACAAACTCATATTAATAGATGTGTTGGCTGAAAAACAGCTTTTTAAAAGCATAAAATTAAAATAATTTGTATAGGTAAAAGACAAAAGTAGTTACCTTTGCAGCAATTTTGAAAAATCCATCTCATAACCTATTTTTCTCCACTGAGTCAGTCTTGACTTCTGGCAACTGCATTAACAAATCCAAGCATTGTTTAGGGGATTGGATACCAAAACATATGAAAAATGGTTACAAGAACTGGGCATAGGTGGTTTAATGAAGAGAAGGACCAGGGGAGACATGCCACAGAGAGGAAGGGATCAAGCTATTTTCTAAAGCACCTGCAGGCCAGACAAGGAACAATGGATGAAAACTGAACAAGGACAGATTTAACCTGGAAATAAGGAGAAAGTTTCTGACAGTGAGAACAATCAACCAATGGAACAGCTTGCCTTTGCAAGTTGTGGGAGTGCCATCACTTGACACTTTCAAAAGATTTGACTGCCATTTGTTAGAAATGGTGTAAGGTCTACTTGGGTGGGGGATTGGACTAGATGATCTACAAGATCCCTTCCAACTCTGTTAATCTGTGTATCTACTTTTGTATCAATAGCAAATGTATTAGACTTGCACTCTACATTCAGTAATGATACTATTTGTCATCTATCCCCACATGGAAATATTTATTTTAAAATGGAAAGCTTTCAATGTCTTAGAATCTTATGCCCGTGAAGCTTTTTTTTCCAGTGCAAGAAGGCAGTATATAAATCAATTAAATAAATAAAAACATTGCAATAAATAAAAGGTAAAGGCTGGTTGTTAGAACAAAATCAGTGAGTGTATTTGAAGATTAGTTATCAAGGCCCCAAGAAGAATGAAATACATTCAATCTTAAGATTTAAAAATACCCTGAGGGATTCTCCTTAACAGTAATGAGAAGCTGCTCCTTACACTAATAACATCATTACCAAATACTATATTCTTGCTCACAATCTATTATTTTCTCCTGTTGAAGAACTTAGCAGATTGGCTACAGTGATAAGGAGCTGGGTCCACAGGGGCAGTCCAATGAAACTTTAAAACTCACCTCCATGGTTTGTTTTGAGGTACAGCAGCCTACAATGATTGATGCAAATGCATAGGCTTAAAATGTGGGTTATCTATTAAAACTGGAGCTATTCCTTCTTTCATTATTTAATTAAATCTAGCATAGTATATTTTGCTATCAAGAATGAATTAAACTGAGAGGAGCATCTATAAATATTATTTCATTTCCATTATAGACATTTTGTGGACAATTAAATATCCCAGGCCTTATTAGTCCTAGTTTTAATGTTCCCTTATGATATTTTTCTTCCTTTTGATTTTATTTTTATATTTCTGTAAATCCTAACTTTTATCCAACTTTGTCCTTTTGTTTCTCAGTAGCTTCATTTTTGTTACGTAGCTGTTGGTACAAAATACCTGGAAACAATATTAGAAGGTTACTGTTGATAAACAGGGACAGAGTCTTCTGGGAATGAAGGTAGCTCAGGCTTCAGTTGAAAATACAAACAACTATGCAGAAGGATTCCATGTACACATTCTATCTTAATTATCATTGCTGAGTATTCTAGTAAAAATCTTATTGGAAAAAAAGGTCCAAACCTAATTAAACCATCATGTATTAGAAAGTGCTAACACTGCTAACACTGGAATGGTTTCCTCTGATGTGGATCCAAAGGCTATCAATGAACAAGAGGAAAATAAACTGAGTATGTGTCCTTCAAGACAAATAAAGAATTGAAATGATTAAGATGATATCTTTCATATTTTTAATAATATTTTCAAACACCTATTGGCTTGATTTAAGAAAAGAAAAGCTGCAGTAACATGAAACTAAGGAACATCAACCCACTTACAAATAGTCTAGAGCCAGGGTCTCCAACTTTGGCAACTTTAAGACTTGTGGACTTTAACTCCCAGAGTTGAAGTCCACAAGTCTTAAAGTTACCAAGGTTGGAGAGCTCTGGTCTACAGGACAATTTTGAACTAGAAAAAAAAGTTCTTTTGTAAGGGTGAAGGGATCATGGATGGGGTAGAGACTAGTGCAGCACACTGATACAATAGAGTAAGGGAACAATTGAGGAGAAGAAAGTATCTGATGCCCCTAATAATGCCCAGAACATGCTGCTGATGTAATTATCTATATCTTAGCCAGCAAGCATTGTTGCTAATACTGAGTAAGAGGTGTTAGCAGTAAATAGTGTTGTTTCTGAGAAAGTTCCCATTCTTTTTCCAACTAAAAGTATTTCTGAGCCTTTGGAACACAGCACAATTTCTACTGATTATCTCAGAGGCAGGAAGAAACCAGTTATTCAAATATCATGGACAATATCCTGAAAACGGTTCCAAACTTACCACTACCCCTTTTTCTTTTCTCTGTAAATTAGGAGATGCATTTGTTACTATAAGTTAATCACATATTCCCACCTTAGTAAAAAGCCAGTAGAAAATTGTGGCTCTTTTCACAAGTAGCCCCATTGAAAGCATTAGGCAGTATACCAGATGTTAGGGGATGATGATGACATTTCATTTAAAGGCAAGACAATTTAATTTTTTTAAAAAAATGGGAAACTAATAGGTAACTGCCTCACTTAGCGACTGCTGTGGTTATGAAAATGATGAAATAATAATAACTTCCCAATCAATCCTTATCTTTAAGACTTTTGCAGGTCTGTAAAGAAAAAGAAAGCTGATATCGGATCATAAGCAACAGTCTCCTAGTAACCAATTATGGTGACGAAACAAAATTATAATGGACAAGAAACTGAACTACAAATCAGAAAGTTTCCTGTTCAGCTTTATCGTGATATTAACCTTTCCAGTCACACTCTGATTCTTATGCCTGCAAAAACAAGAAACAGTATAGAATAAAGTATGTGAGGAGCATATTTTAGCATACCAAGATGCCATATACATGGTATTTTAAAAGAATGCCATTCAAAACTTTGCTTTGGTGGCATCACATATATTATAAGTTGCTTAGACTTCAAATTACAGCTGATACATGAAGATAAAAGCCATTTTGCTTTCAAAAGCACCTGTTCAATATATATTTCAGAATAATATAAATGGACTCCTTATGAGAACATGTCCAGGGGGCATCTGCAGAGAACAGGGGTCAGTTTAAAAAGTTATGAGGGCATTCATGACCTTACCTCTTTTGTACATATGCCAATAACATATGCATGTGCAAAGGAACAGGACTTCAGTCATAACTTTAACCATCTTTTTAAGCTGTCTTGTGGACACTGCTGAATATGTCTATTACAATTTACTACATTGTAAGACCGAAAGTTATTTTATGCCATGCCACATGCTCAATTCAATAGTAAGTCTTCTACATATAATCGTGAGACTTTGGTTAGATGTATTGCTTTGAGATAAAATGATATTTGGAGCATAAACCTGGAATTTAGTGTATGAGGAAAATTTCAGCTATTCACTTATGGATATGAAATTCTTGAATATTTTCTTTCATATGAATCGATAGCAAATTGTTTCTTCAGTTAGAACATAGATCCAATTCCCATTTATACTTGTCCCGATTTTGCAGCATCAGCTTAAAATGCATAAAATCAATGTGAAATCTATATATTTAAAACAATATGTATAGCATGAGAGAATGGACTAAAATATACATCAGAATTTAAATGTGATTTAAAAAAAATACAGTTGTATAGCTTGTATCTGGTAGACACAAGATAGAATCAATTGTGACTACATGTAAATCTAACATTTAAAAACAAATTAGGTGTTAATTTAGGATATAAATTAGAGATTATATCCAAACCTACTTTAACTGAATTAAACTATATTATATTATATCTAACAGTCTTTGAATCATGTTATTAGTTTATATTTCTTCCTACTACTATGCTATATACTAAAATACAAGTATGCAACAGTTAACCATTCAGCAAGTATGCAAAATGTCTGAACCATTTAGCAAAAAATGAATCTGTTTATTCTATTGTTTTTTAGAATAAATAAGATATCCAAAAACAGAATATGCCTTTCCCTAAGGAATGGGGTCACATTATACTTAATTTTATTTAAACTACTTTGTCGCCTTTTCAAATTAATATTTTCTAAAAATAATATTTCTGTATAGATTATGATTTTAGAACCATCTACAATGTCACTCATCTAATTAAAATAAAGTAACACCAAAACTGAAAATATACTTCCCATATTTTGATATATAATTGTAGATAAATACTTTGTAGGTCAAATAAAATTCTCATTGTAATGATGTATGCAATTACTTAAAAAAACTTTTTAAGGCCATCAAAAAAAAGTTTCAAATTAACCTCTGAATCCCCGTATGTCCGTATGTGGTAATTACAGAAGTAGATGGAGGAAACGGTTATAAGGATAACTTTCTAAACCAAAACAAGAAATGGGTAGTACAAATAATGAGAAATAAAAAAGCAAAATAATTTACTGCATATATTTCAACAAATAAAAGCAATACGGTTTAAAAATAACAAACGAAAGATTAAGCACTTGAATCAGCTTTCTGCATAATAATTTGACAGGATGTCAGGAATAATCAAATTTGTTGCATTTATTAGTGATAACAGAAAGAACAAAACATGGTAATACAGTGCTCATCAGTTCAACTCACCTAAAAATTAATTATAGTCATCAAAGAATAATTTTAAAATATATTATTTCAATGTAGCAAAGACATGAATATATTCAGATAAGACATAAATTTAGAAGACATCTTTGCAACATTTGAGATTCCTGCTTAAATAGCAGATTATATTTTTATATTTTTAGTTTCTTTCAGTGACGCTAGTGCTCTCTTTTACAATAACCTTGGAGAAGGAGGTTAAAGAGGATAGGAAAGCATATGATGGTGAAGAGTTTATGATGTACAATTGAAAATAATAATTAACTCTTCAATAAAAAATCTTAACAAGAGTTTAACACTGTTGTAACTATGTATCATTTATGTGTTTGCAATTGTGTATCAATACAACTATGTATCATTCAGGCATTTGCAACATTGTATCATTCACGTGTAATCATTGAACTTCTGTCTCCTCAGTGACCTTTTACAGGACACGTACAGAGACAAGGAGTCAAGCATTCACTTTGTGATTACATCGACTGGCATGCAGCTTTGTAAGGAATGTCTTGATCAAATTGTAGATCATGCCATCTTGTCTGACTTGGTATTTTGCCTTATCTAAGTCTTGCATATCCTGTCTGACCTGGGCTTGACCTAGGCTCTGAATAAACAATGATAGTGACCCCCCCCTTTTGAAGGAGCATAATAAAAGAGCGTGTACCCAGACATTCTGGGCGCACTCATCCCGAGGAACTTTGTCTCCTGTCGTTTCTTTCTCCTTCGCTCCCTATCATGAGATGCCCATCTGATGCGGGATAGCAGATACCGCATTCTGGTGACCCCGACGTGATTCCCTAAGGGGGATACGCAGCGACGCGCTCATATCTTACTCGCTCGATGGGAGCTGTGCTTCGCCAGGCCTGAAGCGAATTGCACATCATCGGATCTGAAACACGGTCTCGACTTTCGTAAGTATGGGCGGAAACTTTTCTCAACAACAGACAGAGCATCTGAAGGAATTGAGGGAGTTAGTCGCTTCTTCTTCTAAATATTCTGCTAATTTAAAGGGCTCGCCTGTAAAAATTAAACCTATTGCTACATTATTGGCTTATGTGTGGCAACATTGTCCCACTTATCCAGAGAAAGGGTCCTTAAAAATCTCCATTTGGGAAAAAATTGGTGACTATCTCCATAATCCTCCTCGTGCACCTATTGGCATTTTGGTCACTTGGAGGAAAATTATGGAGGCTTTAAAAGTCCATTATAAAATAGAAGCAGAAAGTGTGTTAGAATCTCCTCCACCAAGTTATGATAACTTTACTGTCCTTCAACCCTCCGCTCCCAATGATCAAAAATCCTTACGAGAGCCTCCCTCCATCCAATCCACTTCTTTAAAAGGAGAGCTCTCGTGTCCTCCACCACCACCCCGAAAGGGGGGGGGTGTTGTAAAAGCCATTCAACAAGCCTTTTAGAAATGGATGAGGACAATTTTTGGTCTGGGAGTCAGAATTAGAAACGGGGCAGCCAGCCAGCCCCACAACAAAGGCTGCTGAAAATTGCAACTTTTTCTTCTTTCCCTTACGATCTTGTTGCTAATGAAACTGTTACTTATCTTCCTGGTGTCGCTGACTTTCTCTTTGTATTATACTTGTTCCATGTGGGTACGTCATGAAAATGCTACCCATAGCTTTCACTCTGTCACTTCTGTTTTGTTTACAGAACACTCTATCACTCGCTCTTTTGTTCCTTCTTTACTCTTCATATGGAAAAGAACCTTAAAATCTTTTCCTCTATTCAAGCTAGATATAGGGGGACCTAAATGTCCTTCTCTTGTATTACGGGTTCCTCCAACCCAATTAACATCCTTGATGAATGACCAAATTAATCTTTATTATCATTTTTGTAATTATTATCCTTTTTCTACTAATTGCATTCCCTTCTCATCTCGTAAATGTTCTACAACTAACTTGTCCATAGTCCTCTCTCCTACTTGTAATACCCAAACTCTGATCCTGTCAACAAACAACGCTTCAAAAGAACTGTCCATGACGATCCACAGAAGCCTCATAGAAAATATAATATTACTTGGACTATAAAAGATTTTCAAGGCATTCCTTTAAGCTCTACAACCAATTCTTCTCGCATAGAAGACTTCTACCCACCACTTCAATTTGATTTGGCAGAAATGCTTGTAGGCTCCACTGCCTACAACTCACCTTCTCATCCAACTGAGCCTAGTCATAGAGTGGTAAATAAATATAGGTTTTATGTATGCCCCGGACAGCCCGTTTCCAACACTCAGACCCCTGCCCAACGACTTCTCGACTGCGGGGGGTCATCGGATTACTTTTGCAAAGCCTGGTCATGTGTTTCAACTGGACATATTTATTGGGATCCAGGCACTAAGGGTGATCTCATTACTGTCACTCGCACCACATGGGACATTCCATGCAGTGATAAAAAATTGCCCAAATGCAACCCGGTAACCATAAGGTTCATGGACCAAGGCAAGAAAAGTACTCTATGGGACACTGGCTTGAAATGGGGTGCCCGCCTAAAAGGAGTCTGGCCAGAAAAGCATTATGGAAATATTTTTTACATTCAACGTCACATTGAACTCCCTCGCTCTAACCCGGTGGGACCACATGAAAAGGTTATTAAATCCCCATTCTTGCAACCCATAACACAGGGAGTTAACCCATTGATTCCAATGATCAAAGCTTCCTATGTTTTACTGAACTCTTCAAACTCATCAATTGCCTCCACATGTTGGCTTTGTATTTCTGCCTCTCCACCTTTTTACGGAGCCATCGCTTCCCAAGAATCCATTGCTAATTCCACATCAGACGAATGTTGCCGTTGGAGGAACTCCACTATTACTGTTTCTTCCATCACTGGAGTTGGTTGTTGCTTAGGAAATATTCCATCCAATTACTCACAATATTGTCATAATGTTTCTAATGGCTATCATTGTAATGTATATCTTCCTAAGAACCGCCTTGGCCGCTTCCACACCATCGGAGGATACTCTGCAGTCTACACCACTTCAGGAGGAAATTTAACATCACGCCTGAAAGGAATGTATTTTATCCCTGGCAATAACTCTGTCTGGGCTTGTTCCACCGGTCTCACAGCATGTGTCTATGGGGATGAACTTATTAAATCCAAATCATTTTGCATTCAAGTATGGCTTGTACCAAAAATTAACGTGTATAACTCTGATGATTTTATATCCCTACAGGCACCCATGGAATACCCCCTCAGAGCAAAGCGAGAAATTATTAGTACTCTCACTCTAGGTTTACTGCTTGCTCTGGGCACCACGGGCGCAGCCACGGGCATTGCAGGACTAGCTATCTCTGAACAAAAAATTACAGCTCTAGGTTCAGTCATTGATGATGATTTGTTACGAATTGAGAAGTCAATTACAGCTTTGCAAAACTCCTTGACTTCCCTCTCAGAAGTGGTCTTGCAGAATCGTAGAGGCTTAGATCTGTTATTTTTAAAACAAGGGGGATTGTGTGCTGCGCTTAAAGAAGAATGTTGTTTTTATGCTGATAACAGGGGGATTGTGTTGGATTCTATGAAAGAATTGGAAAAACACTTAAAAGACAGAGAAAACGAAAGGTTAAACATGTATAATTGGTATCAAGGCTTGTTTTCTATTTCACCATGGCTTACAACCCTTATAACTGCATTGGCAGGACCATTAATAATCATTATATTGATATGTATTATAGGACCTTGTTGTTTTAATAGAATATTGCAATTTTTGAAAAATCAATTATCCTCCATAACTGCTAATGTTAATGTGTTATTGCAAGCTCATGTTAAGTCCTTAACACCGGATGAAAAAATGTCATTGCTGAGTTACCGCTCCTTGGACAACCCTGACGCTGACGGATCGCACTCCTGCCTAGATGACTGGGACGGTGAACATTTTAGAAAAAAGGTTCCTGTCTTCTTGGACAAGGAAGAAGATTCGTCATAAAAAATAAAAACAGAGGAGATGTTGTAACTATGTATCATTTATGTGTTTGCAACTGTGTATCAATACAACTATGTATCATTCAGGCATTTGCAACATTGTATCATTCACGTGTAATCATTGAACTTCTGTCTCCTCAGTGACCTTTTACAGGGCACGTACAGAGACAAGGAGTCAAGCATTCACTTTGTGATTACATCGACTGGCATGCAGCTTTGTAAGGAATGTCTTGATCAAATTGTAGATCGTGCCATCTTGTCTGACTTGGTATTTTGCCTTATCTAAGTCTTGCATATCCTGTCTGACCTGGGCTTGACCTAGGCTCTGAATAAACAATGATAGTGACCCCCCCCTTTTGAAGGAGCATAATAAAAAAGCGTGTACCCAGACATTCTGGGCGCACTCATCCCAAGGAACTTCGTCTCCTGTCGTTTCTTTCTCCTTCGCTCCCTATCATGAGACACCCATCTGATGCGGGATAGCAGATACCGCACAACACAGACTGGATGAATTAAATATTGTGATGTATAAACCTAATGCCATTGTTTGACTCTTCAAATCTCAGCCTCTTTTTCTTCCACATTTGCTGATTAGGCTAAAGATTAATATGAAATAAATTCTGACAGAAATATGATAGACAAATTAATCCATATTCACAGAGAGCTAGTTTTGTTTCTCACAAAAAAAGCAAGCATAAATCTTTCTTAGGTGTCTATATGTTGAGCAAAGACAAGCTTATGTCATCCACAAGACCATAGTTCCTATTAATTGTAAATTAGCTACAGCCAGAACATCTGGAAGGCACTGTTTGTTGATCTTTCTCACCATGCCAGTTATTCTTGAAGCACCAGCATTGTAGCTGAATAAAGATGTCTATTGTTACTTATCTTTCACTAGAGCTTCCCTTATTACAAAGATAAGACTACTGATTTCATAGTAACATCTCTCACCTTTTAAAATGTCTAAAATGCCCATGTTAGTTTGCATTAAAAATGTTAAGTAAGTCTGATCAATCTAATCAGAAGACTACTAGAAGCCATATGTAAGTTGCTCTGATTCTCAGGATAGGTCTAATCATAGATGCAACTTGACTGCTGCTGCAGCCTCTATGGAGGGCTAAATTTGATAATATATAGAAGCATCAATCATCTCATTTACTGACTGGAACTGGTCAGTGAGGGCACATTGTTATTTTGTGTCTAAAAATATAAAGTACTAATTTTAACCTTCAAAATATAAATCATCCTACCCTCCCACACACTTACTGTCAGAAGAGAACACCCTCATGATTATACTGTTTGTTCACCAATTCTAAATGGTGAAAGGCACTTAAGACAAGAGGGCCATTTGTGCTGGCCAATTTAATAAAAAATCCTGGCATTAACTTTTATTTGGAATAGTTAGTTTACTAAGTACAACTTGGATTATATAGTTATCTTACATGGTTTTAATTTATGTCACCCAAAATGAATCTTCAATTAAATCATTTCAAAAGCGCATAAAACTTTATAATTTTATAATCTAAACATGACTCTTATTTTGTAGCTTATATGGCTATCTACAAAGTTATTCCATGTAGTGCTGTGATAAAATGAAGGAAGGGGGTTATATAATAGAAACAAAAGTGGTGCCATAAATAGCCTATTACTATAATCCAAAAATTATTATGAGACTTCACATACACATGGAATTTCACAATGGAATTTCAAATGTAGATGTTTTCTCATTTGAAATATAGGACAAATTGTCAGGCAGCTTCTGATATCATGAAAGATACTTACAACAGAAAAAGAAGGAAAACCAGTCTATATTACAACAGCAATGTTTTCTTTTCCTGTATAAAATTCCTTTTATTTTTGGAAGCAACTCCTGGAACAGTAACTAAAATGACAACAAGTCAGATGCAAATTCATATTTATTTAGAATTGCATTGGTAATTCTTTGACAGTTCCCATTCCCTGAAAATAGTATTTCTGCCAACAGTGCTCTGAACCATTCTAAATTCTAGTGATATTAAATTAATGGGTTATTAATTTAAACTATTAAATTATGTTTTAGCCCTTATGCTTGAATTCAAGAAGAAATGCTTAGCAATAACCCTGCCCATTTGTCCTTCTAACATATAGCAGATGGAGAAGTCAGAAGAGGAAAACCTTCTTCTACTTACATTCCGTGTGAAATTTTATAGCCCTGAAAAATACACAATTCTTAAATCTCAATAACTCCAAGGTACACAAGAATGAGAACAGGCTGCAGTAGAAAGCAGTGAAACTAGTAATGTCATAAAGGGTTCACTGACAAATGTGCAATGCTAACATTTCTGTTGTTTGGTTAAAATTTGATAAAAAAATTATTTAGCCCTAGGTTTTTAAAATACACTTCAGGTTTATGCTAAGGTTCTTTTTTCTTTTTTTCCCTTTTTTAAGGTTAGCAATCTTCCTACCTTCAGATTCTGAGAGAATTTTATCAATGCCTAATCTCAGGGAATTAAATGAGTTTTAAGTTGTTTCACAACAATTGGCCTAAAGGTGAAAACCAGGGGTTTTTGGGGTGGGGAGGGGTTGGTATCTATATAGGAGATCTACACAGAACACCAAATTCCTATTCCCTCAAAAAGAGAATTTGTTTACATTTGTACCAGAATATTTCAATTATAGCTTTTATGCTTTGAAACTTGAGAACATTAAATGAAATAGAAAGGTCACCTGGTTAAATCACAAATTCCTGTTATGTATTATTATTTTTCCTTCAAGCAGAACCTTAATTATTTAGAAACACCTGATTGCAATTATGGTGTACTAATTGAAAGGAAAATATTTTCATAATTGCATTATTGTGAATACATGATCATAGCTTTCTTATTGCCTTTTGATTTGGAAATGTGACATATTATTCAGCCAAGGTCCTTTGATGTGTTTTTCTTCTATCCATCTCTGCTCCAACAATTCTGTCATACAGGGAACTGAAAATTAAGTTATTCTCACCAGCAATACTCCCTCACAAAGCATCTTTCAACCATAGATATAAACCACAGAACAATTCTTGCCAGGCTTCTCATGCAAATGCTGCAGAAAAACTTACAAGAGCACTTTAAAATATTGAGAATCCTTCAATACAGCCTTTTATAATAACTTTTACTTGCTAATTTCTATGGGTCAGTTGCAAAGGAATAGACCTGTCAATCTTTCTCAGATGTAGCAGAATTTGTCTGTCTACAAACAGGGATACTTTGTTGTTGCCATAGAGACTAATCCTCCACTTTCCTTCTGTTGACACAGCTAGTCACTGTCTAAACTACCTGATCACACTTTTAATAGGCAGCTGACTGGAGTACCATAAAATGCGCAAATCAAGTTTGGAACACTTGACACATCTACTTTGCTTTTTAAAATGTGCCAAGGAATTCTTTCTTATTTGTTATAATACTAAAGTATAGAAGGAGAAAAAAACATGACTTAAGTAACAATTAATTTGCCTGAGTTCTAAGTTAATTATACCGTTCAGATCATTATTGTTCAGGCTTTATTATTTCAAGCATCTTGTTTTAATGGACTTGAACAATCCTAGGCAATAATTCATCATAAATATGCACATTATTCGCAATATCTGTGTTCTCTTTCTCTGCCTTCATTGAGATCAGTAATGTGAAATTATCATATTCTAATGTTTTGTTTCAAAGCTATGGAAGCAGGGCAATCTTTGCACACACTGATGGTCTGCAGTTGTGAGACCTTGAATAAATTGTCACTTCTATTATATTTCACAGCGTTTGAATCAGCAAACTGAGTTGTAGTCTATAATCTAAAGCCAATTAAGTAATAATATGATGTTTGGAATATCAAGTTCTACATATTAAAGAGAAAAGTAAAAAAAAAACTGATTAAAATTAGTTCCTCAATATCTTTACATGCACAGAAAAAAAAACACATGCACAATGTTATTTGGACATGGAGGGGAACTAATTCACAATACTGTCTGTAAATAATATAGTCCTTACAGAATAAGGACAATTTATAACCAGATAGTACGCTCAGAACTGCACATTAAGGATACAATGTCCGTGTATATGTCTTCCTATAAATACATTTTATTAAACTCACTGGCATTTATTTTGACATTCATAACATTCTGAAGTATGCCTTTTATCACCAGTATTACCAGTGTTAATTTTACTTCTCTTGCAAGCTTTTTTTACTTCCCAAATGTGTTCATTATATTTTGTTTTTAAAAATATAATGCTAAATATAACATCACTAATGGCCTATGTTTTGCATCCTCACTTAATGTTTGTAACAGAAAAGAAGTTTCTTGTTGTGCCTCCTTCAATTAACAGGAAAAACTGATGTGTATCATTAATTACGTCAGTGAGAATCATAAATCATCAGTGAGTGCTGCAATTAATTATTTTTAAGTCATGTGAAGAACCATGACAGGCACAAGATAAATTCACAGACCTGAATTTAGAAGATTCTCTTCTACTACTAGAAGAAGAGGCAGGAAATATAGAGATGGAGAGAAAGGAAAATTATCATCAGTTTATAAATTCTAGATAATGTTAGTACACCAAACAGATTTTATGGCATGCCAAAACATTCTGCTATAAGCCTTGGATTTAGATGTCGAAATATCCTATTGAGAAGCCTGGGTTTAAAATATAATATGTTATAAATGCTATTCTAAAACCAATTAGCTTCCAATAGAAATGAATACTAGTTTTCACTTATTTCAAAAGCAGTTTTCATTTTGAGTGATTTGTTTTGTGTCTATAAGTATGTAAATCAGTGATTGAATTAATTAATTATTTGAGAGCTATAACAGACAAAAAGCAGTGTCTGTGTATGTGTGTGTAGTACACATATATTGTGTAATAAATAGAAAATAATTTAAAAACTAGACTTCTTTTCGATTTAGTAAGAGTTTTAAAAAGTAGTTGGAAGTATCTATGTGCAATTATGGTAAATAATACAATAATCCTAATATCTGGATTAATTGAATTTGTGTAATTAAAAGAATAGATTTTTCTGAATTTTGTTTTTTCACTTGGACATATATTTACATTAAATATTGTGAACATTTTAATATTCTAATACATTTTAATTTATTTATTTCCTGTCCCTTTAACTGATCAAATCATAGCTTTTCTAATTATAGAACTGTCTTTTTAATACATTGTGTCCACTTATTAGAATTTATTTTTATAATGCAATTCTTCAAAAAAAAGTTAAATGCTTTACAATTTATATTTGGAAAATAATATTTTTACACACACGCACCCCCACCCTGAAATATATTTACTGTCAATGTCTTTTTAGCATGATACTTTATTTTTCAAATAAGAAATCCTTGAGTACGCTACTATAAACTGACAAGCTTATATAATTTTTAGTAGAATAGTGAGTATCACTATATTTTCACAGTAATATCCAGTCTGGTACATGACTATTGAACATTGCATAATTATTAAATGTTGATACTATTTATTTGACACAGAAAGGGACATTTACAGGTGCAGCCCTTTTAAAGAATGATATAGTGTAGAAATATTCTATTAAAAAAAACTAAAAGGGTAAGATAGCATTAGCAATATTAAGCAGAGACAACCAAACATTAAGGTGTTAAAAGTGTCCAGATCTTTGACCCAGAAGCATCTGCTAATCATCTATGGAGGTAATTTCTTCAATCCTTTTTATGCAAATCAATGCCTGGTAAGTGAAGCATGTTTAGTAAGGAAGAAATAGTAAGGAAGACTATTGCAACATTAAGAGACCTGGACATCCTATTGTTTTTATTAGAGGGAGATATGAGCCAGGGAGCTATAATGAGGTTTTCATGGATACTCACACATACTGTACACAACTGTAATAGCTATAAGCATCCAAACATGTATACAACTATAGTTCCATGATCACACACTAGCTCAGTGGTAGCTGAAGATTTGTATATATCTTGAAACAACACATCACCTGTCAGCAAGCAAGGATGGGAGTATACTTTTCCCCTTGAGATGTGACATTATCACCAAAGGCACTAACTCACGAGATACTGTCTTGACCATAGGTGTCATTAATCTAGATAGACATAATGATAACAGATTATTTTTGAACCTGAAGAAGGTATATTGTAGATATTAACACACATTTCATATTCAAGTCTTATCTCTTTGCAGTTTTCATTAAAACTGGAAAATCAATATTAGCCATGAAAAGTTTTCAATATAGTAGGCACTACCAAAAGCTTCTGAGGCTAGATTTCTGAAAGCTTCAACATGTCTGTGCCAGTCCCTTGCTTAAAATAGTAATGCTCCCATGTCATTAACAGTTACAGCATTTGCATGATCAAAAACCAGATTCCAATATTTATCCTAACATCAGTTTCCAGGCCTTCTCTAAATATTTGGGTGCCAAAGCTTACGGTGCACAACAGATCTAGTGCTAAGAAAATTGTAAATGTAAAAATACAACCAAGTACATTAATCAGCATCAACACAGACTTTGCCTATATCATTGTCACATCACAGTGATGGTCTATTCCTACAAGCTTTTTCACCATGGTCATTTAAAAAAAAAAAAAGACCATTTAAAATTCAACCAGTGTGAAAGCAACATAGCAAAACTGAAAAGCCACAGAAACCTTTCCTTCTCAAAACCATAAGTAAAAAAAATATCCTGGGAAACACCATAAGATCTATATCAGAAACAGTAACCACTTCTCTACAAAAGGCAATAGAAATATCTGGAAGAATTCTTATTATTGTGTCTCTGCCCAAAATTACTAATTCTTTACTTATTTTGGAGCACAGCAAAAGCTTTACAGATGTTTCTCTGCATCCAACACATATAAAAATGTCATCTTGACTTTTTAGAGGCTTCCTATGGCTGCTTCTGCAGTTCAAAATTAATTGTGCAATGCCAGATATTCTATACCACACATTTATCACTATATAATCCCTGTCTTTCCATTTAAATTATATACTTCACATTGTATGAAGTAATCTGAGTTTCTGTTGGTCTAAAACAGATATTGATATACTGTATAATCTCATAACTATCAATACTTTGTAACATCAAAAAAATGCTGTGGGTAATTTTTACTTTAGAAAGTCAGTTTGATATAAAGATTAAAGTTATCAGGACGAAAACAGGAGATTGTGAGTTCTAAACCTTCTTAAGGCTAGGTCCCACTGGCTGACGGATTCAAAACATATGCAAAAAGGACACAGCGGACGAGCAAAATTTCGGGGGTGCTCCATCCGTTGTCATCCACTCCAAAAAGTGGTGAAAATTTGCATAAACAGAACGGAAAAGAAAGGAAAAGAACGGATGTGGGTAGTATGTAGCGGGGATGTTAAATGGATGTTCATAGGAAGCCTAGAGGATGTATATGGGATGCAAACTGTTCACTGTGCATCCTTTCTATTTCCGTGCTACTAACGCTGTGTAGATGTTCCGTGTACCTTTTGTTTCCTCCCTCTTTCCGTTTTCAGCTGCAGCGGATGTGAGTTGCGGAGATGCCCAGAGAATGCAGAGAGGATACAGCGGACGTTTAATGGATGATAAATGAACACAGAACGTTTGTTGCTAGGATGTCATGGATTTACATTGTACACAGCGGAAAGTTCATCCGTTCACAAAGTTTTGTGCAGCTCAAAACCTCTTGCGCGGATGAAATGGACGGATGCTCAAGGGATAGAGCGTATGAAACACGTATGCAATGAGTACACAACGGATGCATTGAGTTTTCCAATGTTTTTTAACATTTTACATCCTCTTTGCATCCGTTGGTGCAGTGGGACATGGGCTTTAGGCACAAAGTCAGCTGGGTGACTTTGGGCCAGTCATTCTCTCTCAGCCCTAGGAAGAAGGAAGTAATGGCAAATCTCTTCAAGAAGGCACCAATAAAAATAAAAAAGGTTATTTCATATTCAGGTTAGCCCAGCTCATTATCTACATTCAGATCAAATCAAAGTAATCATACAGGCTATTTTATTCAGTTTCCAAAAATTTAATTTGATATTTATTAAATATTAGCAAACATTTTACAATGAAAAGTTAATAAGCAAAATGAAGATAAAAAGGCAGGCAGAAGGAGAGAAGGAGAGAAATAAGAACAGGGGAGACTCAGAGATTGGTTATGCCAATCTTTTTTTTTTTAAAGATATATAGAGGAAGGTAGAACAACAAGTGTTGTTCCTCTAGTTTGTTCCATGAAATATATAGTTTATAGGATGAAAATCCTGTTCTTTAAACTCTAATAAGCTGATATTGACTGCTCAATCTGAAGGGTTTTCCACTCCCCACGCCCAATACATGAACATGCAGTTTATTGTCAGCCAAAAAAATATATACCAAGAAAAGAGTCCTACTGCCACAGAATGTACAACATGGCAGATATTACTTCAAAACTTACCCAAATAGCCAAATCATACCTTATTTATTATATAGATCTCTATTTATATTTTTCTCTTATTGTGTCCTCTAATCTTAGTAATTGATATATACCGGTATACGTATGTGTATAAATAATACATGCATGCACACACTTGCAAACTATACACACATAGAAAATGTGTACAGAATATGCATATAATACACACATAGAAAAATGGGAATCTAAAAGAAAAGCTAAATTACTCCTTTCATATGTATGTTATGCTTTTAATTCAGTATTTGGTGACTGTCCCAAAACAGTGCAAAAACTGTTGAGATTTTTCTTTCTTTTGAAATTTAGCATAAAGGAATCCTTTTTCATGGTAATAGTCTATATCCAGGTGGTGAGCACTAACAATTAACAGAATAGATAATAGAATAACGGAAGGCACCTTGGAGGCAGCCCTCTATTAAGGCCTACAGGTACTACTTTTCCTGGTCATATTCCAGATGTCCTTGTAATATTGTCAGGGATGGGATCCGACCGATATAACTACCGGTTCTGTTGCTCTGCGTCGTGCGCGCATGCATGAATCACATGAGTGCAATTTACGACCTGCTGAGCTGCTCGGACAGCAGAGCAGTGCTGCGTGCAAGTGCACAACGGTTGGAAAAGCCCTTTTTTCCTGCTTTTTCAACCACAGCTGTGTTGCGCAAAGCAGCTGTGGTTGAAAAAGCAGGAAATAAAGGTCAGTAAGATACCCGGTGGGCCGGTGGGCTAAAACAGAAGCAGACATAGAACCGGTTCTATGAATGCTCTCTGTTTGCTGCTTTTCAGAGCAACCAATTCTACACAACCAGTAGAATCCTAGACCTAAATATTGTACATTTTTATATTTCCAATTTGTGAAACTATAAGCATCCTTCCACATGAATTAAAAGACATATGATTTAACATAGTGTTCCAACTTCAGTGTCTAACAAATCAATATAGCTTCAATCTTTCCATTCCAAAACAGCTTACTAGTTCACAAAATAACAGAATATCAGAGTTGGAAGGGACCTTTGAAGTCTTCTAGTCCAGGGGTCTCCAACGTTGGCAACATGAAGACATGTGGACTTCAACTCCCAGAATTCTTCAGCTAGCTTTGCTTTGCTGGCTGATGAATTCTGGGAGTTGAAGTCCACAAGACTTAAAGTTGCCAAAGTTGGAAGGCCCTGTTCTAGTCCAACCTCCTGCTCAAGCTGGAAACCATATACTGTTCCGTCTGGAAAAACGCGAAGTAGACCGGGTTCTAACAATAAAGTCTTTATTAGTTAACACAGTTAAGAAACGGAACATTGGCTCAAGCAGCGGCAGCCTTTTTATAGGGTTTTGTCTGCCGGCTTGTAGCCAATGACAGGTATTTAGTTTTGCCGCCTTTTTGACAGCTTCGTGGATTGGTTCCTATTGAACCAATCCCCATTCAGGTTTTGTAGCCAATCAGAATCCTGTATTCGGAGTCTACTATTCTTTATACAGAACATATACCATTCCAGACAAATGATTCTCCTGTTTCTGTTTCATACACTGTTTCATAAACTATTGAAACTCTATTTCAAAGTCTCATAAATTGTAGAAAACCTTAAACTTTCAATTATCCTAACTACTAAAAAATTAGAACACGTTATTTAAATGTTTTCACATGCTTCATGAAAAATAGTAATGTGGCACCATAGAAATAGGATGTAATCATAAATTTGTATCTAAATCTTTTTATTACTACAATTTATTCTTCCCCAATCCACTTTTTTAATATATAAATAGATGTGGAGCACTCAATGCATATCTCCTAATTTTTTAAAAAAATCAAAACAAAACTATCACAACCATGCTAGAAAAGGAAGTCACTTCTTGGCTTCGCAGTTGGTGCTGTTAGAGTTCCCTGCAGCTATTATTTACACAATTAAAAATGAATTTGTAGATGAATTGTGTAATTAACAAAATGTCTCATCCCATCCTTTTGACCTTCCATAAGAGCCTAAAGACCTGGCTCTGCCAGTTAGCTTGGGGCCCAGTGGTGAAATTCAATTTTTTTTACTACCGGTTCTGGGCGTGGCTTGGTGGGCATGGCAGGGGAAGGAAACTGTAAAATCTCCAATCAGAGATAGCATTTGCCGGTTCTCTGAACTACTCAAAATTTCACCTTCCAGTTCTTCAGAACTGGTCAGAACCTGCTGAATACCACCTCTGTTGGGGCCCCAATGGGGGTGTATCACAATGAAAGAAGTTGATAAATTAAGAAAAGACCTCACCCACCTCCCTCTACCCGCATATTCTGTTCCTTTCTTCCCCGTCTTTTTGATTGTAATCTATATAGTTTTTAGAAATATTTACGCTTTGTAGTTTTATTGGCTTTTATTGTTGGAAGCCACCCAGAATCGCCTTGAAACAAGATGGGTTGCAAAATTATAAATAAAAAACATATAATCTCCTAGGTCATTTATTTTTTCCCCTTTTCTTGCACTTTGTTATGGTACCTAGAATTTTTTGTATTTTCTCTCTTTAATTTAACAGCAAATAAGACAACTTACATGTGAAAATATAAGAAGTGACTGAACAATTCATCTCTTGAAATACAGTCCCATCTTCTTCAGTCATACTGGACTGTAGAGTGCATCACTAGGTCAAATTGTAATTCTGAAGTTCTGAACTTTTAGCATCCTTTTTAAATTACTGTGTGCTTTCTTCTTAGATGTTACGCTATTTTTAATTTTAGCATTCAAGGAACAACTGTGTTCAACAGATAGAATTTCAAATTTTGCTTTTCAAAGAAAACCCTTTGGGATTAATTTCTCTAATTTACATCTGACATGTAAGACAGTCAAGTCAAGAATGAAGATCAAAATACATTAAATGGTGTTTAAATGCTATCAACCTACAACATCACTTAATTTACACTCACTTTTAAGCACAATTATTTCACTGGAAGATTTCTGTTTCATCTTTTACTCATACTTTTTACATACATAAGCAATTTATAGGAATCAATTCTTTGCTGTCTTCAAATCTTTTATTTTACTTGGTGTAAACTGAAGTGGTCTCATTAAGCAACTTTCCACATGAAACAAGAAAAGATTTCCAAGATTAAAAAATATTGATCCTTATTCCAAAGTCAATGTTATATCCCTCAACCTGTGTATCTAGGATGACTAGTTAATTTGCTATTTGTCATGTGATACTGGCTAGAGTGAAATTTATTTCAACATAAAAGGGCATGTTTAATATATTATTTCAACAAATCGATGCATTAAAAATAATTATATTTGTAATTTCCTAGGTTTCTTTATTCTTGAATATTATAGTCAAGCTTATCATGTAAGTATAAAATCTTCTTAAAAGCAGCAACAAATGCAGAGGTTTTAAAGTTCAAAATAAAAAGTTATTATAGCTAAGTTGTCAAAACTATGATTGGGAACCAAGAAATAACCCAGTTCAATCTAATTTCAACCACAATCTCAACAATTGACTCTTGTCAAGACAGCTTCTTTCAAGGCAGGGATGTCAAACTCAAGGACCAGGGGCCAGATCTGGCCTTGGAGTACTAAGATCTGGCCCATCGGACCACCCTGGCAACAGTGAAGGACTGGCTCACTATGCCTCTGCCAGTGAAAATGAAGCTCGGGAGGGCCGCCCACAGCCCTCCAGAGATCCATTTTTGCTGGCAGTTGGTTGCAGGAGGTCATTCCAGCCAAAAATTGAGCTTGGGAACCCGTTTTTGCTGGCAGAGCGATTGGGCCACCACAGGTGCCACTGAAATCAGTGATGTCATGCTGGACATGCCTACCCTGGCCACACACACCCTGCCCCCTGAGGTCAAACACAACCCTGATGCGGCCCTCAATGAAATTGAGTTTGACACCCCTGTTTCAGGGCATAGCTACACTTACCATTTAAGATGGTCATGTTTTGTGCTCATGCCCTCTTGAGCTTAAACTTGAGCTTAAGAAAATCCTGTCTGAACTGAGCACTTTCTCAATAATTAACATTAGGTTCAGTCTGGACTGCAGGCTACCATGCCCTCCCACTGGACAATTCCCCTACTGCTGTGTGTACCCACCTTTATGTGGGAGGAATTTTAATTGCTTTCATTCCCATGGATAGGTCTTCCTGGACTTATCTCTGAAATACTACTCCCTGTTTGTATCTACAAAGTTAAATTAAGTTTTTGTATGTACAGATGCCTACAAAGTTAAGTTAAATTTAAAATGAAAGTATGCAAGTACATACAGTTGCAACAAACAGATTTTTTAAAATCCTTCTTTCCAGCACTATCTATAATTCCTTTGGGAGGCATGGTGGCTCAGTGGCTTTATGACGCTGGTGATGGTCTCAGTTCTGGAAGTTCAAGCCCAAGCAAGGCATGACAGGGAAAACTTCTGTCACTTGCCTCAGCTTCTTCCCACCTAACAGCTCAAAAGCATGTTCTATGCAAGTAGATATATAAGGACCACTTCAGTTGGGAGATGAGCTGGTGCTCTATACAGGAAGCCAGCTTACCCTCCTGTGGTGCACTTTGGGAAGTACACAAGTATGTTCTATTACAGAGATGGTACCTTGGCAAGCCAGACTACTACCTGCAATAATAGCATTGTGGTCTCCTGGCTTCCATAACAAGGCTATACATTAATATTAATAATAATATAGTTCCTTTTACCAGCACAAAGTGAATAGCATAATGGTTAAGATCTTTGATTATCATAAATAAGGCTGTAAATTCAATTACATTTTTTAGCACATGTAGTTTTTCTTCTCTGTTTTTTTTAAATAACTGCAGATTTTTACCATGTTTCCAGTCACCTGACATTGAAAGGTTTCATCCCATCTCTCAAATAATTCAAATGAACGTGGTCTTATTGGAATCTGGAGTAAAATTGATCTGGACTTTTTTAAAAAGAAAAAAAAATACTTATTCAAGAAAAATAATTAATCTGCCAAATTTAACTACCAAAGTAACTTTGATGAACCAAAGTAACCAATGAATTGCTAGAATTAGGCTCTAACCCAAAGTGATATATAGGATAGAGAAATATATGTGTACTTGAAGTGGCACATGTTGAAGTTGATTTGAGGAGGTCTGCAGCATCAGTAGAAGGTGATATCAGCTATTTTGTCCCACTGTCCACTGCTAATGTCAAGAACAGAGGTTAACTTTAGCCTTCTAATCAAATATTACCTTCCAGATGCAAGAATTAACCTTTGTGATAAAATTATACATGAAATAATGCTTTATCAAATACTTCCATGAAAAACAAAAGGGCATCTGCTGTATTTAATTCAAATTTCTGCCTTTTAACCAATCTAAACTTTTTAAGGGAGTATTAATTGAGTAACCAACATGGTATGCTTAACTGTTTTTTTTAAAACTGATAGTTATAATTTCATTATGTGTGTGTATGCATTATATTTAATTAATCATATTCTGACATCAGTAAAACAGTTGTCAGCTTATGATATCAAAACTGTACAATATCAAATTTCCTTAAAAATCAGTTGATAGCCCTGTTCTGGGATAACCAACGTTTTAAACATCATCATTTTAAAAGCTCCCCTGTAGACAGTGTTGGTATTTGGCATAAATATAGAAGAGAAAATGTTTATTAGTAAACAGAGCTGAAGAAGCTTCTTGGATGAGAAGCAAAACATCTTCAAAGAAAACCATGAAGTCCAGTTGCCTCTTGAAAAAGCACTTTGGGGCAACCATGACCGTATGACTGAGAATCTCCATAGACATTTAGCTATGTTTATTTGTAGGTTTATTTGTAATAGCCAATATAGGATATATGAAAGCCTATAATTTCCAGTTTCCAGGAGATTCTCAGACATAAACTTCTTGGATGAGAAGCGAAACATCTTCCTCAAGGAAATAACAGTCTATATAGCATAGTTTATAGAACCTTACTTTGTTTAAGAAGACAGTCATGAAAATAATATTGAAACCAGAATTAAGCAGTGCCGAACTTCTAACTAGAACCTCTACACATACTGTAGTTTTTAAGCGATTACTCCCTTTGGCAAAAATCACTAAAGCTGCTACAGTCCTTCTTCTTTGTATAAAAAAACTCAATGAAAACCATATTCATCACCACAAAATGCTTTTCAGAATCACTATGTGCAGTGATAGAGTTGCAACCCAAGACACTTCTTAAATAGATATATTTATAAGTGGCTATAAAAAGGTAAGAAGTCAAGTTAAAGAATAGGGTGCATTTTGTAACCCCTTTTCAACCATCTAAAACTAATTCCAAGTTGAATAGTTGAAGTATTAAAGTGTTGCTAAAAATAACACCCCAGATGATTGTGTTTATTGTAGCTTGTTTACAGAGCAATCTTTAGTATAGTATGTTCCACACACTGTGGACTGAAATTTAAATCATGTACTTGATCACAGAATTTCAAGTCAACAATGGCAGTTATATGCAGGAAAGGAAGGGGACATTAAGCAATAAAATATATATACATGATTGGACAATTGCAATAAAAGCAGATGTTTCTAAATTTAGGAAACATTAAATAAGTTACCAACTGCACGTAACAAGGAAATCTACTATTTTAACCACTGAAGAAGGCAATACACAAGAATCTTGGGTAATAACTATAGACCAAAACATGCATATAAAGAAGTTGAAAAAATATTTTATTCCTTTGCGTGGTTTCAAATATTTTTTTACCAGAGATTATTGCCTTAAATAAAATTACAGATAGTTGTGAATTTTTTTGTGAAAATTGTGAATGGCACCATTTCTCACTGAATGATTAGAAGAAGGTTACAATAAAATATTTTCTTTTCTATTGTGCTGGCCTACATTTTTATACAAGGATAAATTTAACACTATGCACCCTGAATAGAGAAAATTGCATAAATTATTACCATCAATTTAGAAAATGATCCATTAACCTAAACTCCCCCCACAAAAGAAATATAATAAAGTGTACAGATAAAAGTGCTAGTCCCTATAATTAAAGGAAGAGAATAACATTTGTGATTGTTTCAAATTGTATTTGTTTGTCATGCTGACACAAATATCTTTACATATTCCTCTCTATACAATTTAAAAAATAAATTTTAATAATCTTCAATTAAGCTAAATTCCTTAGCTCATGTATTTAATATAGCAGTAACTCTTGTATCTCATACTTTTGGTACATTTCTATTTGATATTCTCCTTGTCTGTTTTCAGATCAACTCAATGTTTTTAACAGAGAAAGTAAATAATAACCAAGCTTGAAAATTTCACCTTGATAATTCAATGTTTTCAATAACATAATCTATATGCAAGAAGAAACCTGCCTAGCTGATCTGTCAGAGCTTTAGCAAATACTTTGATTTCAAGTTAGGGTAGAGAAAGCAGCAAGAGAGATTAGAAAATAGTAGATATAAAAACACAGATTTTTTTTTCCTTTTAATGTTGATTTTAAGATCAGGAAACAATTCATGCTTAATAGGTCCACCTCATTAGTCATAGCATCATGACCTCTCACCTTGAGTGATAAAGTACACAGGTCAGAATTGACAATACCTACTCATGGCTGATCATGGCTGCCAGTTATTGATCCAAGAAGAGAAAAAATCCTTTGTAGGAAAAATACTGCTCTGAATTACAAGCATGCACTCTCCTGAGGTGTTGCAACTCTCTCGATATCTCCCTCTGGAACTGAAAAGCAAGGAGTGAGTTCAGCCAGTATTTAATATCAAGTGAATGTGGTGTTTAATCAATACTATTCTGCTTTTGTCCCACGATGTGGAAAGCAGTGTCTATTCATTCAGTAAAGGTTAATGCCAAGGGTCAAGTGATTTCACACTCTCTGTAGGAACCACAACATTTCAGTAGTTAGATGCCTCGGACAATGATGACTCAGTTGGACTGATTTATTGCTACTCTAAGGCTCTGCTTAATGCTAAAGTGCTATCTTATGATAATACCTCAGAAAATAGCAATGATAAAAGAGGAGGCAATAATTACGTTTTGAAGTAATGTCTTCATTTCTAACATTCCTATAAAGATGTAAGGACCATTTAAAATGAGCTGCTTCTTGTATTAGCCAGTCAGTTTAATATGATATTATCCATGCTGTCTGTCTATGCAAAAGAATCTGCTGACTGTGTTTGGAAAAAATTACAAATTGGCAAGCAAATGCAATCTAGCACATGGCTTAACATGGGTTTTAAAGAATAACTTATTTGATGCCTGCTTGCCCAGATGAAGATATCCTTTTTCCAAAAAGGAAACAATAACACCTGATGCTATGGATTTTTTTTTTAAAGGAAGACATGAAGCTCTAACAAGTTAATAAGAATACCTGTTTTTCACATTTATAATATTCTTCAGCTATTTATTTATTTATTTATTTATTTATTTTTGAAACGTTGGAAAATAAGAACACGTGAGAAAAAGAATATATTCTCTCTCAGTATGATACAGTGAAAATGGCATTAGTCAAGCTCATTGTCAAAATCAGAATACATTTGACTTTGTCAGTCTAATTCTTACTATGTTAGCATCCCTGATTATTATTCAGTAATGTCTTATTCAAGATGTGTTTTATATAATGAAAGAAGTTCAAATGTCACTGAGAAAACTGTGTGAGAAGAATTAATTGGAAGGCTTATCAGAGGAAAGTCATTTATAATCCAGCTCTACCTAATACATCCTTGACTGATGAATATACCAATCAATTAGTGCAATAAAGTAAATTCTGAAAATTTGACTGGAGATATCGTATTATTATAAGAAGGAAAGTATTTATTTCAGTTAATTATGCTTTGTTTTCTTCTTTTTCTTTTGAATGTGCAAAAAAAATTATTTCAAAGAATATTCAATTTGCCACAAAGAAGAATATTTAAAATGCATTCAGAGGTATTTTGAATTAGCTTGAAGTATACTTCTAAAACACTATAACTCAGAAAATAGTATTCTGTATGGTGGAAATAATCACATTTGCTGAAATTGCACATCAAGTTATACAAAAATGACAAACTGTCCTAAAATGAACAAACAGTATATGAAGCTTCTATATATTGACACATGGTAAAAAGAACAATGAAAGATACACAGATAGCATAAGTCTGCTATCAACATCAATAAGAAAATATAGATGATAGATAAAATTTGAAGCTACTTGCCATTTTTCATTAACATAGATCTATTTCTCGTGTTGGGGTTTTTTAAAAATTAAAGCTATACATTTTCTATGAAGGCCTCCAGGAATCATATACTGTATGGAGTTTTGTAAATTGGGGATAGGCATCTTTTATGCGAACGTGCTTTTGTCGTGAATATTTGAGGAGGTACGAAAGCAGTTACTTCAAAATAGCTGCAATGAAAGGATTATTCACAAACTCCAACCCTCCCAAATTTATAATACACTTTAAAATTCATTGGCATCCAAAATTAGTCTGTTTTCTAAATATACCTCATATTAGCTTTAAAAATTATTTTACTCTCTTCCCATTGTATTCATTATTTCTGCCATTTCAAAATCCAGCTTTATAATAAATGCAAAAACTACAAGAATGGAAGCAGTATAAGAAAGGCTGTTCTATTCTGTGATATGCTCTTCTGTTCTGTTCTGTTCTATTCCATCCATTCTATTCTATTCTATTCAAAAGATGACCACTAAATAGTAACAAAGTTTTTTCTCCATTTTTTTCCCTGCCATCTGCAGCTACCCTTGCAGTCAATACAGGGTAGTCATACTGAAAGACAAGTGATAAAGAAGGGCAGGATATAATGATGATTGCCTGATTACCTTCCAATTTGATTTCAAAATATGTATTCTTATTCCACAGTTCCCTCTTCCAAATGTTTCAAGTAGCCAGTGACCCATCAAAATTGTGCCATCCTCACATATCCTCAACCTCATCTTCACTTCTTCCAGGTTTTTTTCTTGTATCTCACCATAATCTCCCTTCTCTAGATCTCAGTGCAAAAATAAATGGCAACCCACTTAAATGTCTTTAAGAATGTCATTAGCCAAGCTATTGCTTCTGTGTCACCATGGCAGAAAATGCACTCTGTGGAGAAGTTTCTGAGCCACAGGAAACAACTCACATATTGAGTAAGGAAGTGACAATAATCAAATGCAAAGGAGAAGATAGTTTTTCTCCATATTGAGAGAAAATTCAATAGGCTGTTTTTCTCAAATCTTCTTGAGAAGTTCCAATGAAAATACTGTCTTAATTTGCATACACATATACTTATCTGTTTTCTACCAAATGCAACAGGCAACTGCCCATTTCTGTGACTAAAAGATGTAGGCCTTATTTAGGACCACAATATTAAAACTGAAATAGCTAGAATTTTCCACGTATATTAAAGAGAAATTTCCACCTCTCCGAGGAACTTCTGAACATTGTATTGAGGAAGACTTGCTGGGATATGAAGCAAAATGTCCATAAAGAATTTGCTCAATTTATTTTGATCTTGCAAAACCCAGAGAAATAACACTAAATATGTATAGCAATAACTCTTTTCTAAGAAATCTATTAAGAAAGCATATGTAGCTTCTTTAAATTGCTGCAGGATAATTCCTATAATCCCATGTATTGCAATCTACAAAGCAAAGGATTTATACTGTTTATAAATTTCAGAGTGTTATTGTCCACAGAACACTTTATGTTGACAGTTGTATGTTATATGGTTACATTATTTCATTGTTTGTAATTCTCATTTTCTAAATGTGAAATAGTCAGAACAGAACTCTCTGGTATAATATAAAGATAAAGGTTCCTCTGCACATACGTGCTAGTTGTTCTCAACTCTAGGAGGTGGTGCTCATCTCAATTTCAAATCCAAAGAGCCATCACTGTCCAAAGATGTCTCTGTGGTCATGTGGCTGGCATGACTAAACACTGAAGGCTCACAGAATGTTGTTACCTTCCCACCAAAGGTGGTCCCTATTTTTCTACTTGCATTTTTACCTGCTTCTGAACTGGCAGAAGCTGGGACAAGTAATGGGAGCTCACACCATTATGTGTCCCCTATGGATTTAAACCACCAAACTGTTGACCTTTCTGATCAACAAGCTCAGCATCTTAGTGAGACACCACATCCCTATACATATATTATAATGTAATTATTAACACTAGTACCGTGTTTCTCCAACAATACGCCCCCCCAAGGAAGACCTAGCATGTTTTCTAGACATAAATGAAATTAAGCCCCTCCCCCCCAAACCTAGGCCTATTTTAAAACATGAGAAATTGGGGGGGAAGGCAGGGGAAACTTGCCATTAGAAGTGCCCCACGGGCAGCTACACCTCGCCATCAGCCGCTCCTAACAGCCGATCATGGCGGAGTGCGGAGGGCTCCCTTACTCCTGCCTTTGCTGCAGACCTGGGTCAGCAGGCAGGCGGCATTGGCTAGAGATCCGCCAGCACCGGCGGGAACCATGGAAGCTATGGAGGCCTGAGAAGCAACTGAAATGCTGCCGGCGGACATCCCCGCCCACCCACTGACCCGGCTCTGCAGCAAAAGTGGTTGGTGGGGGTAAGGAAGCCATCTGCATTCCACCATGATTGGCCATTAGGAGTGGCTGGTGGGGAGGCATAGCTGCCAGTGGGGCACCCTAGGTGAGGGTGCATGGGGGGGAAGAAATTAATTCATCCCTGAAAAGACATCCTAGCCATTTTTTCGGGGCTCAAAAAAAAAATAAGACCCGGCCTTATTATATGAGAAACACGGTAGTAGTATTACTAGCAGCAGCAGCAACAGCAAAACATGTGGTACTAGAAATTTCAAAGGAGATGTCTTGAAAAAGACATCTAAAATATATGGAAACTGTAAGGCAATTATCTTTACTTAAATACAATACCATACAATACCATTATGCTGTACTAAGTATGCTTCCTTAGAATTCTAGCTATAATGTCCAGAATAAATTTAACAGCAAAATTCATATACAATTGTATAATATTTATATACAATTACATGCAGTGTGTACAGTTCAACGGATCTACATTCATATGCCGTTGATACAAGTCATGAATGATCTTGATCCTTTGCAATGTATTTGCTTCAATTTTGAACAGTAATAGCTTCTGCCATCTAGTTAGTGTATTTATGAGGATTGGACAAACAGATTAGATTCTTTAATGGCTCTTCTGGCATTGACATAATACAACATTAAATCTCCAACTCGTCTAATGATAGTGACACAGTAATGTAAACAATGAATGTAAAATACAAGGCTGAGTGAAAGTTAAAGGAATATTATTTTGGTGAATTCTTGAAGCTACTTTTTGAAACATTCAGCCCCAATCCCAAGCATGTTGGACTGACTTTTACTCTCCTTTGCAGTCCTTCCTCAGTGCCAAATCTGAACAGAAGCCTATCCAACTCTGACAAGTGCAGCAGTGTGAAGAATGGTCTCCAATTGTAGCCTTAATAAGCAGCATTCCTCAACTAAAAATCTTTTTCAGCCCTTATGCAGCTCTTTCACCTTTTGTGAGTGAAAAAAAACCCACAGTGAAACATCAAAACAACACAGAGAACTTTACTGAGGCCAATTGCATTGTCTCTTTGTTTTGATGAATAGAATCACAACACTAAACTCTTTGTCCAGGAAAATTAACGTTGCCCTGCATAAGCATAGTGGAATACAAAATACCAGTAATGATTACATTTAATTCGACTGAGACAATATTGTCTGATTTAGCATGTTAATGTCAACAAAAAGAAATTGGCCTATTTGCCAAACATTTATCTTTGAATCATTTGAAAAACTAAATTTAATCCACCTGATTTGATGTTTTGAATTGGAGCATGTGGACATTTAGTGTTCAAGTCTTTCTGAGGTGTCAATTCAGATCAAATCAGAACTAGTCTATATAAATGATATACAGGTTTAAATGATGCATAGGATATTTTTTGCTGTTTATTTTAATATTCTACTTCTGGAGAAGGCTATACTTTCCCTTCAGTATTTCTGCTTTTTCTCTCTGTTTATGTAACAATTGAAGAAAAGTGAATGTAGTTATTAAATTTACCATAGGCTCATAAGGATGATTCTTTTATATATTATTTAGTTACATTTCATAATTCCAGACTTCCTGTTTTTATCAGAGGGATTCTGGGTGATACATGATATACAAAATAAAACAGTATATAAAAATTAAAATATTTAAAATTAAAAATTTGAGTTAATTTTTTAAAATTATAAAAAAAAAGACTAACCAAGCCCACAAATGTATGCACCTTTGGGCTCCCCACAAATGTATGCACCTTTGGGATCCCCACACAAGTCCATAGGGCCATGTTTAACCCCTTTTTGGAAGAGTAGGAAAGGGGTCCTGCCTTATCTCTGAGGAAAAATATTTGATAGAGTAGAAGCGATGGCAAAGAAGGATCTCTTCCTAGACACTGCCAGCCAAAAATCTTTAACTGACGAAGTCTTCCCTGCTTGACTGGATCTGGAAGCAAACTGACAGTTAATGCAGTTCACAGGATAGAGATATTACATGTTCCCTTTTTGGGGAACTGAGTATAGCTTCTTGACTGCACCAGCTAATGCTTCTGGATACTTTACAAGGGTGCATTGCAGTCTACATTAGTCCAAACAGGAGATGACTGGGACATCAGTGACTGAATGGAGAGCCTCCCTGTCCATCAAAAGGCATAACTGGTGCAAACAGAAAGTTGAGCAAAGGTCTTTTGGTGTTATTAATACTGAAAGCCTAAAAGCCACAATTATTAGGCCCACACTTCAATTTTTTTCAATATTTGTTTTTTATTGTTGTTATTTTAACTGTGGACTATTTGATTTGATTAATGTTTAGATTCTGTACATATTTATCTATAAATTGTTAATTAACAAGAATTGGCTAGCTGCAGCAGGTTGAAATCATCAATCAAATAAAAAATGATCAAGTGTTGTCAATTTTTTATTTCCCTTCTCATTTCTGGGAAAGAACTAAAGGCAGCTCAGTGAAAAGCAGAGTTGCCAACTGTGGTGGAACGAGGAACCAGTGAGCAGATTGTTGGAAGTAAAACAAAGGATTATAAAGGTGGTTTATTTTATCAACATTAAAATATATATGTATGAATAATCCATTTAGGAACTACCCCCTTGTCTTAAAATGCAACCAATCTTCCCATACCCCATCTATATTCTTTTTTTTTACCATATTCTTTATAATATACAATAGATCATTGCAGTGATCCAACATTAAAAAGAAACAATAGAATACAACTTCTGGATGCAACAAGCTTGACTCTCTCTCCCTCTCTCTGTCTCTCTCTCTCTCTCTCTGTCTGTCTGTCTCTCTCTCTCTCTCTCTCTAATGTAAAATTATTGTGGCTTGTATTGGAACCACCTGTAATATATTGATTAAATCTGTTCTTAAGTTAATATGTATTTCTATTATCTTTTTTATAATTCTACTAACCAGTGAATATGCCTCCGAATACTCATTCCCTTTTCCCTATTCCTCAACCTAGCCAGAGCTTTAGAATCAGTCCAGAAGACCCAACTTCTGAATGATGCTGTGCAGTTTCTACATGATAAAAAAACAAAACTGAAATGCTTCTTTGACATTCTTGAACAAGGTCTGGACTCTATCCAAATTCTAAACTATTGGTTGCAGAGCTTCTCTGTTCTATCCTCCTCTTGTTTATTTCCCCTTTCTCTCTCTCTCTTTTCTTATATCCCTCTACATTAATGCTATTCCCCACTGTGTGAAAGCACTATCCTAAATCAGCAGATACTATATTAAAAATCCACTATTTCAAGTTGTATGTGAAGGGAACATGATCAAATGAACTGTTATATAGAAAACGGCATGTCAAGAAGGCATTTCCTAGCTTTAGTTTCTGCCACACATATTCTATAAATAGAATTTTTCGGTAAGTGTGTGCACACAGTTCTTCCCTGTGGGTGAGAAAAATCAGATTACCCTTGAATCAAATGACTATGAACAAAATATGAATTCTTTTTTTTTTTTTTAATTTTATTAATTTTCTACAAACAGACAAACGTACAAAACATTAAAAACATCTACTCTCATATATACTTCCGGTGTATCGGTTGGTTCATCAGTTTTGTGCATTCATTTTATAGTGTCAATTACAGTTATATTGCATAACCACTCATATTGTCAATCCATATTCTAATATTACTAAAAAAAAAAAAAAAAATCTTTTTCTGACTATACTTTTAATCATTCATGCTTTGTGAGATAACAGTACTTCAAACAGTTTATTCTATAACTTATCATATAATCATAACAAATCAATCCTAAAAACCCTTCATATATATAATACTAATGCTCTATTATTGTATTTTATCATCTAACCATTGATAAAAAAAACCCCAAATTGCATAAAATTGTTTATCTTCTTGTTCTCTAATTTCAAATGTCAATCTACTCATCTCAGCACATTCCAATATTTTCTTAATAATTTCTTCCTGCAATGGTATTTTCTCATTCTTCCAGTTTTTAGCAAATACAATCCTAGCCGCTGTTAATACATTTACAATCAAATATTTCAAGTCTTTATTATATATATCAGGTAAAATTCCCAATAAAAAGATCTCTGGTTTCAAGTCTATGTGTTTCTTTGTCATTTTTTCCAACCACATGTGAATTTTAGTCCAATATTTTCTGGCATTCTCACAAGTCCACCACATATGATAGTATGAGCCAGGTATCTGATGACATTTCCAACATTTTTCAGATTTGTTCTTGAACATTCTTGCTATTCTTGTCGGGGGAAGGTGCCACCTGTAAAACCTGGCTGCTTATTCTTATATGCTGACACACTGAGCCAGCAAACATCTCAGTCATGCAGATGCCCTCAGGTTCTGTCCCCTGGCAATGCCTGTGGAGGATCCTGCACCAACCAATGCTGTGTTCCTGATCGAAGACCTCAAACTTCCAAT
>BLBF01000010.1:42975002-43014578 GCA_015471245.1 Laticauda colubrina | reverse complement strand
AACTCAATACAGAAGCCTGATGATGGCAGATGAGATTCTGCTGAAACGTTGCTACAACTTTAAAAGCACTACAATGATGTGGGATTATACCCGAAGGAAGCTGAACAGCACACACACACACACACACACACGTATGTATATATATATATAATCAAGTTACCATTATGTATAATTCACTGTACAACTGCTATTTTTCAATTATATTCAGCTTAATATATTATAATTAGTACATACCATAATTATATAAATCATGGTATATTTAAGAAATCATATATCTGTAAGGTAGGCATGGATTAATCTTTTCTGCTTTTTATAATATACATATTTTGTCATCTCGTTTCTGCAAAAAATCATAATATTCTTTTCAAAATTCTGCATAACATCTGAATGCAATTTTTCCAAGGAGCAGTCCCTAATATATGAAAATACATTAGAGTGCATATTTGTATGTATTTTTAATCATAAAAACTACATTGAAATATTCTGAAAATGGATATAATTTAATTTATTATAATCCAGTTAAATCCAGTTCTCACATTAGTTCATGGTGTACAAATCAGGACACAAATTCATCACATTAAAAGTTGAATGAAAGATATCTTTCCATTCTTTCCTACTGTTTGAGAGTTTGTCATGTGAAAAATGCTTGAAATGAAATAAGGAAATAAGATACTTGTTTGTTTAAAAATGAACCATAGATAGAATAATACTCTTTCTCTTAATAGAAAAACTATCAGTGTTCTTGACAGTAAAACTATTTACAGGTCTATTGTATATGTTACCATTTATTCATTAAATGGAGAACAAAAACATCTTACAGTTCTGATTATCTGGTCCATACATTTACAAATGACATACATGACATGTCAGCCTCCTAAATGTATTTGAAATGCTGCACAGCTTTGAAATCCTGGCCATTTTCTAAGGGCAGATGGTGAGAGCATAACTTGCAGAGCATTTCCAGTATAGACACCATGGTGTTCATGATCTCTTCTGGATCGCAGCCAATTGAGCTAATTGTTTCAGAATTATGTAAAATTTCTAATCCATTCACCTGCTTCAGATTTATTCTGCAACAACACAGATAATCCTCAATGTTCTTTTTATGGCTTGAAGGGATCTCAGATTTAATAGCTAAATTACTCTATATTGAATAATCTGCAAAACAACAGGCCTCAAAGAGCCTGCACCTTTTATTTGAGAAAGGGTTTTCAGATCTAATATAAAGGAGGTTTAGAATTAATTGAAGGCAGTATTGAAACATGACTTAAAATTCAGGAATCCCTGAACAATTTGCATGAAAGTCTTGAAAACTGTACATATGTATGTAAGTAGACATCTCAATTTAGCAACCAGACATACATTAAACAGCATTAATAGCCAGGCTCTTAATGGATCAATTCCCACTGTTTGTGTAATGTGGAAATAAAAAAGCCTTATTAAATGACAAGCTTTCCCTGGTTTGTGCTAATTAATTATACACTGCCTCTGACTGCTAATTTAGTGAGAAAATGCAGCCCCAAACCATGGTTTCTGCTTGAACTTCACCTCAGATCCACCTAATTCAACACAGAGTGCAGCTGCGACCCACGTCAGAACGATGACAGTATTAAATTAGAGCACAAGGCCATCAATTTAATAAGTACTGGAGGAGGTAATTTGAATAAGGACAGTATTAGTATTCTGCTGGTGCACGGCTAAAAGCAGCTGACCTTTCAGACTAGAAAGATCCTTGAACACATCAAGTGAATCACTAATAATCTGACCATGTTAAGAGTGCCCAGAGAGAAAGAGACTTTCAGACTTAGTTGCCATATATACCTTATATGTACTTTTCTATAATATGTAATATTTTATTAATCTAAACACACATGCGTGCCTGCGAAGACACAATATTACAGATTTATAAATAGAGCAAGGACAATGCAAAGGTAACATAGGTTATACTGGGAAACACTCCTCATTACTCTGATTTATGGGATAAAATATAATTAATCAGTACTTACAAAGAAGCACAATGCAGTAGATTTTCATCACAAATTAAGTACTATGAATGTATTGCAGCATTTTGCAGCAAAAAGTGCACTCTTTGTGCATGAGAGTGTGTGTATTATTACAACATTTCTGAACACTGCATGAAAAGAAAATGAGCAAAACCAGATAATGCTTTTCAACAAATTGGCAACTTTTCAAATGTTTACAGCTACAGTTATAATATAATTTCCTACAAAAAGCAAAATTTGGATGTGCAGATTGAGCAGTTCATGTGAGCATTATAGACAACAAGCTGTCTTGAAATAACCAGAAGCAGCAATTGGCAAAGCTACAAATTCACTACATCTACATTTGCTGCTTGAATTTTTCTCGTTGTTCCTTTGGCCATCCCAGCCGCCAAATTACTCTTTGAACTTGAATGGGTACTGTTTATCAAGACAAGGAGGACTTGCAATAATATAGGGAAGCAGACAAAATAAAACCAGAAGTTGATTGCTTTTTCTTTGCATATACTGTACATGTTTAAATTCTCTTTCTGAATCCCACTATTTTGGGATACTTATTAAAAGCATTTATATTCTGCTAGTCATAATAAGGATAAAACTGAGTAACAAGAATACCAAGGAGTCAGTGAAATAGCCTGAACAAACTGACAATGGAGAAACACAGCTCGAGGTCTGAGGTTTTAATTATTATTTTTTCTGTTCATTCCAATGGAAGAGTCATTGTATATGTATATAAAAACCTACTGCACTAGGAATGAATTACACGAGGCCCATATTTCATGCAAGGACACAGAATTTCTGGATTAGGCAAAAGAATTTAATTCCTTAGCATAAAGATGTTATTATATAACTGCCAAAATGTGGGTGGATGCTAGAAATACAGAAGTGTAACAGGGTCTTCATATACCCCAATGACAGACTCCAGAAGGATTATCCTACTACAATCCACTGTAGCCCACATGAATTCCTGCGTGACTTTTAAATCCTAATTTCACACAGATGCTGATGTGTCTTAGTTGCCTGTAGCTGGCCAAAAAAAAACAACTTTAGCCATGATAGCTAATATGAAAATGTTGGCCCTGTGTGCAGAATTTATTAGGAAAGGTATCAAATAACAGTACTGCATCATAATGCACATGGTATGACCCTTGTTGAAAACTTACAAATGCTTTAAGAAATCTGTGTGATTGGATGAGGAATTGTTTTTTATTCAGAATTAAGAACAAAGATTTTTAGAAGTAAAATGAAAGAATATACTATTGGTTTATTTAATCAAGGTTAAAATAAGAGTATTGTGAGGTTCCATGTATTTTTATTAATTTTTTTTCTGTTGTATTCTCCAAGTTTACTCTGTATTGATTTTTATTATGTAATCAAAATTATTAATAGCAAATATAAAAAACTGGAATTAATATTTGAAGAAGGATTAAAAAGTTTAGTTCTTCTTAGTTTAGAAAATGGGATAAGAATGATACTACTATAATAGCATTGTTAAATCCTTAATCACAGTACACTGATGACTAAAATTATTCAATAAAGTAGGAAGTAAAATAATATCTGAATAAAATTAACATTCACAATGTTGTTAGAATGAGTTGTTCATCATCAGTTGATGAGATAAGAAATTGTGCAAATTCATAAAGGGCTGATATTTTGAGATTCTGAGCACCCAAAAAATAACAGTAGGAAAAAAAGAGTTATATAACTCTATATTTTTTGTATAGCTTTCTGCCAATACAACTGAGTATCTGAAAAAAAAGAACAATAGCATCTTTATCAATAATAGTGTCCATTCAAATTGAAAAGCTAATAAATTCAAATAAGAAATAAAGTAAATTTATTTTTCTATACATACTGCTTTACATAGCCATTTTTTCCTCAGAAAAAGTTGAAATAAATAAAAGTTGGTGAGCTATATTATAGAACAGTCCATAAAAATACAGATTATTCAATTAATTTATACTACATAATAATGGAAAGCAAGTGGGACTTGATTCATTCCTGAATAGTTGGCTTTCTAGAAATGAGCATGATATTATATGCATAGTTATGACTAAGAATATATCAAATTATCTTTGCTGCAATTATTTAAATTCTTTCTTGCACCTTCCAAGTGATCTTAATTTCAAGCACCAGAAATCTCCCCAGTGAATCATTCCCATCAAATATTTCACATATAAAATATTAAATATATCTGCTAAGAGGGATACTAGTAACAATCATTTTATGATTTCAGAACATACAAATATTAATAATATAATCACTTACTTTAATAAAATTGGGCAATAAAAAGCAAAATATACGATCTGAACAGAAACCAGAGATATTAGACAAGACCCAGAAATAAAAAGAATGAAGATTAAAAAGGAAAGATATAAACTATAAGCATTTGCAGATGATTTAGTTTTTATATAAGAAGAAACATTTGAAACTGGTCCTAAATTGTGGGAAAATTGAGGAATATGGAGAAGTTGGAAGACTGAAAATAAATAAAGAAAAAACTAAAATAATAGTTGAAATCTTATGATAAACAAACAAAAAAAGAATTGACAGAGAAAATAGACCTTCAGATAGTAAAAAAAAGTTAAATATTTAGGTACATCATGCAACAATCAAAGATGGTAACTATTTAAAATTAATGCAAAAAATTAAGTTGGACTTGGAGAAATGGAAAAATCTACAGCTATCTCTGTTAAGGACAATAGCCACTACAAAAATGAATACACTGCCGAAACTACTTTTTTTATTTCAAACAATACCGATAAAAATAGAGAAAAAATACTTTGAAGAACTAAAATAGAATAATATTCAAGTATATTTGGCAAGAGAAAAAAGCAAGAAAAAAAGTGAAAATGTTTCAGGAATCTAAAAGCAATGGGAGTTTTGGACTACCAGATTAGGAGCTATATTATCAGGTATCTGTGCTTACATGGGTAAAAAAATGGATAAATCGGAAACATAGAAGATTATTTTTATTGGAAGTACATGATCTTCAGCTAGGATGGCATGCTTTTTATGGTATGGAAAGATTTTGATATATAGATACCTTCAAAGATACTATGTGAGGAATGCTTTGCTTCAAGCATGGGGAAAAATTAAATCACAAAACTACTGTATATGAAAATACCAGTCTGGTTTGTTAGGAATATAAGTCACCTAACAGGTATTTGGGTTAGAAATATATAAACCAGGAAAGACATTTTAATACTGTCTCTTTAAGGGAATGCAAGAACATGCAATTGTGTGTGGTTTCTCAAACGGCCATAAGATGGAGCCAGAAACCTGGGTTGTTTAGTCTTAGTCTGAGTCTCAGAAGAGTGTGAGTGTATCTTTGTTTCCTTCTGTTGGAAAGTATTGCCGTTGCTCCATTTTTCCTAATTGACTGATATTACTGGATTTAATATAAGTCTGATACTGAACTGTTTTTGACACTGGAATTTGATATTTGGATTACCCCTGGATTGAAAACTGACTGATTTACTTGTGAATGACTTTGGACTGCCTATTTTGGACTTTGCTTAACATTTCTGGAAGTAAAATCCTACATTTACTGTACAGTGTATCTGTGTGCTATATATGTATTATTCAAACACTTCTCTCAAAATACGTCTCTCTGAATGCACTCATTTTCCTAACGGGGAATTACCTCAACATGGTTCTCTGCAATGGGAGTGTTGAAACATCCAAATCTTATTAATTTGGAAAAAAAAAAAATTATAAAGATATTTAAAATGAGAATGGTGAACTTAAAACTAGACAACAACTACAAAACGAAGAGGTGAATTTGACGGCTGCATCTGCAAATACAATCAAGGGGTGGGATTCTCCAGGTGTAACAACTGGTTCACTAATCGCACACTTTGCAATTAATTATTCTCTTATATTATTCCTATTGTTACTAGTATATGTATTAATACTTCTGTTTGTTCTTTCTTTGTTTTTATGTAAATGATATGCCTGACAATACATTGTATTCAAAATGTTTATGAATTAAAAAAATATACTTAAAAAAAGATTTGGCATTATACTTTACTTTGCATGCTGCTTTATCCATCTAGCATTAGAAGAGTTTTATAGAACAGTTCTGTGCAATTGGAGTACAACATACAGCTTTAATTGGGCCTAGTGCCTTTTTGTAACATTAAAGTTATTTTAAACAGCAGAACAGGATGTTGCAATAGTATGAAAAATTGTATAAAATTGTCTTTTATTGAGGTACTTCTCTGGTCTTTCTAGCTAGCTTGATGATAAAAGCATGAACAATTTTGACTGCATTGAATTTTTCAAGATTTTTCCTTTTCTAGTCTAGCTTTCTGAGATGTTTTAATGAGGGATTGAAGCTAAAACTTAACACATAGAAAGCCTTTAGACTAGTATTGGTACATCTCAATAAAGCTCAGAGGGATAATTTTAAAAATGCCCCATTTTGGCTTGATTGTCTTTACAGAGATAAACACCTTCAAATCCAATATTGTCAATAAGAAAAAAATAGTTTGATGAAATGTATAAATCAGCACTATCTTGGCAACCTGGAAGGTATGTGGACTGGAAATCCCAGAATTGAAGGCTGGCTGGGGAATTCTGGGATTTGAAGTCCACAAAGCTTCAAATTGTCAAGGTTGAGAAGCACTGCTTATAGAAAAGATAAGTTTTTTTTTTCCTGCTGAATATTTCTCTGCTCCAAAGCAACCCATACCCCCATCCCCAGCTGCTTTATCCCATAGGGATTCCTTATACATGTTTGAACATGTGTTTGGCACCCTAAAGAGGAAGAACAGATGGAGAAGAATGATTTGGAATGGAAAACAGCTTGTGGGGGAAATGTTAAACATTCCCTTCCTCTCCCACCATTTCTCCTATCAAAACTGTCCCCCAATTCTGCTTGTTTTTCTTATTAAGAGCAATCACCGGGCTTCAAATGTAAACAGAAGAAGGTAATGCATAGTCATGTCCAAAAGATGTGAATCCAAATCTCAGATTGACAAAAATATTCCATATTTTGCAACCCACTAGAGTTATTATTTTTTATTCCCTATCTCAACAAACCAAGCACACAGCTTCAATTAATTAAGAACCAATTACATGTTATGCTAAACTGTGAAAATCTGGAGAAGTACCAGATGGCAGCAAACAAATACCTTTTTATTGCCACCTGGTGGTTATCTGAATATTTGCAATTTGTAATTTTATACCAAATGTTCTTCTAAATTAAAATACCATTATAAGCAGGAGTGGGTTTCTACGGGTTCTGTCCACCGCTGTAGAACCAGTAGCTCTGAAGAGCAGCAGACAGAAAGCCGGTTCCATGTCTGCTGATGTTTCTGCCCACCCAGGGTCTTATTTGACCTTTATTTCCTGGTTTTTTTTCAACTTCAGCTGCCATGCGAGGCACAGCTGCAATTAAAAAAGCAGGAAAAGAGTGCTGTTTCAAAGGCTGCTTCTCTGCAAGCAGCATGCTGATGACGATTTACAGGCACACACCGGCAGCGGGCAGGGAAACATCATAAATCACCGAACCTCATAAATAATCAAACTGGTAGTTAACCCTGTCAGATCTCACCCCTGATTATAAGCTTTTCAATCAAAATTTTAAGATTTAGATAACCACATGAATCAATATTGTGAATTAAATGTTACAAAAAAAAAAACCCATTTTTTTTTGTTCATTAGTTCAATATTCCAAGATCTTCCATTTGCAATTTAATGAAGAGGGGAAAATAACCTAATCCAAATCATGTATGTAAAAAAACAGTCATTATTCCATACAAGGTACATGTAGTATTTGAAGCCAACAAGTTCCCAACCCCATAAACCCTTTCAGTAGACAAGCCAATGTAAGAACTCAAAAATGTGAAAGATCTTAACTGCTCTGACCTAAAGCAAATTACACCAAACGATTTATTCAAAGGTCAGAAATGGTGCTTTCTGCCTGACCTGCGACAAAACTCCTGTTATTTCTTCCTTATAATTCTAATGGCAATAGTGACATGAGTGACAGTTATTTTCTGGTTGTGCACAAATGGGGACACAGGTAGAGTCTATGTTATTTTTAATTATAACCTCAGCTTAAAATTGGGCTTTGGAGATGAGACTGTTAGCAAACTACTGACACTGATAGCACAAATGTGGATTTATTTCTTGTTCAGTTGAGACTGTAGAAAGTTAGCACCCATCCCTCTCCTAGAAGAATGAAATATTCTAGGAAATATAAAAAAGGCAGAATATTATACCTCCCTGGATGAGAAAAGGAGGAACATGCTTTTGGAAAGCAGCCTCCACCTTTGTTAATAGCCCTAGAAAGTCCGGTCCATCCTATCTACAAGACAAAAGGCCTTCCGCTCCAGAGGATTAGTCATCACTCAAGATCCAAACCAGGGCAAAGCCATTAAGCCGTAATAGGAATTGCCCAACACTCTTTCAGGACACAGCCCTCTTCATTACATCATCACCCAGCAAGATACAACCAAACATGAGACACGGATAGCCTACAACCGTAATGGTGAACCAATGGCACACGTGCCAGAGGTGGCACGCAGAGCCCTCTCTGTAGGCATGCATGCCATCACCCATCTCAGCTCCATCGCATTTCTCCATCACATTTCTTGCTGTCATTTGCAGGGAAACAAAATGTGGCGTTCAGAAAAGACTGAGCTGAAGTCTTCACTCCGGTCCATGTTTCCAGCGGTAACACGGACCGTTCCTATTGGCTGATGCCATTTGACAGCCAGCTATAAAAGGGAGTTGTCAAACGGCATCAAATGTTGTCTGCCAGCTGGCTGCCTTGTTAGAGCGGCAGCCGCAGCGACCTTTTATTGCTACAATAAAGTAAAAGCTGAAGTTCACTCCGTGTTTGCCTCAGGTTATTCCGCCGTTCTACAACACTGGCGATGAGGGCGGGATACATATAAGAGGCAACCGGGCAAAGAATCACTGAGCGAAGTCACTACAAAAAGAGCCAAAGTCACTACTGAGCTGAATGTCACTTTAAGAGCTACTGTCACTATTCGCAAGCACAAATTTCAACTTTCTTCGAAAGATCCAGCACCGCTGAGTCGAGATGACTTCGAACCCTGCATTCCCACCTTTCAGACCAACAGCAGAAACATGGGAGTCCTACAGAAACCAATTTGACTGTTTCCTAGATGCCATAGACCTTGCTGACATTTCCGACCATAGTAAAAAGTCCTACTTTTTAAGTTTTTGCAGAGCCGCAGTATTTGACACTGCTACAGCATTATTGACTCCACATTCAATTAAGACTTTTCCATGGGAAGAATTGCAGGAAATTCTTTCCAGCACTATTCCCCTAAGCCATCCCAAATTGCCAGGCGTCATGCTTTTAGGAGATGGATTCAGGCTGAGGGAGAGACTATTAGTGGGTACATAGCTGCCCTACGAACAGCTGCCTTGCATTGTGCATTTAGAGACTATCTGGAAGACATGTTAAAAAGATCAACTAGTTTGTGGAGTAAGGGATTTAAGGCTACAAAGATGTCTATTGGCTAAAGGGGATTTAACCCTTAAATTAGCAATTGAAGAGTCTCAAGCTGTTGAACTATCAGCACTTTCAGCAGCAGAAATTCAGGGAAATCCAATTAGCCAGAGCAGCTCAGCCAACCAACGATGAAGCCTCTTCAGAAGAAGGCTATGAAGAAGCTAATGATGTAAATCACCTCAGACAGCAAAGAACCAGTCAAGGGGAGAATAGGCCAAACCCCAATCTACCTCCACGGTCTCAGCCCATTTGTCTAAGCTGTGGTGGAAATCACCTCAGGGCATCCTGCAAGTTCAGGAATGCCATTTGTCTAAAATGCCAAAGGAAGGGTCATTTAGCCAGGATCTGTCAAGCAGGAAAGATTTTTGCCCTATGCTATGCTGATGTGTTCAGCGAGGGGCTGGGCTGTTATTCAGGAACCCCAATATCTTTCAACTTGGACCCTCAGGCAGTGCCAATCCATTTAAAGCCTTGAAGGGTACTTTTTGCAATCCGCCCCAAATTAATTAAACAAGGTGTATTAGTGGACTTCGCAAAATGGGAAACCCCAATAGTTTTAGTGACACCACTAAAGAAAGACGGTAGCGTAAGAATCTGTGCAGATTACAAGACGTCATTGAATAAATATTTACAAATCAGCGCTTATCTAGTCCCTGTTATCTAGCAACTACTACATTCTTTTGAGCCAGGGACCATTTTCGCAAAATTAGACATGTCACAGGCCTATCAACAGTTCCCTGTTGATGACACAGCCACTGAACTACAAACTATTGTAATGCACAGGGGTGCTTTCAAATGTAGGCGCTCCAATTTGGTGTAAGTGTGGCCCCAGGAATTTTCCAATCCTTAATGGAAAGACTTCTTCAAGGATTACCAGGCGTAATCCCGTATTTTGATGACATTTTAATATCAGCCCCTGACAAGCCTCAGTTACTGCAAAGAGTCAGAGGAGTCCTCGATCGTTTCAGACAGCATGGGCTTAAGTTAAAGAAAGACAAGTGCACTATTGCCACCCCACAGGTAGAATTTTTGGGATGCCGAATTGACGCCTCAGGTATTCACCCAATCGAATCCAAAGTATGGGCTATTCACGAGGCACCCACGGCAACTAATAAAACTGAGCTGCAGGCCTTTTTAGGACTTCTTAATTTTTATGCTCCATTTTTGCCACATAAAGCTTCTGTTGCAGAGCCCCTGCACAGACTCTTGGATAAGCAATCCCCCTGGCACTGGAGACCTAGGAAAGCCCATGCCTTCCAAGCTGTCAAATCATTACTTACATCCCAATGCTGTCCCGATCCAATTTAATAGACATTTACCTTTAGTTTTAGCAGCAGATGCTTCTCTTTTTGGCAAAAGTGCTGTTTTAAGTCATAGACTGCCTAATGGTTCTGAGGCATCATTGCCTTTTTCTCCAGAACTTTTTCCCCAGCTGAGCACAACTGCAGCCAAATTGACAAGGAAGCTTTGGCTGCAGCTGCTTCTGTCAAAAAACTCCATGAGTTTCTATATGGACACTATTTCGAGTTGATTACAGATCATAAGCCTCTGTTAGGCCTTCTGTCAGGTGAAAGACAACTCCTCAGTTTTTGTCTCCAAGGATGACTAGGTGGACCTTATTTCTGGCTGCCTATTCTTATATACTGGTTCATCAACCTGGCAAGAGTCTATGAAACGCTGATGCTCTTAGCTGCTGCCCCCTATCTGTTCCTGTTCCTCACACCCCAAGGGTCAAAAAGCCAGGCAAGGGAGTTCACTGAGAATGACCAGGTCTATGCCCAGAACTATGCGGGACACCCTTTGTGGATGCCTGGGCAAATTGTGGCCCAGTCTTACTGGTTCTAGGTCTTACAGGGTCCAACTGCAAGATGGGCGCATCTGGCGCCGCCATATTGATCAGCTTAGAAGGCATTGAAGTGCGTCTGCAGATGGCCCTCAAGACGTTCCAGCAACAGAGAAACCGCCAGCGACCATAGAAACTTGCCACGGATCCAACAGGAACGCAAGCCTACCTGAACAGTCATCTGTCCCTCGCCCAGAAACGCCCGAAGCTGAGACACCAGTTTCGTCAGCCCCAGAAGTTGCTCAGCAAGCAGAAAAGTTCCTTCCAGCAGCAGCTTCATCAGGACTTAGAAGATCTGGCCACCTGCGCAAGCGCCCGAGTTATCTGAAGGACTACGCATGCTCCGTTCTGGGGGAAAGGAGTGTGGCATTCAGAAAAGACTGAGCTGAAGTCTTCATTCCGGTTCGCATTTCCAGAGGGAACATGGACCATTCCTATTGGCTGATGCCGTTTGACAGCCAGCTATAAAAGGGAGCCGTCAAACAGCATCAGCTGTTGTCCGCCAGCTGGCTGCCTTGTTAGCATGGCAGCCACGGCAACCCTTTGTTGCTACAATAAAGTAAAAGCTGAAGTTTGCTCCGTATTTGCCTCAGGTTATTCTGCCGCTCTACAACACAAAAGTTTGAGGGACTAAAAAATATGTGTGAAACAGCATTCCACCTTCGTCACGGTACATTTGCTGTTGCTGCCTCTATGGCCTGCCCCTTACTGTTACAGCACCTTGCGCAGCACAGTGAAATTTACCACGGAGCCACAATGCAATCCTAACCCTAACACGGATGTCAATTGCTTTTCCTGCAGAGCTGCCTGTGTTGGGATGCCCTGCTTCCCTGCCAGCCAGCTGAGCTTTGGCACACTGTTCTTGACCTTGTTGACCTCTAGATGTTAGATTCCCACCACCCATTACCACTTCAGGGGTTTCTCTCCCCCCCCCCAGGAGGAGGAGAGAAAGAGAGAGAGAGGGAAAAAGAGAGGGACTTACAATGAAGAGGGGCTGTGTATATAGAAGAAATAGTTATAAATGCTGCAAGTAAGCTGAAATGAGGAAATGCTTCCAGTGTCTGGAACCCAGGTAGACATTTCTTCCAACAAGATAATAACAGAAATATGGAAAGGAGTACAAGTAGATGACCATATTAAACTTCAGAAGACAACTCAGTTCAAAATGAGCATATGATTCAGTTAAGAGTTCAAATATTTTATTTTCATTGCTTTCAATACAAAAATATAAAAGGAAAAGGCACATAAATTCAACAGATTACATATGAGTTCATAGAAATTTTGGTCAAATTGCATTTGGCTACTATCAGTTAAATTAAATCATGATAACACATACTATTCCAAATGTGCATTTTTAAACGCCCACATATTGTATTTTTTTTCTGGTTTGTAACAGAATTATTTTATCATTTTTCTTTTGTTTCACATATCAGATACCCATATTGGTTTCCAAAATAAAATAATTGAATATCATTCAAATATGTTACAGCAAGAAATAAAAGCAATATTCAATGAAAACTGCAGTAGGAAGTAGTTGGAAACAAAAACCAAACACCAGATCCATGAAAATTAAATTATACTAAACCTCTTGTCCCAGAGATGATCAATATTAAAATCTGTTGGAAAATTTCTGTAGGCAATTTATGCTTAGTTTGCACCCAGCATACTCTCAATCAATTCCTATATTCCAATCCAAGAAAGCATAGATGCACTCAGTTCAGCTAGTAAAAATGTAGCTTGATGTTTATTCATGAAACTTCAGCAAACACCAGAAACAGTTAACTGATCAAAACAAGAGAAAAGTCAGGCAAAAGCAGAGGAACAGAGACAGGAACAAGAGACAAGTGATAAAAGGGAAGAAGCCATGATAACAACAATCTACATTATCTATATCTGTACCCAATAAAAAACAAAAAACTGCCAGAGAGCCCAGGGAAACAAAACTGTGAATTGGGAGTTGGATTTGAATTAACTATTTTACATATACAATGACAAGAGAATAGAAAGAGGGCCACCAGGTGACCATCCTCTAATTTGCACCATGAAAGTAAAAAAAAAAAAAAAAAGGATGGATAAAATAATGCATCCAACAAAATCTAAGGATGATCATCTAAGAGAATTAGATGCTAAATTTCTCCAGCATAAGAGCCTTAGCATGGCAATAATTATCCTAAGATAATCACCTTAGGACCATGATGGCGAACCTATGCCACGCATGCTGGAACTGGCATGCAGAGCCATTTCTGCCGGCATATGAGACATCACCTGGGACTGATCCACCGTTCATGTGTGTATGCATGCATGCATGCATGCACACATGTCCCCCCGCCAGCCAGCTGATTGTTGGGTATTCGCCACGCATGCGCAGAGGGAGATGTGCATGTGGGGGATGCGAGTGAATGCACAGGGGCTGAGACATGCATGTGACATGGGTGTTCGTGCACACATGCACATTGGTGCACAAGGGCAGAGGGTTTGTGCACATTGCATGATGGGTGCAGCCACATACACGGGAACACTCACGCATTTTTGGCACACGATGACGAAAAGGTTAGCCATCACTGCCTTAGGAAGTCCTAACACCACAATTAGTTCTCCCTTATTTTAGACAGTTCAACTACTGTTCAAACTCAAACATCTGTCTTAGGGTTCCCTCGAAGCCCTTTGTGCATTCCACCCAAGCCATTTGTGAAATAGGGATAGAAAGGGCCTTCAGTGGCAATGTCAATACACAGAAACCCATTTTCAGCTTAAGAAGAACTGGACACTCTCTTTCTTTCACCAATGTGTTTTGCCTGTTCAACTTTTTCTATCCCTTTTCAGTACATGTTTACAGTTTAAGGGTACTGCTTTGCTTCTAAAAGAAAGAAAACACATGAATTATATTTATATATTCTAAAGCTTCTAGCTTTTTTAACATCATTTATCTCATTTATGTCAGTAATTTTGGTGCTCTAGATGGAAAATAAGTCTAGGCCCAAGGTAAACTAGGCTCAATAGCAGTAACTGTAAGAGGGATTTTGGAGTCTTAGTGGACAACCAGCTAAATATGAGCCAGCAGTGTTCAGCAGCAGCCAAAAAAGCAAATGCAATTCTATTCTGTATAAAGAATAGTAGACTCCTAATACAGGATTCTGATTGGCTAAAAACCTGAATTGGGATTGGTTTAATAGGAACCAATCCACGAAGCTGCTTAAAGGTTGCCGCGGCTTGAGCCAATGTTCCGTTTTTCAACTGCTGTTAACAAATAAAGACTTTGTTGTTGGAACCCGGTCTACCTCACGTTTTCCCGGACGGAACACTGGCGAAGAGGATGGGATTGTCCTAAACGCGAGACTGAGCACGCGGCAAACAATAAAACCAGACTGAAGACAATGGCTGGAAATAATGCACCACCCGCACCCTTCAATCCCAATGAAGAGGATTGGGAATCCTACGTAGACTGCTTCCAAATGTATTTGGAAAGTAACGAGATGGAAGAGAACTCAGACCAGCGTAAGAGAGCTGTTTTCTTGACACATTGCAGGCCCACAATCTTCAAAATGGCCAAGGCATTAGTGAAGACCCGAGATGTGAAACAAATGACTTGGCCAGAGCTCCAAAGAATGCTGAAGGCTCACTACGCACCGGTGGTGTCAAACTTTATCAAGCGGCACGAATTTTACCTAAAAGACCAGAAAGAAGGCGAGACCATCGCTGATTTTGTGGCAGCCCTCCGACAACTAGGAGGAGAATGCGAGTTTCTGAATTTAGATGAAGCAATGCGGGATCGAATAATATTGGGTTTAAGACACTCTAATTTATAAAGCAAGCTGCTAAATAAACCCAGCATAACCGTAGCCGAAGCCATTGCAGAAGCCACAGCCGCTGAAGCCGCGAAAAAATCGGTGGTCAAAATGAAACAGATGAATGCGAACAACAATGAAACGAACCTGGCCAGAGGGAAGAAACAATTTCCCATCACCACTCACCACGAAGATTTTAACGAGACATCAGAATCAGGGGAGGAAGATGACGAAGTCCACCGCCTATACGCCAACAAAAAAGGACGTGAAAAAAGAAATTGGCGGGAATGCGCCAGCTGTGGAGGAAACTATCCTCGAGCCGATTGCAGATTCCTCGATGCCATCTGCAGAGCTTGCAAGAAAAGGGGGCATATCGAGAAAGTCTGCAGAAATAAAAAAAATTACAGCCCAAACAGACGCAGCAACTCCCCCGCACAAGCTGAGCCGAAACAAACCGAGAGAAAGTGGCAGTGGAACAAGCGAGCCAGTAACTGAGAAAAAACACACCAGACTTATACTATGTGAAGCGCTCAGATGGAAAGTGGGAAGAAAGTAAAAATAATTGTAAAAATAGAAGGCAATCCCTGCAAAATGGAGGTAGACTATGGGTCCTTCCTATCAATGGTGTCATGGGACACCATCAAACAACTGGTCCCAAATATCAAATTCAAAGAACTCCAGAGACAAAAATTAACCCTCAAGGACTACCAAGGAAACCGAATTCCTGTAGTAGGTCTAGGACATTTCCAAGTCGCCTACAAACAACATGTCGAAGTACTACCATTGACAATAGTCGACTGAGACCGACCAAGTCTCCTGGGCATCGAATGGTTTGCACCATTGGGCTTTGGGATGACTGGAGTAGACCGGGTTGCCGCAACCGACTGGGAAGAAAACCTGATCCAAGAGTTCCAGGACGTTTTCGATGGCTCCCTAGGCAGGTATCGGGGGACCCCAATTTCCTTTAGTTTAGACCCCCAGGTAGCCCCTAGAAGACTAAAGGCCAGACGAGTTCCTTTTGCTCTAAAAGCAAAAATAGAGGAACAACTAAATAAATTAATAGACCAAGGGGTTATAGAACCTGTTGACCATGCTAAATGGGAAACGCCAATCATAACACCAATTAAACCAGACGGGTCAGTTCGCATCTGCAGTGACTACAAGGCTACCCTGAACCACGCATTGCAACAAAGCACATAGCCAGTGCTAGTCGTACAACACTTATTACATTCTCTTGGGGGAGGAAAAGTTTTCGCTAAACTAGATCTAGCGCAAGCTTACCAACAGCTTCCAGTAGACCCCTTAACGGCTGAAGCACAAACAATAGTGACCCACAAAGGGGCATTCAAATGCAACAGACTCCAATTTGGAGTAAGTGTAGCCCCAGGTGTTTTCCAGAGCCTCATGGAATGCCTATTGAATGGTATAAAAGAGGTCGTACCATATTTCGACGACGTCCTAATTTCGGCCAAAGAAACGACCCAGCTAAAAAAAGACTAAAAGATGTACTAACTAAATTCAGAGAATTTAGCCTAAAGGTAAAAAAAGAAAAATGCTGCTTAATGACTGATCACGTCGAATTCCTGGGCTACTTAATAGACGGAGAGGGTATACATCCTACTGACAAAAAGGTCAAAGCTATTAAAGACGCACCAGAACCAAGGAACAAAACTGAATTGCAGGCATTTTTGGGACTAATAAATTTTTATAACGTGTTCCTACCCCACAAAGCGACAATAGCGGAACCATTACACCGATTACTGGATAAAAAAACAATTTGGACTTGGGGTTATGGAGAAAAGAAAGCCTTCCAAAAAATAAAAAACTTATTAACATCAAACACCGTTCTTATCCAGTTTAGTAACACACTTCCATTGATGGTGACCTGCAATGCCTCACCGTTTGGAGTCGGTGCCATTCTGAGCCACCAATTGCCAGATGGGAGAGAGGCACCCGTCGCCTACTAATTATAGTCAATTAGACAGAGAAGCCCTGGCAATTGTCGCCGGAGTGAAACGCTTCCACGAATATCCATATGGAAGATTGTTACATTTTTGATTGTAACGGACCATAAACCGCTACTGGGAATTTTGGTGGGAAACAAGCCCACACCGAACATTTTGTCCCTGCGAATGACTAGATGGTCAGAATTCCTAGCAGCCTACTCTTATACTCTGATACATCGCCCCGGGAAGCAAATTTCCCATGCAGATGCGTTGAGCAGAGCACCATTACTGGCTATAGAGGAAGACCCAGCACCGACAATGACCACCTTGCAGATAGAGACATGCCCCGATCTACCAATATCTGCAAATGATGTTGCCAGAGCCACCACAAGGCACCCATTGACTGCCCACGTACTGAACTGGGTAGGTAAAGGCTGGCCGGAAAATCAAAAAACTGAGAACTTTAAACCTTTCCGGACCAGACAAATCAAACTCTTGATTCAAAAAGGTTGTTTGTTGTGGGGTGATCAGGTAGTTATCCCTCCCAAATTACAAACTAGGGTACTGGGTATGCTTCACGAAGGCCACCCTGGAATAAAATGAAGAGCCTTGCTAGAAGCTATGTCTGGTGGCCGGGTATAGATAGGGACATTGAATACTGGGTAAATTCTTGGAACAAATGCCAAAGAACCAGGCCTTCCCCACCACAAGCACCCATAAAGGACTGGGAAACCCCACGAGGCCCCTGGTCACGAATCCACATTGACTTTGTGGGTCCTACTAAGGGACATACCTTCCTAATTGTCATAGATGCATACTCAAATTGGCTGGAGGTTAAAATTATGCCATCTACGACAACTGAAACCATCATTAAACAACTTGACAAACTCTTCGCAACCCATGGCCTGCCGGACGTCCTAGTGTCCGTCAACGGGCCACAATTAACGAGTATCCAATTCGAACAATACCTAGCCTCCCTAGGTATAAGACATGCCCTAACCACGCCGGGCCACCCGGCTGGAAATGGTAGGGCAGAGAGAATGGTCAGGTTTACCAAAGAAGGTTTAGAAAAAATGGACATTGGGGATGTCCAAGAAAAAATAAATTTCCTACTCACCCTCCAGCATATCACACCCAGTACTATAACAAATAAAAGCCCGGCGGAACTACTAATGGGAAGAAAACTTAGGTCGCAGTTAGACAGATTGCACCCAAATTATACACCAGAGAAACCCCCCGACTCCTCCACCCATTTCAGGACATTTGAAATTGGCGACCTAGTCTATGCAAAAAATTTCACCGGGGACCCATTATGGCTTCCAGGAACAATCACACAAATTACAGACCCCCGGTCCTACCGACTAACTGTAGACGACAGCAGGGAATGGAAGCGGCACATAGACCAGCTTCGGTCCCGAAACGTAGACAGAAGTACAAACACGCAACCACAAATAATAAAAAAATGACGAAAATTAAACCAGAGGGGGGGGGAAATATGAGAAAATAATAAAGAACCGTTTAAATTAAACCCAGAATACAAAAAGAGCAAAAAAGAGACTTACAGTTAGAAGAAAATTGCGAGAAGAGTCCACTCGAAGGGGCCAGCCAGGCCAGCTCGACCTACCCGGAGAAAACAGGAGGGAGCGGCAAAACCGCCGGCCTAAGAAACTCAGGCAGCAGTAAAATGGCTGACTCACCCTTCCAGGCGGTTCCATGGAGAAGGACCGGAGAGACAGCAACCCCATCCGAACCGGTCGAAGTTTTCAGCAGAAATGAACCGCGCAAGTCCAGTCGAGTCAAAAGAAGCCCCACCTACCTGCGCGACTACGTCACCACGTGGACTAAACCAAGAGGGGAGGGGTGTTCTGTATAAAGAATAGTAGACTCCTAATACAGGATTCTGATTGGCTAAAAAACCTGAATTGGGATTGATTCAATAGGAACCAATCCACAAAGCTGCTTAAAGGCGGCAAAACTAAATACCTGTCATTGGCTACAAAACAGGCAAAACCCTATAAAAAGGTTGTCGCAGCTTGGGCCAATGTTCCGTTTTTCAACTGCTGTTAACTAATAAAGACTTTGTTGTTGGAACCCAGTCTACCTCGTGTTTTTCCGGACGGAACAAATTCTAAATGGCATTAACAGAGAAATACAATCAAGATCAAGGGAAATACTAATACCACTCTATAAAGCCTTAGTAAGACCACACCTAGAGCACTACATCCAGTTTTGGTCACCACATTATAAAAAATATGTTGAGACTCAAGAAAAAGTACAGAGAAGGGCAACCAGGATGATTAGAGGACTGGAGACTAAGGCATATGAAGAACGGTTACAGGAATTGGGCATGGCTAGTCCCTTTCAACTCTGATTATCTGTTATCTGTTAAACACATTTAGATAAGCTAGTAGTTGCAACACCATGTGGAGTTTTAAATGAGAAACTTGATGTATCATCTTGGACCAATTGTTCAAGAAGTTCAGACAACATGTGATTTTGGCCAAGATTTTGCAATTGTTGTATTTATATAACATGATATCCTCAACAGCCATATTACGCATTTATATTCATTATATATAACTCTGTGACTCATACTAAGAGTCAACACAATAGCTGGGTTCCCTATGAATCTCAAATAATTTCAAATTATTAAACCTCAATTTAGCCTCATCATACATTTAATTCAAATTTTTGAAAAAGAAACACTAAAAAAGGAAGGTAAGCTTCCTTTATTATTTATTTTTATTATTTATATCATTAAATAAATAATATTATTAAATTAAATAATAAATAATAACATTATTTATCCTAATTAATAGTAATAAAAAATAAAGAACATATCACAGCACCTATGAAGATGTTCATTTAATGGACTGTCTTTGAGATTATGCTACTATGACTATTACTGTATATGGTTGGATTGATATACAATATAATTATCATCCCTACAACTGAAGGACTCACAATGAGGCCAGGAGAAATTATATAAGCTTGCTTGTATTTGCAAAAACATTCTACATAACCTTATTTATATTTATTGTATATTTATTCAAAATGGAAGCTGCCAGCTGAAGCTTTAAGAAATCACATTTCTAAATATAAAACAAACACAGAAAATTATTTTCCAGTTACATACACCAAAATCCAAAAGTACTCACTAACTTACCAATAATGGAATATCAAAATCAATATAAAAAAAAATCTGTTGATGTACAAGCTGTTCTAAAATACAGTAAAACATATACGAATAACATTAGATTTCTTTTGCAATAAGCAATAATAAGCAATAAACTGATCTAAAATATTAAAGCATATACAGTATTTGTCAATAACTCTCCACCTGTGAAAAAAAATCAACTGCTATGTTCAAATTTGGACTGATAATAAAAGTTTACTTGGAAATTCTGAATGTAGCCTGTCTTCAGTGCAAGAAAATCAGTGATGATATAGCTAAAAATAGTGGCCACTTTGACAGATGAACACAATCCTGTTTGATTTCTCAGTAGCTTTTAATATTGTCAACCATAGTATTCTCTTGGACCAACTTCATGTAATGGGAGGAGTTTTGTTAGAGTAATTCCATTCCTGTTTAAAGAAACAGTCACAGAGTTTAGTGCAGGAATCCACAGACTATTATTTTGCCTTCAATGCAATCTAATGATATGAAGCTGCTGGGGCTATCCTCAGTTTGAGGAGCAGATGTCATCAGTGTCTGAAAATATTCAGCTCTATTTCACTGTAAGATTTGAATCAGGAATGACTTCACAGGTTTTGATATTGTAAATACCTGCTGCAATGGTACAATGGTAAAGTAGATCAGGATCAATGAAAAGAGGTTGAATTTTGACATGAGGGATCCTAATGGGAAGATGATTCCAACAAATGAGAAATGGAAGGTTTGTCTGTTTTAAAAATTGTTGCATTTATTCAGAATGGACAAGTACTTAGTTTAGGATGTCACTAAAACAGGAGTTCACAACCGTTTCTATGCCCTGCACCCCTAGAACACTTCTGTTACATTCTCAAACGCCTTAAATATAAATAATTATATGCATATAATTATACATATCACTATAACTTTGAAACTTCTAAACACAAATTTTCGCACCCCCTGGAATATCGTATCACACTCCCAGTTGGGAACCCCTGCCCTGAAGTTACTGTTTTCATTGGAGAGCCAAGTGGTATTTGGAACAAGGAGCACTTATCGCCTGTTTTGTTTGTAACACAAACTATTTTTTTTTTCTGGACTGTGACAAGATAGCAACAGTTTCCTCAGTCTCAGGTATCAATTACAGCAACATGTTCAATTTGGAGCTTCAATCCTAGCAAGATTGAATAGCTTTGGATTTGGGAAACTCATCTCGTCTCATGTCAGAATGCAGGAACCAGAAAGGGAAAAATTAAAAATTAGTAAAAAAATAAATTTATATACTGTAGTTCTAGCCCAGAGCTATCAAATTTGCAGGCCGTGGGCCAGATGCATCATGTGCTGGCCATGCCCACTCCGGGCTTAGAAATGGGGGGAAAAATCACTATACATCATGTGACAACATGAGTTTGATGCCCCTGTTCTAGTCCAATATCATCTATCTCACATTGATGGAAGGGATATTTTCCACCAGGAAGTCATGTGTTTGTATTAGTCCCAGGGGACACTGTAAAAGATGGTTAGTTGTTTGAATCGTGTCACATTCGCAATAACAGTGGTTATGTGGAAAGTTGTTCATATTCTCTTTCCACTTCTTTTTGTAAGCTGTCCAGAGTTATGTATTTGAGTAGACATGCATATAAACTGAAATACTAAATAGTCATAAATAGCACAAAATATAATGACAGAACACCCAATTGTGTAAATATTGCACCTTGGTTCATATAGTTCTGTAGGTTGGTAGCTCCTGAGCTAATCTAAGCCCCTGTCACACTGCACCAACGGATGCAAAGAGGATGTAAAACGAACAAAAAACCTTGCCATCCGTTGGAAAACACGATGTACTCATTGCCTCCGTTTTGCTTCCTCTCTATCCGTCCAGCATCCGTTTATGGACGTTTCATCTGCTCCAAAAGTTTTGGGCTGCCTAAAACTTTTACGTGGAAAATGTATCCAGTTCATCCATTCTGCATCCGCTATGCATCCGCTACACATCCGTTACGCATCCGCTATATCCGCTAGGCATCCGCTGCGCATCCGCCCAACTCGCATCCGCCCGAAAGCAGGGAGGAAGCGGAACGGATGCGGAACAGATGCAGAACGGATGCAGCACAGAAACAAAGTGTTCAAAACGGAAAAAAACGTCCGCAGAGGGGACCTATCTTGGATATTAAGGATGTCTAGAGGATGTCTAGAGGATGCCTAGAGGATGCCTAGAGGATGCAAAGGGACACCTATACTGCCTATAAAAAGGGGGAGCAACTCGTCTGCATCTCACTTTCAGACCAGCAGCCCAGCTGTGCAGACCTCTGCAGCCTTCATCTGACTCTTCTTCTTCCACAGCATCCAGCCATGTCCACCATGGATTGTGACAAAATCCTTTTGGCAGCCAACATCCTTCTGCAACACTGCGAAACCATCCACAGTCTCTGTGAACTCTACCATGGGAAGAAAAGGAGGCACTCAAAAAAAGTCTGGGTCCAAAGATGGTTAGCCAGAAGAGCACAGTACGTACTTTACGACAAGCTGATGGTGGAGCTCGGGAGCGAAGACATTCGGGCGTTCCAGAATTTCATGAGGATACCTCCAGCTATGTTTGACGAAGTTGTGCAGTGCCTGACACCCAGATTGACCAAGACAAACACCAACTTCCCGCCCAGCCTGGACCCTGGGCTCAAGGTGGCACTCACTCTGCGCCACCTGGCCTCAGGGACTACTTACAGGAGCATGCAGTACGGCTGGAGGGTGCCACCCAGCACCATCAGCTTTGTTGTCAGAGAAGTGGTGCAGGCCATCATCGAAGAATACAAGGAGGAGCTCCTCCAGTGCCCCTCCACTGAAGAAGGATGGAAGAAAGTTGCAGAGCAGTGGTATCAGAAGTGGAATTGCCACCACACCGTTGGAGCCATAGATGGGAAGCACGTGGCCTGCAAAGCTCCAGCCAACTTAGGGTCCACTCATCACAACTACAAGGGCTTCTTCAGCATCATCCTCTTCGCCATGGTCGATGCTGACTACAAGTTCATGTACATCGATGTTTCAGGCAACGGCTCATCTTCAGATGCCCAGGTATACAATGACAGTCACCTCAAGGAGGGGCTGGAAAGCAACCTCATGGTGGGCTTCCCAGATCCAGACCCCCTGCCCAACGACACGCAAGATGTGCCCTACTTCATCGTGGGGGATGACGCCTTCTCCCTCACAACCTACCTCATGAAGCCCTACACCTCCAAATACCTCACCCGTGAAGAGAGGATCTTCAACTACAGGCTGTCCAGGGCAAGGCGGGTGGTGGAGAACGCCTTTGGCATCCTGGCCAACAGGTTCCAGGTACTTCGCACCACCATGCAGCATCACCCACAGACAGTGAGGAGGATCGTGGAAGCTTGCTGTATCCTGCACAATCTCATGCGCACCCGCTACCCAGTCTTGCAGAACAGGCTCGTGGACCTCCAGCAAGGCAATGGGGACATGGAGCCTGGGGAATGGAGGCAAGGGCAAAACCTGATCGACACTGAGGATGTGCAAGGGCCCAACAGAGCCTCACGTGAGGCGAAGAAGCAGCGCAACCTCCTAAAACACTGGTGCAACTCCCCAGCTGGAGCGGTGGAGTGGCAAGACAGGATGGTAGATGCTTAATGGATGCTTCCTTCAGCCTGTCTCATCACACTGATGAGATTGTCCCATGTATGTTGGGTGTGCCTACAATGAACAGGGCATTTAATAAAGAGTTGTGTTTATGTTAATATGTGTGGATCAATGCTTACATTGTAATTGATAATGAAGGGCCATAGGGGTGGCACCTGGGAGGGTGGACCATACAGTCCCACTATGCTTGTACTGGGGGTTTATCTATCCCACAACTATTACCCATCCCATAGGTATCTCTGCCCATCCCACAGGTATCACTGCCCATCCCACTGCTATCTTAACCCATACCACAAGCATGCAAAGGCTAAACCATTTCTAAAAATTTCCAGTTTCCACTCCTCTTGGTCACTCGGAGGTGTGTACCCAGTCTAAGGTGTTAGGGTGCATGTGCTGTGGAGGTGGGTGCTGCTGCAGTGCTGGTCTGAGGTGTTGTTGGAGTGCCTGGCCCCGAGAGGACAACAGGGGATGGTGTGTTGAGGAAGGTGTCAGACAGCTGGCTCAGCCCCATGATGCTGAGAGGTCCTTCCTCCATGCCATGGGGTGTCAGCCACAGTACTGAGGACAGATGTACTGAGTCCGGGCTTGGCTGTGGGATGGAGGATGGAGCATTGTAGTGGGGCTGCCTGGTCTGCAGCGGAGTGAGGACTGGCGTGGGTGGCATGATTGTCGTGGTTGGCATCGGTGGCATCATTGGAACCGGTGGCAATGGTGTCGCCCAATGACTCTGTGCCTGCATTTGGAAGGGCTGCTGTCTGTGCTGCTGGACCTCCGGGTAGCTGTAGCCCTGGTAGGTGAGGGGCTGTGGAAAGCCTTGGTATGGGAGGGACATCACCTGGGGTGGAGGAGCAGACCTGGACTGGGTGGGAGCAGGTGCCTCTGGGTCTGGAGGGTTGTTAAGCAGCAACATGATCCTCTCCTTCACCACCTGGTACTGGGGATCCGCCATATCCTTGAGGGTCTGGTTCACATAATTGAGGAAGGGCTTGCGGTTGGAGAAGGAGGAGTCGATGGGGACCAGCTGAGAGAGGAGACCTATGCTGGTGCGGATGGTGTCCCTGATCTCCCCAGGACCTTGTGGCTCTGCCCCTCCTGCGGTCCGGCTCTCTGCCTTACTGTGGAGGCGGAGGTGTGGGTGGATGCGACTTCGGCAGCGGTGGATTCGATGTCTCCTTTCTCCCACCGCACCAGGAAGTCCTCCTCGCTCTCCACCATGCTTTCAACACCTGCCCGGGGGTTCTCCGCTGTGGCACACTCCACAGATACCTGCATGGAGACAGGGGGTAGACAGAGGGGCTCCTGGTGCTCCTTGGTGGTGGATCTCACCCTCCAGGAAGCTGCACCTGGCCATGACATAGGTCTCTCTGTCCATCAGCTTAACCCTGGCCTGGCCAGATTTTTTGAGGTGCAGCTTCCCGTACCAGGTGTGCATGTGCTTCCACCAGCTGAGGAGCACATCTGATGTGTAGCCCAGACTCTCCGCCCTCTCTCTCCAAGCAGCCTGTTTCCGCTTGGTGTCCATGTACAGCCAGTGTCCCTTCCACCACAGATAGTCGTTCTCTCTCAGCCACTCCAGCACCTCATCCTCATGCGCTTCCTCAATGTAATATTGCCTCCTCTCCCGTTGTTGCATACGCCTCTTCCTCCCTTTGGCAGGACCAGATGGGCTCTCATCAGAGGGGCTTCCAGGTTGTAGGGGCTGCTCCTCCATACCAACAGCAGCAGCAGCAGCAGCAGCAGGATCAGCAGCAGCAGTAGCAGCAGCAGCAGCAGCGGCAGCAGCAAGACCAGGATCAGCAGCAGCAGAGTAAGCACCAGCAGCAGGGTCAGCAAGACCAGGAGCACGAGCAGAACGAGCAGGACCAGCAGGACCAGGAGCAGCTTCAGCAGAGTACGCAGCAGCAGAAGCACCACCGCCAGGAGCAGCTACAGCAGAAGCTCCAGCAAAAGAAGAGCGAGCCCAAGCAGCAGAAGCCCCAACAGAAGATGAGTCAGGGACATGGGGCGGGAGGGTGGCCCTGTCCCTCTTGCCAGGGATGGCGGCAGGTTGCTGAGACTTTTGCTTCTTCCCCATGGTTGTGGGGTTGCTGGCTGGCAGGAAGGCTTGCAGGAAGGCTGGCAGGCACCAAGGCTGGCAGGAAGGCTGGCAGGCACCAAGGCTGGCAGGAAGCCTGTTAGGAAGCCTGGCAGGAAGGCAGGCACCAAGGCTGGAAGGCAGGCTGGCTGGCAGGGAGGCTGGAAGGCAGGCTGGCAGCAAGGCTGGAAGGCAGGCTGGCAGCAAGGCTGGCAGGGAGGCTGGAAGGGAGGCTGGAAGGGAGGCTGCCAGCAAGGCTGGAAGGGAGGCTGGAAGGCAGGCTGGCAGCAAGGCTGGCAGGGAGGCTGCCCAGGAGGCTGGGAGGTAGGCTGGGAGGCAGGCTTGGAGGCAGGCTGGCAGCATGGCTTGCAGGCAGACATGCAGGCAAGAACTCGAGGTATCCAGCAGCAGGTCTTTCCTCGGAATGCTGGCCACGTGCGAGCTGCTTCCCTTTATATCCACGTGGCTTGCGCAATGCATCCCCCCCGCATGCGCAATTAATGCCAGGCATCCGTTAGGCTTCCGCTGTGCATCCGCAAGGCTTCCGCTGTGCATCCGCTTCATCCGCTGTGCATCCGTTCTGCATACGTTGTTTTTGTTCCACGTCCGCTTTGCTGAGGCCCCCCGGAAGCCCTGCGGTTGCGCCATCCGCTTCCATCTGCTGGGCTTCCGTTCTGCATCCACTTTGCATCCGCCCTGCGTCCTCCCCGCGTCCGTGTTATCCGCTCCAATTATGCAAATTTTCACCCCTTTTGAGCGCGGATACAACGGATGTAACATTTTTTCTTCCGTTGTGTCCTTTTTGCATCCATTGGGCAGTGTGACAGGGCCTTTAAAAATTGGCTTAAAATGTATAAAGTCTGAGACCAGGACTTTGTATCAGGGCAAATGATGGATTTCTTTCGTTCTTTCAAGTAGATTGCTGAGATCTTCAGGGACTGCCACCCTAAATTTGATCAAGGGCAGGTGTTTTCTGTAGTTGCAACTTTGCTGTGGATGGATTGTCTCCTGAGTTTTATGACACATAAAATATTATTATTTTTAAGCATTAGCTTTCTTCTTTCTCAAGTCTTTTCTGTCTGATTTTTTTTCTTTCTGAATTATTTTTTTTATTTTTCTCTCTCATTTTTATTGAATATAGTTTTATATTGATTTCAATTTATTATAGAGCATTTTGTAAACTGTTGGCATAAAAATATATCAAATATGTTTGTAAAATATGGGGCCATTTGCAAAATATGTATTTTTTTTTGTTTTTAAAAAATATTTTTGAATGCTACTGCAACTATTACAATTTATTTAAAATCAATCTTCACAATGAATCCCTAAATGCAAAATCTTCAGAACTATGGCCATCTCCATTCAATCTAATTATGAAAGTTGTGGAATTACTATATTATATATTATGGAAACATGGGATTTAAGATACATGTGTTTTGGTTTGTGATCCCTACTCTCAAAAAATTTGAGATGATGTCAGAGATCTTGACACAACATATTCCAAGATATTTGAAGATAAAATGAGAAGAGGGAAGATTGGTGTTTTTGTTACCATAGATAAGGAGGAGGTGGAGGAGGATTTGCCATCAAATTTGTATTATTCTTAGTGATGACACAGATATATTTTCTTTAAGATTATCTATCCCTAAGCTAGTCCTATAGTCCTCCCAACAGTCCACCCATCACCAATGTAATTGAGACCATCCATCTTGGTACTGGTTGCCCCACATTTTCCAACAGTATGGACTTCTCATGGGAATTAAACATGAACATAACGTGTACAAAATATAATAATTTTAGCCTGATTATTTTGCTTCAAGTGAGAATTCTGAATTGGTTTGTTATATGATCCATAGAAGAGAGAATGAGAGTGGTAAGGGACCTTGGAGTTTATCTAGTCCAACTGCCTGTTCAAGCAGAGAATTCTATACCATTTCAAGCAAATAGCTGTCCAGTCTCTTCTTAAAAGCCTCCAGTGATGTAGCACCCACAACTTCTGAAGGCAAGCCATTCCAGTGGTTAATTGTTCTCACTGTTAGGAGATTTCTCCATAGTTCTAGGTAGCTTCTCTCCTTGATCATTTTCCATCCATTGTTTCTTGTCCTGCCTTCTGATGCTTTGGAAAATAGAATGACCTGTACTTGTGGCAGCCTTTCAAACATTGGACAATCTATTTGTTTTTCTTGACTATGTATGGTATTTTTAGGAATCTTCTCCAACCCAAAATTCAAAAACATCAGTACTCTTCCCTTTTTCTTTAAAATCCAATTTGGGATTTCATAGACTGTCATGAAGGGGAAAAAAAATCCTGTATAATTCTGCTTGCCATACTGTAAGTATGGAGACATCATGGCATCTGACTATTTTTTTCTGACTTCATTGCTGTTCTACCACAAACTTATCTATGATGTTGTCAGGATTCCGATACTTAACCCCATTTAAATCATGAGTCTGTAGCCAAACTCCAAAAGGATTTATTGGGAGTTAAAAATGTGGCATTGCCTGGGTGTAGCCGACTGAGAGCATAATTCATTGTCACCTTGACCTTGGTTTTCCCCCCACCCCTTCGGTGTATCATAATTCATATTCTCCAATGGGACACATCCATAGCCAAGAGTCATCAATCATACTCTCCAGTTAGAATTTTGTGCAGCATAAACCTTGGTCATCTAGAAACTATCTTTGAAAACATGTATGGAATACAAGCTTCCCACTGCTTCTCCCTACCTTTCTGTTGGCAACTCTAAAAGACTACAGTTATATTTTATGAGTTGACAGATGTATTTATTTACCACACTGCTTTACTAATAATAGTCATTTCTCAAAAGCAGAAGTTTTCTTCCACTTCAGTATCTTCACTGTCAGTTCTAAGACCGGTTGCTGTACCAGTTGCCAATTGTTTGGCATTTTTATATTTAACATTAGTCCTAGTTTTTCACTGTGTTTCTTACTAGATTTTGCAGATAATTTGCAGTTTTACCTCTGTGTCATCATTTATGGCAGAGTAGTCTTCGTAGCATTCCTTAGGATATTGACATTTCTTCCTCCAGTTTTTGAACTATGCTCATATTTTTCTTACCTAACTTTCCTTCATATATATTCAGCACTTGAATAAATACAAGTATTGCTCGAGTTACAACTGAAGTTGGCAATGGAATTGCCATTGCTATACAATGTGCACATAAAGAACATGGTCACATGATTGCATCTCTTAGCAATGGCAATCCAGGCCATCCTACTTATTGTCGTAACTGCATATGCATGAGTCATTAAGTGGGAAGCCCAGGCAGTCCCATGAATTGTAAAAAGTTATACAATATGTATTCCTATTTTAAAACAACTACATCTTTGAAAGACATTCTACAGAACACAAGTCTTATGTTGTCTTTCTACATTTTACTTTATAAAGCACTGCAGCACAATATATGCTGAAATAAATGACTAGGCAGAGATGAAAAAAAGCGCTTTGTAATATGTTTCTGAAGTTTATGACAAAAGCTGCTCCTTGTGCTTTATTAAACCCTAATCATTTTTCTTGAGGATTAGTAGCAATTATCATTAAGGTTCAAGCATTTAACTGTGACTGCTGCAATAAATCTTACTGAAATAACGGAAACATAGGTTTTTTTGCATGTGGCAACCTGTCTCTGAATCACAACCATCTGTACATAGTTATTGCCTGATGCACACAGATGGCAGTAAAATCACTATAAAGCTATACTATTCTTTAATCATAAGTTCTATCAGTCCCAAACAAAATGAAATTGCAATCAGGCTATTAGCATTTGAAAGACTATATGATCACTGTAATTAACAAATATGTTTTTTGAATCCTGATACAATATTTCTGCAGTAGTTTTTCAATGAACAAAAAATAAATAAAAAAACCTTAAAACTTCAGAAATATTTAAAGTGGGCAACCTTTGTTTTAATTGCAAACAGCACATTAAAAATGAATGAATGAAAACAGATGTTAACAATAGGATAGCTGCCTTTGAAGTTTTTGCCATGCACAATTCCTCTGCAGATTTAAAATGACAGTAGATAGCAACAGGATAATTGATCCCTTCTTGCTCAAGGCACAGAATCATGACTACTTAAGATCAGCAACTGGAGGGAGAGGCTAAATCCTTGTCACTCCAAATCAGTTACAAAGAAGACTTTTGTATATTCCATTTAATTTTCAAGGGAAGAGGATTTCCACATGTCTTTAATAGGCCTATAGTCTATAAATAAATGACTTTCTAAACTGGGGAAAACCGCTGATCATTTTCAACCTGAACAACAGTGTTGCAGTTTACATTGTGCTTGACAATCTACTTCATTAATCACTATATCAGCTTCTATCAACTGTCCTGCATGCATTTATTACAAGGGAAATCTTCTGAGCTTAAAGGACCAGTCCCACTGGCCAACAGACGCAAAGCGTATGCATAAAGGAAACAGTGGACGAGCAAAATTATGAGGGTGGCTCCATCTGTTGTCATCCGCTCCAAAAAGTGGTGAAAATTTGCATAAACAGAACAGAAAAGAACGGATGTGGGTAGTATGTAGCAGGGATGTTAAACAGATGTTCATAGGAAGCCTAGCGGATGAAAGTGGATGGAAGTGGATGTCACATCCGAAGGGGTTCGTGGGGGGGGGGGAATTTCGAAGCGGATGCATAGTGGAAGGGGCGGATGCATAGCGGATGAAGCAGATGCATCACAGATGCCTATAGGAAACAAAGGGGACGCCGCATGGATGTATATCGGATGCAAAGCGTTCACTGCGCATGCGGGGAGTATGAATTGCGTCAGCTCCATGGATATAAAAGGATGCAGCATGCATGCAGTCAGCATACAGGGGAAAGACGTACTGCCACATACATCCAGCAGGAACACCATGGTTCGTCAGTCAGGCAAGAAAAGGAAGCCCGTGCCTACTCGTTCCAGCCCTGGCAAGAAGGACAGAACCAGCATCCCACCCCCTGGCACTGACTCTGAAGTTGCTGCTGCTGCTGTGGTGGACCAGCCCCAAGGCCCTCAAAGCCCTGCTGCTGAAGGCCCTGCTGCTCAAGCCCCTGAAGGCCCTGCTGTTCAAGCCCCTGAAGGCCCTGCTGAAGCCCCTGCCAGAGGGAGGAGGAGGCAAGGGAAGCAGAAGGGAGAGAGGAAACAGTACACCATTTCCGAGGAGCATGAGGATGAGGTGCTGGAATGGCTGAGGGAGAACGAGTACCTCTGGAGAAAGGGCCACAGACTGTATTGCGGCAAGAAGAAGCAGGCATCTTGGAGAGACAAGGCAGAGAGCCTGGGGTACACTGCAGAAGTACTCCTTGGATGGTGGAAGCACATGCACACCTGGTATGGTAAGCTACACCTCAAGAAATCCGGGCAAGCTGTCAAGCTCACTGACCGGGAGATGTACGTCATGGCCAAGTGCAGTTTCCTGGAGGGTGAGATCCGCCACCGAGGAGCAGCCCCTCTGAAACCCCTCTCCCTCAGACAGCGAGTCCCCTTCCAGCCAGGAGCCAGCTACCCTGTCCAGGAAGGTGTCTTCAGAGGGCCCCATGGCAGAGACCTCCCTGACAGCTGCACTCCCCAGGCCAGCAGACTTGGAGGATCCCGTGGAGGATGACGCCCTGCTGTCACAAATGGAGGAAGAAGCAGCAGCCACCAGAGGCCAACCCACCCCCACCCCCAGCTCCAGAGGATGCAGGCAGAGAGGCAGACTGGAGGGGCAGGACCACAGTGTGCTGTTGGAGATCAGGGACACAATGAAGACCAGCACAGAAATTTTCTCTCAGCGACATACCATCCTCGGACCAGAAGCCCTTCATCACCTACATGAGCCAGACCCTGAGGGACCTGCCCAAGTCCCGGTACCAGGTGATGAAGCAGAAGATCACAGCACTTCTGCACAACTCTCAAGGACCAGCTTAAGCTGCTCCTACCCAGTCCAGGTCTGCTCCTCCACCCCAGGCGATGTCACAGCCCTTCCACGGCTTTCAATAGCCCCTCACCTACCAAGGCTACGACTACCAGGACTTCCCACAGCAGAAGCAGAACTTCCCAGTCCAGGCCCAGGTTCATCGCACGCCACAGATGCCACTCCTCACCCAGCTGCAGACCAGACAGCCCCACTACACTCCTCCTTCCTCCACCCCACAGTCAAGCCTGTCAACGGACACTCTGTCATCAGTATTGGGCCTGACATCTCAAGTCCTTGATGAAGGGCCTCTCAACCTCACGGGACTGAGTCAGCTCTCGGACAGCTTCCTGAACACACCATCCCCTATTGTATCCTCGGGGCCAAGCACCCCAATGGTGCCTCAGACCAGCACTCAAGCCACAGCTACCTCCACAGTCCCTTCCCACTTAACAGCTGAGACCATGGACATGACTCAGAGTGACTGAGAATAGTGTCAGAGACTGAGTTGTATTTGTTAAGTTTATCTTTGCTTAAGACACTTTACTTGGTTCATTTTGCTTTTTTAATAAAGTCATACAGTTTACTTAAGTCAGTTAATAAAGGTTATCTTTGCTTAACACACTTAATTCAGTTTACTTGGTTCATTTTGCTTAGTTAATAAAGTCATAAAATTTACCTAAGAAAGTTAAAGAAGATTATCTTTGCTTAAGACACTTGGTTCATTTTTTTTAACTTAATAAAGTGTTGGTGAAAACTTTGAAAAAATGGTTAAGCCTTTGCATGCTTGTGGGATAGATAAGGATAGCTGTGGGATAGATAAACTCCAGTGCAACCATAGTGGGACTGTATGGTCCACCACCCCAGCGATCCAGAGGATTTTCTCTCTCTTTTTATAGAAAATATTGGTTGTCCGCTAGGTGTCCTTCTACATACTCTAGACATACTCCAGACATCCTAAATATACGAGATACATCCCAGATACAAACGTTTTGTCCATTTTTAATACTTTATATACAAAATGCATACACTTACATCCTTTCTATTTCTGTGCTACTAATGCTGTGTAGACGTTCCATGTACCTTTTGTTTCCTCCTCTTTTCGTTTTCAGCCGCAGCGGATGTGAGTTGAGGGGTTGGCCAGAGGATGCAGAGAGGATACAGCGGATGTTTAACGGATGATAACGGACATAGAATGTTTGTTGCCCATATATGTTGCGCATGTACATTGTATGTGGCGGAAAGTTCATCCGTTCACAAAGTTTTGTGCAGCTCAAAACTTCTTGCACAGATGAAATCTCAGTGGACGGATGCTCGACAGATAGAGCGTATGAAACACGTATGTAATGAGTACACAACGGATGCATAGTGTTTTCCAACGAATGGCAAGCTTTTTTTAATGTTTTACATCCTCTTTGCATCCGTGAGTGCAGTGGGACCGGGCCTTAAGTGAAGGAATAAGGAGTAAGTGCATTGTGAGAAAGCTATGACCCTCCAATTGTTGATAGACAACTGTATCCTTGCAATTGGTCTACTGGTGGGGCTACTAAGAGATGTTGCAATATTAGGAAAGCCACATGTTGTTGCCTACTCTGGAAGTAGAACTGGGGAAGAAGTAGAACACTGTCATTTGTAAAGTCTAAATAGGAAAAGCTAAATGCTGATCTGAGAAATTGAGAAAGAATATTGTAAAATTACTTGCAAAGTGCAATCTTCTGTTTACTTGATCTTGTCTTGTTCTATTTGAACCACCTTGAAATCAAAGCTAGTTATCTTAAGACTGCCAACATTAATAGCAAGATAGGAAACAGCCTTGACTGCAGAGTAATTAACTTATATTTATAGAATTGCATTCCAAGTTGCTTAGCTGATGGCAATGAATCTCCACTGGCGTTTCTCATACTGCATTAATAAGCTATAGTTTGCCCTGCAGTGTGACTCGTATGCATGAACAGAAATTGAATTTGTAGATGCTGTAATTTGGAATAGTGATCTTTCTGGAACAACTCTGATTACTCTCTAAAAATAAGGAATGTGATATATTCCTAATATATGAAGGGATTCTTATTAGGTTTTTGTAAATCTAAAAATAACTGCACACTGTATTTTCTACAAAAGAAAGCTCATTATGAAAATATTCATTGAGATGTATATTCTGTTTTATGCTTGCTTTGTTTATATTAAAATGTGACTTTGCATCTCAACTGTTCCGTAAGTTTTGAATATTCACTCCCCCCCCCCCAAAAAAAAAAAATAAGAAACAGATGTGATGAATCTAACATGAATCTTACAGAGCATAGCTGTGCTTTTTGATGGGCTTAAGCAGTTGCCCTCCCTGGGGCACATGTTAACTGTTTGAGATTTGATGCTGCCAAATGCACAGCTTGCTATCTGCAGGAAAGGACAATTGGCAGGGAACAGCTGGTACCAGTCAATAGATGTGCCATTTCTATTTCTTCCATAAGAACTGTAGCACAATAAATTAGCATAGCTCTAGATGGCAAACCAAATTCAATGTCTAATTAAAGACCACCAAGTGCTATTCATATGTTTTTGTTTTTATTTTAACCTCTCCCCAACCATTCTGCCAGATACCAAGCATTCATTACTTTACCTTAAAAACAATTGTTAACAAATTGTTAACATAAAGAAAATCTGACTGTCAAATTCCAAATTACTCAAGTAGTTTTTCAGGTTTTTTTTATCTCCATATTTAATAAATTTCCATTGGAAAAAAATCACAAATCCCTTTCTCTCAAAGGAGACCTATTTTTTCTTAAGTTTTGACAGCAAGGGAGGATGACTCTTGGGTTGATTGCCATATTTTGTTTTTTGTTTTTTAAAAAAGGCTGGAAAGAAAAGGGATGCCTCTGTCTGACAAATTACTTCAGCTTTAATTCATAGCAGATAAATATTTCAAACATAGGAAATATGTAGCTCTTATTCCAATTTACTTTCAAAATGTCCACATCCCTAAGACTTTCAACAACTCTTGTTCCTATAACAGTCTCCACCTTTCTTACTATTATTACTAAATAGAAATGGATTCTTAGGCTAATGTCCCAGATGACATTAATAAAAATAAAAGTTAAAAAAACTTATGTAACTCTAGGTAGCCAATATACTGACTCTTTTGTAAAAGTCTTCTCTGATTTATTCTTTACCTTCTGATCCTCTGGTTCAGCATGCAAAAACTTTGATATGGTTATTAGTCAGAGATGTATAAAAAGAGTCACTGCTATTAGAAGAGGGATACATTCAAAATTAAGATTTTATTATAAAGCTTAAAACTCAGCCTATCTAGGAAGGAGTCTCTCACATGAAGCTCTTTGCTATACAATGCTCAAATACAGAAATTATGTTTTAATGAAGAAATATTTCACTGGTATAATGAATTCAATGAAGCCAGTGGACAGTCTGGATCACTAATGTTACATGAAAGAGGTCCCAATCAGAATCAAACTGTCATTTTTTCCCCTCAAGCTGCAGCCTCAGGACCATAATCAAAGACAGTTCCATATAAACCTGAATATAATGATATCCCACATTAACTCTATATGAATGCTGATTGGCAGATCAATCTGTGGAATAAAATGGGTGCAGTTTCTCTTTTTGATTAGATGGTTAAATACCAGTGTTAAAACCTGGTAGCTTTAAAAGGAGAAGCAACTTGGTTATAAAAGAACGCCGAAGTCTCCAGTTATAGAAATGCTATAAATATCCCCACAAATTTTAATCTATATACCTTTGAAATATGGAAGATTATAGAGGGAATACCCATAAACTATGTCACTCATCATACTTTCAAGGTAGGAGAGGTAATATTATAACAGGTAATACCATATATAGTATAGGCTAAAAGAAGCAATTTTTTAAAAAAACAGGAGTAAAAAACCAGTAATAAAGATAAAGAGCAATAAAAACTTTTGCAATGATAAATTCAGATTAAGACATTTTGTGGGTAAAATAATGACAGAACATTCTGTAGGAGCCTTTTCCAATATGATGATTTCCTGATAATGTGATAATTCATATCCTTTAACTGTAGCTAATGTAACCAAAAAGGAAGTCTTAGCAAAATAATACTTTGAATATGTTGAATTCTAGAGTATTGTTACTGTTCATGCAATCCTATTCTAATAAATGAAGAGACAGACCATAATGGCTCAACAGACCATTGCTTACTTTTTATATTTTTCTTCTTATTGCAAAAGGTGCATATATGGGATATGAATACCTGCTGTAGTATCTGGTTGTATCTAGCTGACTGAAAAACAGAAGTAACTCAACAGAAAAGTCACCTTGTAGCATGCGAAAAAAAAATGGACTTAGAACCAGTCCAAGCATTTTGCTTGCTGACCTGAAGGATAAAGTAGCATCTCCTCCATTTTACCTCTGGAAAATAACAACTCACAGTTGGATCTTACTTTAATATTGAAAGAATGTTCACATTTTTCATAATTGCTTGGCATTTAAGTTTTTGCAGAGCCCATATTTTTATTTCAACAGAAACTGAATGACTAGCATGGAACATTTGATATTAGTAAATTTTAACAATTTTTTTCTGTTTTGTCAACACAAAGTTTAGCAGATATCCTTTATCACATACACCAATTTCCACTCCTCTCTATTTTGTCTTCCATAAACAGTAAGCATCTAGCCTGCAAATTGATACTGAATCAGTTGCATTTTGGACACCTAAATGAAAGGTCAGTTTTTCTAATACTCTGAGAAAAGACATGGATGTAAACTGGATGTAAACGTTTATAGCATGTTGTCCGAAAACAAATTGCCAGTGCTTTCAAAATACCCTAACAGGCTTGGACAATGGACTTTATTCAAAATATGCTAAATGGTAAGAAATACAAGGAAATATATCTAGACAGAAAAAATCAAACTTAGAGATATAGGCAGGGGTGGGATCCAACAGGGTTAACTGCCAGTTCAGTGATTTACATTGTGCTTCCCTGCACACTGCATGTGCATGTAAATCTTCATCAGCTTGCTGCCTGGACACCTGAGCAATGCTGCATGCAGGGAAGCAGCATTTGAAAAAGCGTGTTTTTCCTGCTTTTTCAAACACAGCTGTGCCTCGCACGGCAACTGAGCTTAAAAAAGCAGGAGATAAAGGTCAGGTAAGAGCCCAGGTGGGCAGGTGGACCAAAACAGCCGCAGACATAGAACTGGTTCTATGTCTGCTGCTCTTCAGAGCTACTGGTTCTAAAGAGCTGGACAGAATCAGTAGAATCCCACCCCTAGTAAAGGGATTGGAGAGATCTTCTTTGATAAGCAGTATGTGTGAGTAGTAAAGTATTAGCAGACTCCTAACAGAACAAGAAGCAAATTTGGGCTCTTTTTCAGAGAACTGTACTCAGTTAGTACAGTTAGTTCCATTTGCAATAGCTAGATTGAGCTTGAATACTGTGTTCATTTTTGGACATGTGCCCATTAAAAAAAACATGAGCAGGGTCTGAGGAGAGCTGTCAAGATGTTCAGATGACTTGAAATAATGTTTTGTAAAACAAGAAATCCAAGAAGAAACCAGCATGGCTGCACAAAGATAGTATGCCCATGTCATACTAGAATTCAACATAACACAAACACAAGCAACAGAACATAATGACACCAGAGTCTTGGATTTTAAAAGAGCTGATTTCAATAAACTCAGAGAGAACTTGGGAAAGATTCCATGGATGAAAATCCTAAAGGGAAAAACAACTCAAGAATCTTGGGAAACTCTAAAAAGTATGATCATAGAAGACCAGACCAGCACAATACCACTGAGAAAGAAAAACAAGAAATCCAAGAAGAAACCAGCATCTCTCTGACAAATAGAACCAGATCTCTCTGACAAATAGAACCAGATCTCTCTGACAAATAGAAAGAAAAAAAGGACAAGTACAAAAAATGGAAAGAAGGACATACAACTAAGGCAGAATATCAGCAGATAGCCAAAATCTGCAAAGATGAAGTCAGGATAGCAAAGGCTCAGAACGAACAAAGATTTGCAGCAAAAGTCAAAGATAATATAAAAAAAGTTTCTTCCAACATATAAACAACAAGGAAAAAAATCAAGGAAACAGTTGGTCCACTAAAGAGAGAAGATGGCAAGGAATAACCGGCAACAGAGAGAAAGCATAACTGCTTAACTCATTCTTTGCATCTGTCTTCATGCAAAAAGAAACTATCGCTCAACCCACCAAAAACATAACTGTAAAAGACAGACCAGAAATAAAAGTTAAAATAAGCAAAAAAATAGAAAGAGAACACCTGTCTGATCTTGATGAAAACAAATCACTGGGGCCTGATGAATTACATCCCAGAGTTTTTAAGGTGCTGGCAGAAGTCATCTCAGAACCACTGCACCATATCTTTCAAAAATCCTGGAGCACCAGGGAACTACCAGAGGGCTGGAAAAGAGCTGATGTGGTTCCCATCTTCAAAAAAGGAAAAAAAAACAGACCCAGGAAACTATAGACCAATCAGCCTAACATCAATACCTGGGAAGATACTGGAAAAGATAATAAAAAAAACAGATCTGCCATCATCTAGAAACAAGTAAAGTAATAACTAGCAGTCAGCACGGGTTTGTTAAAAACAGATCATGCCAAACCAATCTTATTTCATTGTTCAACACAGTGACTAAATTAGTAGACCAGCAAAATACTGTGGACATAATATATTCAGATTTCAGCAAGACATTCGACAAAGTAGACCACAACCTACTTCTTGGTAAGCTAGAAAAAAGTGTAATAGATAGCACCACCCTAGATGGACTCACACCTGGCTGGCAAATCATACTCAACGAGTACTCTTTAATGGGTCAAAGTCTACATGGAGGGATGTAAACACTGGGGTGCCACAAGGTTCCATCCTAGGCCCAGTACTGTTTAATATCTTCATTCACAACTTAGATGAGGGAATAGAATAGGAACTTACCAAATTTGCAGATGATACTAACCTGGCAGGAATAGCTAACACCCAAGAAGATAGGCTCAAGATCCAGATGGATCTTGACAAACTAGAACATTGGGCCATATCTGATAAAATGAAATTCAACATAGAGAAAAGTAAAGTCCTACACTTTGGCAAGAAAAACCAAAAGTACACATACAGACTGGGTGAAATCAGGTTCAATAGCAGTAACTGTAAGAGGGATCTTGGAGTCTTTGTGGACAACCAGCGAAGTATGAGCCAGTGTGCAGCAGCAGCCAAAAAAGCTAATGCAATCCTAAGTTGTATTAACAGAGGGATACAATCAAGATCAAGGGAAGTACTAATACCACTCTACAAAGCCTTAGTAAGACCACACCTAGAGTACTGCATCCAGTTTTGTTCACCACATTATAAAAAAGATGTTGAGACTCTAGAAAAAGTACATAGAACAACCAGGATGATTCAGGGACTGGAGGCTAAAACATACAATGAACGGTTGCAGGAACTGGGCTTGGCTAGTCTAGTCGAGAGAAGGACCAGGGGAGACATGATAGCGGTCTTCCCATATTTGAGGGGCTGCCACAGAGAGGAAGGGGGTCAAGCTATTTTCTAAAGCGTCTATAGGCCAGACAAAAAATAATGGATGGAAACTGAACAAGGAGAGATTTAACCTGGAAATAAGGAGAAACTTTCTGACAGTGAGAACAATCAACCAATGGAACAGCTTGACCTTGGAAGTTGTGGGATGTTGTAACTATGTATCATTTATGTGCTTTCAATTGTATATCAAT
>BLBF01000010.1:42948936-42970002 GCA_015471245.1 Laticauda colubrina | reverse complement strand
AAAATTCTTCCCCCATGCAATCATAGTTTCTTTAACTTGTTCTTCCTGTAGCTTAATTCCCAATAAATAACCATATAACTTTTTAATCACTTTCTCATCAGTACCCATCAATATCTTATCTAAATCAGTCTGTTTATCATAGAATCCTTCCGTTTTAAAATCTTCAAGATATCTTGAGTGTATTTGCGCATATGAAAACCAATTCATCCTTATACCTTAACATACACAACTATGATTCATAGTTATTATTTCACCTAAACCAGTTAGGGTAAACAATGTTATCCCTAACAAAATGCCTTAATAATATCGAATTGATGTTGATATAAAAATAACAATATTTGGTATAAAAAAGCAAATATGTTGAAATGCAGTAAATAACATGAGTGGAATTTATTGACCATAATCAAAATACAAGATTTATTCCACACATATATTTATCATTCTCTTGTTGTATTTTTCCTATTTCATGATACTATCTGAGTAATTGTTGTTTCTTATATATCATATGCTTCATTATTCCAAAATTCCAACTAAGATTCAAATAAAGTGCAACAATACTGCACCGTTTTTAGCTACCTGCCAGAAATCTTCAGAAAATAAGACCCAACAGGTTTAAACACCTGCAATTTTACTAATTGAACTGAAAAATATCAACTAATGCTGATGATATTATGTATAATCCATTAATATAAATGCTTATTTAGATAAGTCTAATTACTTTGGACCACAAAAAATATTTTTATTGCTTTGAAAGCCAGCATCCCTTCATTTGGAGAGAGGAAACCTAGAGTATTAGGCTCCCTGCAGTGAACAACAGCAGAAGGTCCACCTATATCCAGTTTTACCCGGCATATCAAAGGCTGAGAATAAAGTAGTCCTGACACTGACCCTACAAAGACCCAGCAGCTGAAACAACCTTAACAAGGTATTAACACAGCAATATGGAAACCTGTAGGGAAATGGAACAGATATTTTTACAAGGAAAGTTTACAATAGTTATTAGACCCTAATTGGAAGTTAAGATCCCATATGTATTTTTCATTTTTGTGGAAATAAACATCACGAGGTTAAATGGAATTACTCTGTTGTGTACATTAGACTGTTCCAAAGCTTAGTAATGAGCCAACATTTTCAATGTAAAAGCCCTGTCACACTGCCCAACGGATGCAAAACAGACACAACGGACGAGAAAAATGTTCCATCCATTGTTATCCACTCTCAGAAGGGGCAAAAATTTGCATAACCAGAGCGGATAACACAGACGCGGGGAGGACGCAGGGCGGATGGAAAGCGGATGCGGAACGGAAGCCCAGTGGATGGAAGCGGATGGGAGTGGATGTCACATCCGCTAGGCTTCTGGGGGGCCGCAGCAAAGCGGATGCGGAACGGATACAGCAGATGCAGAACGGATGCACAGCGGATGCACAGCGGAAGCCTAGCGGATGCCGAGCGTTAATTGTGCATGCGGGGAGGATGCATTGCGTCAGCCCCGTGGATATAACGGAAGCAGCTCAGAAGCAGGACACCATTCAGAAGAAAGACCTGCTTCCAGACACATACGACTGCCTTGCCTGTCCTGCCTGCATGTCTGCCTGCAAGCCTTGCTGCCAGCCTTACTGCCAGCCTTGCTGCCAGCCTCCCTGCCAGCCTTGGTGCCTGTCTGCGTGCCAGCCTTCCTGCAAGCCTTGGTGCCTGCCTCCCTGCCAGCCTTCCTGCAAGCCTTGGTGCCATCCTACCTGCCAGCCTTGGTGGCTGCCTGCCTGCCACAGCCTTGGTGTCTGCCTGCCTGCCAGCCTTCCTGCCAGCCTTGGTGCCTGCCTGCCTGCCAGCCTTGGTGCCTGCCTGCCTGCCAGCCTTCCTGCCAACCTTGGTGCCTGGCTCCCTGCCAGCCTTCCTGCCAGCCTTGGTTCCTGCCAGCTTCCCTGCCAGCCAGCAACCCCACAACCATGCTGAAGCACAGCAAGCCTCAGCCATCTGCTGCCAGCCCTTGCAAGAGGGACAGGGCTACCATCCCGCCCCCTGGCCCTCACTCTGGTTCTGCTGGGGTTTCTGCAGCACGGGCTCGCTCTTCTGGGGCTGGGGCTTCTGCTGCTTCTGCTTTTGGAGGAGCTGATGACAAGCACTCCAGCACAAGCCACCTCCACAGCACCTGGACCCTTCATCCATGAGACTGAGTGACCAAGAGTAGTACCAGAGACTCATTTTTGTTTTATAGTTTCTTGTTAGTAAAGTCTATTTTTGATTCATACATTTGCTTCGTTTCTTTTTTTTAATAAAGTCTTGGTGGAAACTTTTAGAAATGGTTTAAGCCTTTGCAGGCTTGAGGGATGGGTTAAGATAGCAGTGGGATGGGCAGGGATACCTGTGGGATGTGTAATAGCTGTGGGATGGGTAATAGCTGTGGGATAGATAAACCTCCAGTGCAAGCATAGTGGGACTGTATGGTCCACCCTCCCAGGTGCCACACCTATGGCCCTTTATTATCAATAACAATGTTATTGATAACACATTTTAATAATAACACATTTCAACACAAACACAACTCTTTATTAAACGCCCTGTTCAATGTAGGCCCACCCAACATACATGGCCCAATCTCATCAGTGTGATGAGACAGGCTGAAGGAAGCATCCATTAAGCAACTATCATCCTGTCTTGCCACTCCACCGCTCCAGCTGGGGAGTTTCACCAGTGTTTCAGGAGGTTGCACTGCTTCTTCCCTTCACGTGAGGCTCTGTTGGGGCCTTGCACATCCTCAGTGTCTATCAGGTTTCGCCCTTGCCTCCATTCCCCAGGCTCCATGTCCCCATTGCCTTGTTGGAGGTCCATGAGCATGTTCTGCAAGAGTGGGTAGCGGGTGCGCATGAGATTGTGCAGGATGCAGCAAGCTTCCATGATCCTCCTCACGGTCTCTGGGCAATGCTACATGGTGGTGAGAAGTACCTGGAACCTGTTGGCCAGTATGCCAAAGGCATTCTCCACCACCCGCCTTGCCCTGGACAGCCTGTAGTTGAAGATCCTCTCTTCACGGGTGAGGAGTCTGGAAGTGTAGGGCTTCATGAGGTAGGTTGTGAGGGAGAAGGCGTCATCCCCCATGATGAAGTAGAGCACATCTTGTGTGTCGTTGGGCAGGGGGTCTGGATCTGGGAAGCCGACGATGAGGTTGCGTTCCAGCTCCTCCTTGAGGTGACTGGCATTGTGTACCTGGGCATCTGAAGATGAGCCGTTGCCTGAAGCATCGATGTACATGAACTTGTAGTCAGCATCGACCATGGCGAAGCGGATGATGCTGAAGAAGCTCTTGTAATTGGGTGGTGCACTGCAGGCCACGTGCTTGACATCTATGGCTCCAATGGTGTGTGGGAAGTTCCACCTCTGATACCACTGCTCTGCAACTTTCTTCCATCCTTTTTCAGTGGAGGGGCACTGGAGAAGCTCCTCCTTGTATTCTTCGATGATGGCCTGCACCACTTCTCTGACCACAATGCTGATGGTGTTGGGTGGCACCCTCCAGCCGTACTGCATGCTTTTGTAGGTGGTCCCTGAGGCCAGGTGGCGCAGAATGAGTGCCACCTTGAGCCCAGGTTCTAGGCTGGGCCAGAAGTTGGTGTTTGCCTTGGTCAACCTGGGTGTCAGGTGTTGCACAACTTCGTCAAACATGGCTGGAGGCATCCTCATGAAGTTCTGGAATGCACGAGTGTCTTCGTTCCTGAGCTCCACCATCAGCTTGTTGTACAGTCCGTACTCTGCTCTTCTCCTGATCCATCTTCGGACCCAGACGCTTCTTGGCCGTCCCTTTTTCTTCCCGTAGTAGAGTTCACAGAGCCTGTAAATGGTTTCACACTGTTGCAGCAGGATGGTGGCTGCCAAAAGGACTGTGTTACGATCCACGGTGGACATGACTGGATGCTGTGGAAGAGGAAGAGTCAGATGAAGGCTGCAGAGGTCTGCAGCAGGGCTGCTGGTCTGAAAGTGAGATACAGATGTGTTGCTCCCCCTTTTTATAGGCAGTATAGGTGTCCCTTTGCATCCTCTAGGCATCCTCTAGGCATCCTCTAGACATCCTTAATATCCGAGATAGGTCCTCTCTGCGGACGTTTTTTCCGTTTTACATGCTTTGTTTCCATGCTGCATCCACTAGGCATCCGTTCTGCATCCGTTCCGCATCTGTTCCGCTTCCTCTCTGCGTCCGAGCGGATGCGAGTTGCGCGGATGCGGAACGGATGCCTAGCGGATATAGCGGATGCGTAACGGATGCAGAACGGATGCATAGCGGATGCGTAGCGGATGGAGAACGGACGAATTGGATACATTTTCTGAGCAGATGAAACATCCATAAACGAATGCTGGACGGATAGAGAGGAAGCAAAATGGAGACAGTGAGTACATCGCGTTAACCAACGGATGGCAAGCTTTTTTGTCCGTTTTACATCCTCTTTGCATCCGTTGGTGCAGTGTGACAGGGGCTTAAGATTAGAACTATGTTCTGAATTAAGTTTACTTCATTTTTCATGCTTAGGTTCCCTGAATTATTTCATAAATATAGCATAAATAAGTAACATAAATGTTGACGCTTCATCAAAGGATCATCTCCTGAATTAATATGTTACAATAAGGCCTTGTAACATCTATAAACAGTTGCTGTTTAATACATATTGTATGTTATAGTTTCCCACTCAAAATATGAGTGGGAAATAGTTTCCCACTACTCATAGGGAAATATGAGTAGTGAATAGTTTCCCACTCAAAATATGGTAAACTTTATTGAAATTTAGAATAACTAAATTCTGTTCGATGATGTATGTGTGATATGTATAAAAAATATGGCAGGACCTATTTTGCTAATAGTATTTTCAGTGCCAACTTATTTTAGTTATTTATTGTATGGTGATGTTACATTATCCTGGAGACTGCAATGCTAATACAAAGGAGTAGTTCTATTGCCTATGACTGTTTGCTTGATGCTCATGTGCTTTCCAAGGTGCGCCACAGAAGGCAAGCTAGCTCCTCACCAGAAGGAGAGATGACGGCATACTGCATTGTCATCCACAGTCCTCTCCGATTCCAAAACTGCATCACAAATGGGTGTCACAACTGGGAAGGTTCAGCATCAGCAGAATTCTGACCATCAACATGAAGTACTGGCTCATCTTCCCACCAAAATTAATTCATCAACTCACATATAAAATGCTTTCAAATTGCTAGGTGGGCAGAAGCCGAGGTAAGCAATGGGAGCTTACCTTTTCATGCATTGCTAGGATTTGAACTGCTGGAGCCAAAATCATCTCCAGTGTCATTAAGTCACTGAACCACTGTGTTCTGAGCTAGGCTTTCCAAAACCATGAAGCTAACTCCTAGTTCTGATAAAACCCCTTTTATTTAGTTTAAAGTGAATTCCTTTTCAGCAAAGTCCCGGCCAACAGTCTTTCAAGTGATTTCATAATTACATACCTTTATCAAGCTTGGAGAGCTTCAAGGCCAGGGGTGGGATGCAAATATTTTTACTACCGGTTCTGTGGATGTGGCTAGGTGGGAATGGCCATGTAATTGGGTGGGTATGGCTTCTTTTTCTAGCTCTGCCCCTGCTTTGTTTTTTGAGGTTTCTTTTGCTTCCTGGGCCTAAGGGAAGCTTCCTGGGCAAAGCAATAAGACAGCGAGTGGGATCTTGGCACAGCTGATCATCAGAATAGCTGATCGTTGGGAGGGAAAAAAGAAATATTGGTTTGGCTGCACCAGTAGCTGTTTTTTAATTACCGGTTTGGCCGAACAGTAACAGTTTTTACTACCAGTTTACCCAACCTGGGCCAAATCAGTTGAATACCACCACTGTTCCAGGCTGATACCAACGCTACTCTATAGCAGACAATACTTGGCAAGAAGTCAGGAACAGATCTTCACCCTAGTGAATTGAACTAATTGTCTCCTGCAAAACACCACCATCCTTTCACTCCTCTTTATTCCCTATGGGAGGGACAATTCACCATCTACCTGTGGCTTTACTCCCAAGTCGACCCTTGTTCTTTAGTTGTTCCCTTCTCCTGGCAGTTCTGCAAATGCACACGCTGGGAACAGGCTCCAGATGTTCTTCTGCCCCACTGATGTCTGACTCTGAAGGCAGCTGATTATATGGCCCTAGCCCACCTCTGCCTCTGATTCAGAACATTCGTCAAAGCCTTTCCCAGACTCCAGGACTGACCCATGTATTGTGATCCACCAACAGCAGAGGATGGCAGCAGAGTTGGACATTGTGGAGGAACGTGGGCCAGTCTGGGAGTCTGGGTAGGACTCAGATGAGGGTCCTGCATTTGATACAGAGATGGGGACAGAGATAGAAGTTATGTGCTGACTCCATAGCCTCCAGAATCTGATAGCAGTGAGGCAGAGGAACAAGGGAAGTATGTTCCATGTGCATGTGCAGAAGGCAAGAACAGTTAAGACAAAAGGGGCGACTTGGGAGTAAGGGTTGGTAACTGGCCCTCCCATAAGACATATAGCAGGAGCAAAGGGACATGAACTTTTGCAGAAAACAACTTTGTTCATATTGGCCGGTTTGAAACCTGAAGCTCTGTGATGAATTTGTGCTCCGGTTAGCTTTGTATAACTAATTGGAAATTTAGTCATTTCAAGGAAAATAAAGGTGCGTGCTTATCAGACCTATCCTGAAGGATTTTGACAGACTTCCATGGGACTATTTCAAATTGTTTGAGACTCATTACAGACTGTGAATTACTAAAATTCATAGTTGTTGAAATAAAGGAAAAAGGCTATTGGGACTAATGTGTTTGTCTCAATAAGACTTGGTCAGGACAGCATGTTCCTCCCCAACCTCTTCACTGTCTGAGTATGCTGCCAGCTCTGCTGGCCACTGGCAGGCCACAACACACTTTGCCAATGAGTTATGTTGCACTTGGCTTTCTACTTTTGTTCTCACTCTCTTACATTTTTACTATTTAGTATATATTATATTTACCATTACTATTTACTATATAGTTACATTTTCTACTTTAAACAAGCTACTAGTTCCTTTTTTTGCTAAACTTAGGGCTCCAGCATGCCATCACTATTGCATAAGCAGACAACTGGTATTCATTTATGGGGTGGGAATGACACAGGTGGGAATGACACCTGGATTCATTAAAGTAATTCAGACTCAGCTCTGATCTTATACTAAAAGGAATGAAACATATGGCAAGGAAGAAAGCCCTAGTCGAGTGATGGCAAATATTTTTGGCACTGAATGTCCAAACTAGAATGCATGCACATGTGTGCACCAGAGCACTAGAAACCTGAAGACCAGCTGGCCAGCACACATGTCTTCAGGTCTTCAGGTTTCCGGCACGTGAATGTGTGCCGACCAGGTTTCCGGTGCTCTGCTGCATGTGAAGACCAGCTGGCCCACATACATTTGTGTGAACCAGAACCCAGAAGAGCAGCCAGCAACACCACACATGCCCACAGAGAGAACTCTGTGTGCCACCTCTGGCATGCATACCATAGGTTTGTCATCATGGAACTATTTCTTATAAAGTGAATGGGTTTGAATTTTGATAAACACAGTAGTCCTTGTTTTAGTAGTCACAGTTAGGACTGGCAATTTGGTTGTTAAGTGAAGCCTCCTCATTTGCATGTGATCTTACTTCAGCTTTCTTTTACTTTTCAGACCTACAAAAGTTGTAAATGTGGGGTCCCAAAGATATATTTTAATCACCATCTTAACTGCAGTTGTTAAATGAGGATTTCCTGTAGAACTTGTTCATATCAGGAGATTGTGAATTGGAACCAATCCAGTCTGCAGTGAGAAATGAATGTCCAAGCTTCCAACCTAATCTTCATATACAGTACACCTTGGATGTGATGTTGTTTGAATGTTATAGGTTATGCTGTTTATTTATCAAATTTATCTGCCACCCATCTTTGCAGCTCAGGTGACTGTGAGAGGTTTCTGCTCCTTTCACACGTGTTGATATCTGCAGGTCTTTAATGGTCTGCTTTCAAATTACAGTGCTCAGCTTTTGGTAGGAAAATCAGAAAATAAAAAGAATCTCTCCATAATTGGAATTTTGTTTTTAACATAATTTTAAAAACAAAATTCACTAGAAACAGCTCTTCCCACACTTGGTACCAGAGCAATGAGTTAGAATTAATGCAGAATTATCTCATCTGCATTTGCATGTTATCACTGGATTATTGATCAATTATTGTTTCACTGTATAAAAACAATTTAAATGCATTGTGGTATCTTATTTTAAAAGTCTAAATGGCACAGGATGCTAGGTCCCTTAAATACCATCACCATACAATATTATACTGCTTCATGATTCAGGTATCTTACTGAAGATAAAAAGTTCTGAGTTTGATCATTTTCTGGCTTGGAAAAAAGATGAAAAACACATACATTTCATTTTAAGTTTTTTGATCTAAGCAATATAAATTAAAATAGTATATTTTATTATGTTATCAAGCAATGAAAAATAGGAAGCTATTCTAATTGCTCTCTTATCCTCTCCTAGTTCACTAAAGATCTTTTTGAAGCAGGGTTATGTTGAGAGCCCAGGAATTAAATTTATGTTGAATATTTTTAAATCTAGAGAACCAGAGTGCTGTAGCAGCTGGACTGCGACCAGGGAAACATCAGTCCAAATCTTTATTTGACTCTGGAGCTTGCTGTATAATATTAGCCTGTTAGCACATTTCAGCTCAACCTGCCACACAGGATTGTTTTTGAAAAGATAAAAACATACATTATTTTGAGCTTTCAGAAAAACCACAAGGAATATAACTAACTATGCTGTCATGTTCTCAAAAAAAAAAAAATCATATGCTAAAAAATTGCAGCAACTCAATGAATCTGATTAGAGATTTCAGTATGCATGTATACAAAATGTACATTAAGAATGCACATACTGTATACTGTATGTTATGCTTAGCAAGACAGCATAAATTTACCTGAATATAATTTGAAACAGTTAGGAATGTTTTCAGACAAAAAAAATAATGCTCCAAGCCATTGCTTCATAATTGCATTTTCAGTATATTAGTTTATACTTTTGTATCTTTAATATCATTTGAAATTTTTATTCTTGCCCAGTATTGAATTAGCTTCTTTAACAGAATTCACATAGATGATACATTGCATTGATGCAGCCTTCTTCAAGAATTGCAGACTTTGTCTTACAAATACACTGGCATTTGTAAGAGCAAAATATATATTCAGTGCACTGCCAAAAAGTCAAATGTATATATATTATTGTGCTGCAGGACAACCGTTGTACAATGCTGCTAAATTTCAAAAGAAATATTTATGAAATACTATAAAAATCTCAAATATTCATTTAGTTATTACTCTACCTTATAGAAGATAACTCACTTTAAACAGAATTAAAGGAAACAGTTTCCAATCATCACAATTTTTTTGCACTGTACACATTATATAGATTGTAAAAACAAAACAATTGGGAAGAAAAAAATATTCATCATGAACAATATTTATGCACTAAGATTTGTTGACAAAATGTGCTGCACTGAAACCTGAGGCTGAAATATTACTAATAAAATATTAAAACTATACAATCAGATGAAGATGGTGAAAACAAGCAAATACTCCTGAAATAATCATATATAGGAATGATGAAATTTAGATAGATGAAAGGGAAGTGGGAAAGTAAAGACATAATGAATTGTAAATTACTCAGGGTCACTGACTCACTGAGGTAAGCGGCTACAGACATTTAACATAAATAAATAGATTTCTGTAAATAACAAAATCACAGAAAAACCTGGAAAAATTTGTGGGAAGACATAAACTGGTAAAAATAAATAAAACAATGTAAAAGTAATGTAATCCTACATTATCAGTATAATCACACAGTGTCTGAGAATATATTTTATAAGGACAAAGAACACAATGAGAAAGTATCAGAATAAAGAATAATGATATTGTAAAGGATAATAATGACTGAACAGCAATAAATGCTTTGTTCTTAAAATAAATCACCATTAAAACTTAACATTAGTTTTAAACTTGAATAATGTGATAAAATATAAGGTAAAATATTAAAATTAACACATCAGAAGTATAACAACTTGCTGTTTCTGAATAAATATGAATATAATTGTGTTGCTCACACTACTCCGAAGCAGATCAGTGAAGGAATGTTATGACTATGGTGTCCTTAAACTAACATGGTGTTTTGGATTTAAATGTATCCTGAGAATAATTTTACTGACAGGTTTTCTAGTGAAAACATCTCCAATTTAAATGCAACACTTTCAAAGCTGATGAGTTTTAGGCTACTTCTGTCATGTTGCCATTTCCGTTCTCCAGTCCCTCAATCTGTCTTCTCTCCTGCAGATCTCACAATGTTGAAAAGGAGAAAAGAAACCTACCCTGCCATCCTGAACTGTTGCAGGTCCTGAAGAAACTAAGACTCCCTTGCTTCTACTCTAGACTTATTTAGCTGTGGCTTATTTAGCTGTATGCAGCTAAATTATGCTGTATATAAGCTGTATGCAGCTTATTTAAGCTGTATGCAAATAAATCTGAGCAATATCTACAAAGTAAGCTATACAAACATCAAGCTATTTTTTTTTTCTCCTAAAACACTTGGACAGCAACTAAGATCCTCAAGATTAAAAAGTCAAAGTTTTTGCAATGGATAAACAGACTATTCCACAGGGACTCAGCATTTCACAGTAGAGATTTTAACTGCAGTTTCAGATTCACAGAATCTGGATGAGCCAGAAATCAGCTGACTCACTTTTGATTACCATGAGTATCAAGGGCTCACAGAAATCTGGGGCAGGTTTCAAATAGTCCAGAGACATTGTACAGAACTGTCTTTAATCACAATCCAGATTTGTATTAAGGAGTTACTGGTATCTATGTCTTGCAAACATCTTTAATTTCCATCACAGCACACGTACACATGGCAAACAGACAGTGCAAACACTAAGGCAAGTTCCTGCTGTATTTTTAAAATATGTGGTAGAGATTTCAGTTTGTTATATTTTAAAAAGTTTAGAATTCTGTTTTTCACTGAAAATCTATTTTAGACATAATGAAATTGAGTAACACTACATCTGCATTTGCAAAAAAAAAAAAAAACTGATTTTTTTTGTCAGTATATATTTTATTATGATTTGTAGAAACGTAAAACAAAAATTGAAATTCATATGCTTTTCAGAATGAGTTTATTTAAAATACTATAACTATTGCATGTACATTCTCTTACATTCTCCCAGCAAGTTAAAGATATCCAAGTGAAAAATTGAGGAATTTGCAGTGAAACTTTTAAGTGTTATTTCTATCCTGCACTGACACCTACTGTCAAAGCAGGGGATACTGCAAGATGAATATAAACCTTTAAATATTTTTTCTTCCAAATAAAGGTTTTTAAAGTAAAGTTTTTAAAAAATTAAAGGCTTTTGAGAACTGGATTCCTAATATTCCTATGGCGGTAAGTCAACAAGACGAAGAAAGCAGATTTCAGGATTTAGATTTTAGATTTAGGCCCTTTTCATACATTAAGACCTAAAACAAGATCCTAAAATGGTCATTTAAACATCAAATAACAATGTGAATAGCTTTGCCGCCTGTCATTCTGGCCATCAATAAACATCATTAGAGTTCATGCATTCATTCATTAATTCTCATTAACACTGAGAACTTTTTCTTTCCTTTGAACATGCAAGATATTTATCCAATGCAAAAAATCTTTGAATTTTATAATTTTATTGAAAGTTTTAAATACGGTAGTAAAAATTAATATAAATTAAAATAGAGGAAGAGAAAGAAGAAAAGGAAGAAACAAAAGAGAAAGCTAAAGTGCAAACAAAATTGGAAAGAAATACAAAAGAAAAAAGATATAAAGAATTGGCTTCCAATAATTTTAGGGTAGTTATGTACAATTGTAAATTTATATCTTTCTCTAAAGTTACATTGCTTAATCCTTTCTTTCTATAATCTATCCTATCTAATTTTCAAAACCATAAATCATAAGTTCTGTTCTTTCTCTATTATGCAAAGAGCCCATAAATGATTTCCAGTCAGCAATAAACATAGATTTTTCTTTCTCTAATCAAGTCAATTTGACCATCTGAGAAAGTTCCATCATTTTTACTAAACATCCCTCTGTTTTTTTCATCTTTGTGTGTTTCATCTTTGTGTGCTGTAGTTATCATATATATATAACCAACTCCCATGACTTTTTCCAACTGTTTATCCACGAGTTCTAAGATGAAGAGTTCTGGTTGTATATTAATCTTTAATCTTCTAACTTTTTCTTCTTATTGTTTATATCCAACCTTTATTGTTTTTACAAATACTCAAGGCAGCAAACATATCCAACACACCTTCCTATTCCTATTGTCCTCACAACAATACTGTGAAGTGGGGGCTGGGCTGAAGGAGACCGAATGGGCCAAGGTTACCCAGATTGCTTTCATAGCTAAAGTGGAACTTGAATGCATGGTCTCTTGCTTTCTGGTCTGATGCCTTAACCACTCAATCAAACAGACTCTCTTTTCTGCCTATCTACTTAGCATGATAAAATGACCTTTCTTGTTCATATTTACAACACAGATTTGAAGCACCTTTATACATTCTGGATTATTTTTCTAGAATCTTATTTAAATCGTACATCATTAATGTTCTCCTTAAGATTATAACAATGTAAATTTCAATCCTTTCAATCACATATTTTCCTATTATTCCATCTGTATACTTTTACCAAAATGTTTAATCCATTTTACCATACATTGTTTCATTTGTTGTTCTTCTGTTTCAAATAATGTCAGCAATCATATTTGTCAATATTTTCTAAAAGATCTGAATTAAATTGAATGTTCTGCAGCAACTATGAAATCCTTGAGGGAAAATAATTATCTAGTTGAGTCCAAGATATTGCCTTCTTGTTCAATGCCTTCTCTCCAGAAAATTTCCCAGGTAATATTTCTCCTATTTCTCTCATAAACTGAGTATAGTCCCTTTTACTGTTGCCCTCTCTAAGCCAAATCTTCCACAAAATCCATTAGATTCCATGCTTATTGTCTTTTAATGACTACCATAAAAGCAACAAGAGCAACAATAATAGTAGTAATAGCAGAAAGCTAGAAATAAAATAAATATTTATTTCAGCCTATGTATTATATGAATGATCAGATTTATATCCCTGAAGCTTATTATACAAAAACTAATGCATACTGGAGATATTTGTTGAGGCCAGGAGTACAAATTCTTAATATTTAATACTGACCCTATATAGTACAGTACAGTATAGTACTGTACAGTAACTTCTTTAAAATTGAAGTACACCTTGAGAACACAACCAGGGGTGGGATTCTACTTGTCAGATTGGTTCAATAGAACTGGTTGTTACGATTCTGCACAGTTTGGAGAACTGGCAAATCGCACCATTGCTGGCCTTTCCCTGCTCTTCCCCACCCACTCACTTCTTACCTGGCATGCGCACCATCCAACTTACCTGCCTTGTGCCTTTGCCTAATTTTTGGTAAATTCCTATTTTTCCTTTTTTCCCCACATCATCAACTTTTCTATCAGCTATCAGCTCTGCTTTTAGATTAGCTAGAAAGCAAGAAATGCAATGATTTCCTGCTTTCTAGCTAATCTAAAAGCAGAGCTGAACCTTCCTTAGGACTGAAGCTTCTATTTTTCAATGCAGACTCAGGCAATAGATTGCAGAAAGGTAGATCTCTAAGTGAATCTGTGATTTTGTGAGCAACTCAATCTGACTGCCTGTTTTGCCTGATTTTGGGGTAAAAGTTGCTCTTTTTTTATAATGAACTCAATATTTACATAAATATTTACAATATTTACAATATTTACAATATTTACATACAAGCCAGGCCCACCCAGTCATGTGACCACCAAGTAACACCTACAAATTAGGCCACACCCACAAAACCAGTTGTTAAGAAATTTGAATCCCACCCCTGAACACAACCCACCTCACAGGATTATTGTTGTGGGGAAAATAAGGGGAAGAAGGAGCATTAAGTATATTTACTTTCTTGAGTTATTTATAAAAATAATAAGGTGGAATATAAATAAATACATATATAAATATTCCACTCCATATTATGAGTGACTAATCTTTCCTACTCTGTTATAAAATATAGAATTGTGTATTTGAATGTTTTTAATATGAAAAGCTTCCCTGATATGGATATTCAATATTAATAGTCTATCTTAAAAATCAATATTGTGCATAATATGTTGAACATTATTGTGTTGCTTTAATCAATATGAATGCAAGCATTTAATGATATTAACAAGAATCCTGACAGATGAAGCTTTACTTTTAAGCTCTAAATTGCTATTAGGAAACTTGCTGTCTAACTGGCAGTAACCATCATCTAAGTTCACAAACTTAGCTTGATCTTTTAATAAAGCAAATCCAAGAACAGATGCCATAATGTATTCCACTGCATTCCATTACAATATTAATATCTATAGTTTAATAAAGATACAAAAATGTTATAAAATTATCAAAACATTTTTTTTATTTTAGAAGGTTTTTTTAAGCAACAAAGATCAGGGACATTTATTAGAAAGGCTTATGATTTTGATAAACATTTAAGTGTACAAGGCAGAACCATCGGGAACAGTAAATACTTTATAGTATAGCTGGCACTCTGTCAAAACTCTAAGTGGCTCTGCCTTAGAATTTTACATCATCATTGAATTTACAGTCATTTGATAAGTAGCACAAGGTAAGAATTACTTCTTTCTAAATCTAAACCAAGCCATAAATCTAACATAAGGGTTCTTTTCAGTGTCCGTTATCGTCTGATGACAATGCCTTTTACCTTCATTGTCTTGACAGAAATATGACATGGAAAATTGTAATGTCACATCACTCACCGTGATTTAACACTATGCAGCCCAAACCATTTTAATCAATCAAAATAGTCATTTTTAGTGTAATGATTTTGTGGTGGGTTTTCTGTGTTTAATGTGATACATAAGTCAGATTAGTGACTTGATTTACTGTCTAGCACCTAGAGTTTAGTACCCATTCTTGCCTCCTAAAGAATTAGAAAATGAGTAACAATTGAAATATTTTTTAAAAAGAGAGTGTAATTGTTGAAAAATATAAATCAAAGGGAAAACTTACAGATTACTAAGTAGACAAAATACAAATTAATTTTTTAAAGAAAATGCATCAAATTCAGCCAGGAATTATTATGGTGGGTATGGAAACAATTTAAAATTAAAGTGAATGTTATTAGAAACAGCTTCTACTGAATTTTAGAGAATTTACTATGAATAAATATGAAAAGGAACTGAGTGAGTAATCTTAAATTTTAAATTGTACAGTCCGCTATAGTATTAATGATAAAGTAATTTGTCAGTAAAATGTGTGTATGTATACTATATATATATATTTCTGATCTGTATCTCCAGATTTAACAACAGCACTTAGCATTCCATACGTATATTTGCTGCTGTTACGGGTACTCCTTGACTTAAGACTATTCACTTAGCAACTTCAAAGTTATGGCAGACAGGTCAGCTGTCCAAAGGCTACTTATGATCTGGTCCTGAACTTATGGCTGCTTCAGTGCCCTCATGGTTGTTTATCCTTACAACTGACTCAGGGATGCTGTAGTGCTCCCCACCTATCTTCCATCTCGCCCTGATTGTCTACAGGCCTGCAACCTGTTGCCATCCTACTGGTCCCCACACCTTCCTTTTCATCTTTTGAAGATCTCCAGAGCTTGTGGAAGGAGAACAGCACATCCTATTGCTGGGTCACATGGTGTGATCCCAGAAGTGGCTGCCATTTTCCAGGCAATTACATTAAATTGTAACTGCTTGGAATATGGTGGCTGCTTCCACAATTGTGCTGTGTGGCCTAGCAACAGAGTGGTTTGCTTTGCTGCTGTAATGTCTGCAACCCTACAAATATTACAATTCTTAACCCAACACAAGATAAAGGAGACAATATATAATGGCATATTTGCCTCAAAACTCCTAATTGTTTCCAATCTTTTCTTAACGCAGGCCTTCAATATCATTGAAAGCTTTTAAGTTGTCATTGTAGAAAGCCACTGATGGGTTTAAGCAAACTCTTCATAAATGCTTTTTCAACCTTTCTGCAGATGAATCAATGGCTTATAAACATTTAGCCTGCTCAAGGCTGAATATCTCTACCAGTAAGTGGTAACATCAAGTGGTTAAGTCAAAAGCTATCAGAATGACAGATAGGTCCAACAAAGAGGAAACATTTTACTATAGTATTTCTGGAGCTATGCCTCTATTTCATGTGATGATATTTTGAGAGTCCAACTTTTGTAGGAAGCCTACAGAAAAGGTGACAGAATGAGATACAACCAGGCCAGAAACATATTAACTGAGAGATCAGAGCAGCAAAAAGAAGCTACTCTGAAAAGTTAAAGAATCAATTCTCAACAAATGAACCAGCAAACATGTGGAAAACTCTGAAAAACATCACTGGCTTAAGCAAATCTCCTTCCCAGGCAGAAGGAAATCAACAACTAGCAGATGACCTGAATGTGTTTTACTGCAGGTTTGAAAAGAAACTACAGCTACCTATCTCCACAACCCACATCTCAAACACACCAACAACAGCCAAGCCTCCTACAACTGGCCCCAATCCATTGAGCTCACAACCTCTGGTAATCACAGAAAAAGAAGCGCAAGATCTATTACACAGACAGAAGCCAGGAAAAGCACCAGGGCCAGACAAGATAACTCCTTCTTGCTTAAAAGTCGTGCTGACCAATTGGCCCCCATCTTCACCCAAATCTTCAATAGATCACTAGAGATGTGTTATGTTCCTTCCTGCTTCAAACGTTCTACCATCATCCCAGTGCCAAAGAAGCCCTCCATCAAGGAACTGAATGACTACAGACCAGTTGCTCTAACATCTGGGGTTATGAAAATCTTTGAAAGACTTGTGCTGTCCCACCTGAAAACCATCAGGAATCCGCTGTTAGATCCCATGCAGTTTGCATACTGAGCAAATAGATCAACAGATGATGCTGTTAACATGGTTCTGCATTACATCCTACAACACCTTGAATCTCCAAATACCTATGCAAGGGTCCTCTTTGTAGGCTTCAGTTCAGCATTCAATACCATCGCTCCAGACATTCTTCTAAGTAAATTAAACCAACTCGTGGTACCTGAACACACTTGTAAGTGGATCATAAGCTTCCTAATAGACAGGAAGCAGCAGGTGAAGCTAGGTGGAATCACATCCGATACCCGTACAATCAGCACAGGGCCCTCCCAAAGCTGTGTGCTATCTCCATTTCTCTTCTCCCTATATACCAATGACTGCATCTCAAACAATCCATCTGTTAAAATACTGAAGTTTGCTGATGACACAACAGGATTGGTCTCATTTGAGACAACGATGAATCTGCACACAGACAGGAGGTTATACAACTTGCCTTGTGGTGTAACAGGAACAATCTGGAACTGAACACACTCAAAACAGTAGAAATGGTGGTAGACTTTAGAAGAAACCCTCCCATACTACCACTTCTTACAATATTAGACAACACAGTATCAACAGTATCAATCTTCAAATTTCTAGGTTCTACCATATCATATGACCTAAAATGGACATCTAACATCAAAAACATCATCAAAAAAGCACAACAAAGAATGTTCTTTCTGTGCCAACTCAGAAAGCTCAAACTGCCCAAGGAGCTGCTAATACAGTTCTACAGAAGAATTATTGAGTCTATCATCTGTACTTCTATAATTGTCTGGTTTGGTTCTGCAACCCAACAGGACAGACATAGACTTCAGAGGATAGTTAGGACTGCAAAAAAACAATTACAACCCACCTGCCTTCAACTGAGGACCTGTGTACTGCAAGAGTCAAAAAGAGGGCTGTGAAAATATTTACAGACCCCTCACATCCCAGACATAAACTCTTTCAACTCTTTCCCTCAAAACGATGCTATAGAGCACTGCACACCAGACAAAACAACTATACACAACAGTTTTTTTCCTGAAAGCCATCACTCTGCTAAAGAAATAATTCCCTCAATACTGTTCAACTATTTACAAAGTGTACACTACTATTACTGTTAATCTTCTCATCATTCCTTTTCACCTATCCCCTCCCACTTGATGTTTCCTAGTATGATTTGATTGTTGATTGTACCCTATGACTATCATTAAGTATTGTATGTTATGATTCTTGATTCTTAATGAATGTACCTTTTCTTTATGTATACTGAGAGTATTTACAGCAAGACAAATTCCTTGTGTGTCCATTCACACTTGGCCAATAAAGTATTCTATTCTATTCTATTCTATTCTATTCTATTCTATTCTATTCTATTCTATTCTATTCTATTCTATTCAGAGTTCCCTTCACTCTCCACTTTACAATCTAAGCCTGTGTGTCTAATTATCAGTATGAATATATCTTCTCTCCATTCATATCTATGAATGTGACTGCTAAGAGTCGCCAATTACTTGATGGCACATAATCAATCAGCCCTTTCATAGTCTCAATAGTTTCAGATGACTGAGCAAGGAATTTTTATGCTATCATCAGTTGCTCGATGTCTGCAGCACTCAGACTACATTCCCCAGAACCTCAAGGTTGCATGTGAATCATCCAGGGATTCAATGTGAACAGTTTCTGTTTATGTGTGAAATTTATTATTGCAACATTAATTGTAACATTTTGTTCAAATACAATGTATTTCATGAAAAGTACTATTTTATGGGTTCTGTACTGATTTTTTATATTGAGAAGGGTCCCTTGGTATCTTAAATTTAAAGACCATCTGCCAAGGTGGTGATTTTGAAACAATTTCCTCTTCTCAATCAACTTTTTACAGTCTTACTGATTAATATCACCATATCATCACCTACTTTGACTACAAATATATTTGCCTCATTTTAATTGACTGCTCATCTAAGTTTGTAATATGTATACCTGTCAGAATGAGCAATGTATAAACCAATTAAGCAGTGCAAGAATATAGAAGAGAGAATGGTATTACTGTATAAATAAAAGCAATCCCCTGCTACAGACCACAATAAAGGAGCAGATGGATGGAGATAAGATCTGCTGGGCAAAACAATATACTCACGTGACTTTGTTGAGTAGTACCTGTCGGCACTGTGAGACCAATACCAGAGAAGGAAAGTTTACACCTGGCACAAGATGAGATCATGCCAACGTGCTCTACCAATTTAGATACACACACATAAAAAAACAGAATCTGAGAACATATTAAGATTATATGAAGAATTCTTTTCTGATTCACAGCCTAGGGACTGATATCCCCATTACAAACATGCCATACAGACCAAGGTTAAATAGGCTTAGTTTCTATCTTATCCTAGATACCAGATGCAAAGATACAAAATGTCTTTTAGGATCTATGTTGCTAAAGCATCAGCATGGACATCACTTATACAGGTAGTCCTCGAGTTACAACCACAACTGAGTCCCAAATTTATGTTGCTAAGTGAAACATTTAAGTGAGTTTGTCCCCTTTTATGACTTTTCTTGTCACAGTTGTTCACATTGTATTTGTTAAGTAAGTAACACGCTTGTTCATTGAATCTCGATTCCCCATTGATTTTGCTTGACAGAAGGTAGCAAAAGCTGCCCTAGGACACTGAAACTGTCATAAATATGAGTCAATTGCCAAGCATCTGAATTTTGATCATGTCATCATGGGGATGTTGGAACAGTCATAACTGTGAAAAACTGTCATAAGTCATTATTTTCAATACCATTGGAACTTTAAACAGTCACTAAATGAACTGTTGTAAATTGAGGACAACCTGTATCAGCTAGAGTAGGTAAACCATTACAGTTTAATGCTACAATGCCTGTACTGAAAGGTGCCACAAAATTGATGGTCCAAAATACTGAACATTAAGTATATGGTTGAACAGACTATGGCATGAATTATTAGCCAATTGCATGGTGGAGAATTTTCCTTCCCAACTAAAGACATCACTTCATGCATTATTTCAGAAGGCAGAAAGCACTTTCACTGTAAGGAACAAGAAGTTGGACTCAACATCATTATGCTCTTCACCTCTGATAAATAATTGAGTCAGTTTCTTGTGCCTGCTTACCTCTTTATCATCACACATTGATGAAATAATGTGAGGATGTGAATCTGCTGCTACTTTTTAGTATCTCCATACTTCAGGATGAGATATATATAGATATGATTATTTACATAGCTTTTGGTTGGATTTTTCTGGATTTTGGGAGATTAATACTATAAGGTAGCCAAATACCAATTTTATCAGAACTTCAGAACATGCAAGAACACCATCTTTCTTTTGATTGTGTAGCAGCTTGAGAAAGAGGTGAGATTATATGACATGTCAAGAAAAAACTGATGTATCTCCTTAATTTTGAGGACATCATGGTATTTTAGTCATTCTAAGTATTTTGAACATCCTGAATACTGAGGTATGTTTCATGGAATGGGATTTCTTCAAGCTTTTTCTTTGATTTTATTGAGCAAACCATTCAGTGCCACCTTGGCAAGAGTCCCAGGCACTGAAAGCAGACAGACTGAGATGCAAATTACAAGTCTGTGCACTTTAATTGGCTTGTTGTAAATCTCATATGGAAGAGGAGGAAAAGATAAGCCCTTACTGCGGTTTCTTCCCCATACCCTAAAAACTTTAACCTAAGACTGTCTACTATTGACCTCACCGCTTTCCTAAGAGGTCTCTAGGGGGCATGCATAAGCGCACCAATGTGCCTACCGTCCTATCCTATTGTTTCTTTTATTTTTCTTATATGTATCCATGTATTCATAACTATGTTTTTACTTATACCTATTATCTTGTAAGCAATTGACAAACCAAATAAAATAAAAAATAAAATAAAATTATTTTTAAATGATGGCTATTGACTGTATATATATATATATATACATATATATACATATATACATATACATATACATATACATATACATATACATATACATATACATATACATATACATATACATATACATATACATATATATATATATATATATATATATATATATATATATATATATATA
>BLBF01000010.1:42907287-42948926 GCA_015471245.1 Laticauda colubrina | reverse complement strand
ATATATATATATATATATATATATATATATATATATATATATATATATATATGCTTTAAGTGGAAACAGCTTTTTTTGGTTGGACAGACAGTACTCAACATGGACCAACATATAACCTATTAAATTTATAATAAATTTATATTATAGGAATACAGGATGAATGCACTTGTTTAAAATTCCCAGTGTTCCCTAATATGGAATACATTTTGTTCTGTTAGAATGGAGAATATTTGATAAATGTATATATTGTTCCATTATATTAAGAATATTTCAAATGGGTATTTTAAATCAAAATCACAGTTATTAATTCATGATCTATTGGCCATCTGACTTCTAAGCTAGGAGTAACTAGAAGATTGCAGCTTTTAAATATAATAATTGGTTTTCTAAGAAGGCAAAGAACAACAAAATACAAACTACAAAATTTGAAAAAACGGGATGAAAAATTTCAGTTGTACCTTCTCTAGTGAAGTTAATCCCTATTCCCTATGACTACTAGAGAATGAAAACAAAAAGGGTGTGCTACTCCTGTTTCTTTGTGCTCATGTTTGCATGAATTAAAAACCCTGGTGGTTGAATTCACACAACACAATGTCAAAACAAAGCAAGCCACATTAAGTCATTGCCCCGTGTATAAACTCATCTCTAGAAATATAGAAGCATAGAAAATTAATGGTAGAAAAAGCCTAATGGTTCATCAAGTCTGCCCTTTGAGTTTTTTGTTTTTTGTTGTTTTCTTTTTAATTTATTTATATATTTATTATTTGTTTAATTCAATAGATTGAATTTGCAAGTTAACCTATGATGCTTAAGTTGTCATAGAGCAGGGCTGTCTAATTCCCAGCCTGTAGGCTGGATGCATCATGTGCTGACCATGCAAAGCAAAAGGGGAAAAAGTCCCGATGTATCATGTGATGTCGTTGTGATGATGTTTGACATCCCTGTCATAGAGTAAGAGCACAATACCACAGCAGTGGAAGTCATGTTTTTTTAAAAAAATCTGCAAAATCTTTGGAGACTATTATGGGAGTGACCACATTTATGAGTTCATAGTTGGAAGAACTAAGCCAGATTCACCAGATAAGTCACAATTTGTTTTTCATGCAGTCTTTAATATAAATAGACTTAATAACCCTTTTAATTTATACTCAAATATCTCACTGATATCTCTGAATTTTCACCATATTTTTACACTGGGTTGTGCAACTGGACTACTTGGAATATGAAGCTATGAATAGCTTTTGGAAAAAAATCATGGCTCAAATTTTAATGGGAATAATAGATCTGCTTAAAGGGAACTGAAACAGCTGCGAGTTTATGACATGAAAATAAATAGTATACTAAAATATTGCACGAATCATATATATTCCAGCAATGACCTTAAAATAATTAAAAATTGATGCTTTGAGCATAATAGGGCTCTGCAATCATATTTAAATTTAATAACTTTTTGGAAAGAGGAAACTTGAATCAAAAGGTCATAACACACTTTAATTGCATGACAGTCTATTTACTCTATTCCCAAAGTGAAAAAAGTCTAATTTCTAAAAGACCAAACCAATAATTACATATTATGAAACTGTTTTACGGTAGTCAATACCTAATTTCTAAATATTGATTAGCATTTAGACATTTAAAAACATACCCTATAGCAACAATAATATATTTATCATACTACTTTTCTCTCCTTACTGACTCTTGTAAACATTAACAATATTGATTAGAAGCATGTGACCAAAAGGTCAAACTATTGGAATGATTATAGTATAGGACTACAATCATTTAGTTATTTCAGCAATGGAGTTATTTCTACAAATTTAGATTATTTGTCTTCTGGAATACTAGAAGCCTGATTTAAAAAAAACCTCTTTACTTTAAAAAAATAATGTTTTAAAATGTAAAATTGTAGTATAAGAGTTACCAAGTTCAAGGATATTTCCACAGTATTTGAGTTCAACATACTTGGGGCAAGGGGTATGTTCAGTTGTACAAATTATATGTGTGAACAATCTTTTGTAATAAATCCAACTTGCTTTAAATGTGATGAGAAAAATATTACAGTTGTTACATGATAAATTAGGTCAACAAGTTTGATTGTACAAATAGAAATCTTGCTTACTGTGTGTTACATGAATAGAATTGGAGCTAATTCACAGGAGTGAATATAAACACAGTGAGGAAGAATGGGGTTTTTTTTTTTTTCTGTTCTTGCTGCACAACTGTTTACTAATCAGGAAAAAAAAAGTCTGCTTCAGTAATAGTTCTCTATTTTAGGCAGTGAAAACTCCTCCCAAGAACATGGGGGGGGGGGGAAACCCTGAACTTCTGGTATTAAGGACAATGCATGAGGTGAACACAGATTTTGTCGGCCAGCATAGTAGCCACAGCATGGCAGTAGCCAAGAAGTGTGAATCTTCCCTGCTATTTTTGAAAGATACTTGGGCCTTGATGCCTTTTAATTTACAAATACTGGAAAGAAAGGTGAACTGGGAATGACCAACAAGCATATGCATACAAAGTTCCAGAAAGTTCATGATCTGGATGATTCCATTTTTTCAAACAGTGATTTCTAAAAGATAATGGAGATAACAAGAGATATATTATCATAAAAACAGTTTTTTAAGAAAGAGTAATTTGACTTTGAAATTCTATTTCGGTTTCCACTCTATCATTTGGCTTGGATTTTGTAGCCACTAAGTGTTTTTTTTAAGTGCCCCAGTTAGCCCTTATTTAGATGCATTTCTTTTAGTTTGGGCTTTAGAATCACATATACACTTAATAGTGTATATCATAATATTCACCAATTAGCTTTTACCCATTATTGAGATGTGTTTGGGGGATTTAGCCTGCTCGCCTTTGACAAGTACTGTTTCAGGCTATTACCTCTAGTAGGAAAGACCAGAAGAACCATCACTAATTTAATAAGTCATTTGCAGTCAGTGTACATTCACATGCATGGCTTATTCTTTGAGATAAGCCTACTTTAGTGCCTGTTATCAATGCATGTGAGCTGGTAGGAATAAATAACATTACTATAGCATAGTACATTAAAACAAACTTTCTGTTGAAATATGGTAACCATAAACCAGCATAGTTTTCTACTCAATCTAGATTTTGTGCACAACTTTTTCCATTAACTGAGTGAATACACAAAGATTTATTTATTCCTCTGCAACTGAGGATAAAAACTGGATGGTAATACTGCTATGCTACGTCCATAGAATTTGGATCACCCTTTTTCTAGCATTGCAAAATTGCCTGTCCAAACCAGCCGAACAGGTTTGTTTGCTCCCATGGCACACACAAGCATGGGATTGGACTGGTTGCAGTATTCCAAGAAGGGCTGCAACAGAAGCAGACCTACTTTGGATTTATGTTGTTGTTTGTTATTGTTCTTGTTGTTTGTCCTGATCTTGCCCTGTGCTGAGTCCTCTTTCAGTCCTCATTACTTTATCTCCACCACTTGTCTGTTGTTTCCCATAAGTCTTATTTTTCAGGCTACTGGTTACAATGTCTCACTTATTCAACTATTCAAGACATGTAAGTGCTATTAATTTTTGTCAAAGTCCATGCTTTTTGTGGTTTAGTACATTTGGTGTTTGTTCTAGAAAATTTTCCCTACCTGCTCCTTAAGGTCCTCTCTTTTTTAGCCCACTCCTTTTCTATTCTGTTATGACTTGCTTCACATTCCAGTGAGAGAGAGAGAGGGAGAGGGAGAGAGGGAGGGAGAGAACAACAACAACAACAATAAGCATCTCTTCCTAAATTTTGGTTTGTTTGCATGAGGTTAGCTCATGAGCTACTGTTCAGAATACAGAATACCCACTGCCACGTTTTTTTACAATTCCTCATCTTTACTTTCTAGGAAACTGACTCTTGCAAAGGATAGTGCAGGACAGAAATGAAGTAGGAAGAGGCCATGAGTCAGTCCTGGATTCATCTTTAGACGGACTTTACAGGGCTGCCACAATGGGGGATGGGCAAACTGTGGGAACGGGAAAGTAGCGAAAGGAGTTTAGTCACAACAACATTTTTTTACATGAGCTCAAGGTCAGGCTACCGGAACCTGGAGAGGTGATTGAACTTTGGTGGCACCTGAGAAGGGAGATTGATTGGCCATGTGATGTGGATGTCACTGGACAGGGAAGCATGTGGGTAGGGAAAACTGCAGGATTTCAGATTCGGGTTTTCCCCAGATGTGCCAAAATGACTTTTCTAATAAATTCTTATTTTGATGGACTTTGTCTCAGAGTTCTGAATTGTAATGAGGCATAACTTGGAATGCTGACACCATGTTTGTTCCCTTCAGTAGGCCAGACATGTCTGAGTAGTCCATATGGGGCTTACTAGATTTGTACTTTTCTGTGCTTTTCAACAGCACATTCAAATTATCATATATCTTTCAATCTAAAATATTATGCTTTGATCATGGAAAAGTAAGTGGGCATAGAGCTGGTGTTAACAGATGTAGAATGGCTTAGGGATACATAAATGGAAACAAATCATAAGTCAGCTAACTATTATAAAACAATTTTAAGAACTTTTTCTTGCTACCATGAGATTAGCAGAATGTAGTAAAATCATGCTGACATTAACTTTAAAGGTTAATGAAACATTTTTATACTAGCAAAAAAGTTCAAACAATATGCCTCCCTACTTTGCACAAATTTATACATAAATATCTGAAATAATATAAAACATGCTAATAAAGTAAAACTCATAGGGAATATCAAAATACTGTAAAAGGTGAGTGATAAGATTTTTATAAAGTTTTATGTTTTGAAGAGCTTAGCGGAGATCACTAAAAGAATTATCAATTCACTGGGAGCATTTCCTTTCCAAAATTATCGAGAATATTTTAAAATAGTGGCATATTAAAAATTAGAGAGAAGGGGTTTCAAAAGTGAGTAACTGACCACATAAATGGCAATCCAAGAAAGAAATGTTCCTCAACTATGGACTGAGCTAACTACGTGTAAGACTCCCATCTACAGGTAGGCTACATCTCACACAGCTGGAAAGGAAGCATTTGATAGTCACCTTGTCAGTCTCCTGAGACAAAGGGGAAGTGTGATAAAAGCACACAGTGGATTATACATCCAAAACTAAAACCAAAACCACAGAAATTAATGGTGAAGTATAAGGATAAGATGTACTCAGAGACTAGTACAAATCTATAAGAAATAAAGCCACAAGGACATAATTCACATGTTAGATGTTTTTACACTAGTTTAAAATATAGGAAACCAACAGGTAGAACTTGATTTCTCAACATGGGAGATCTATGTCATAGACATCACAGAAAGAAATTGGAATATGTACAGATAGTCCTCATCTTATGACTATAATTAAGCTAAAAATTTAAGTTGCTAAGCAAGACAATTGTTAAGTGAGTTTTGTCCCAATTTACAACCTTTCATGCCACAGTTTTGTGAAGTGAATCTGGTTTCTCAAATGACCTTGGGACACTGCAACCATAATAAATGTGAATCAATTGTCAAGTATCCGAATTTTGATCAGGTGACTATGGGAGTGCTACAATGGTCATAAGTGTGAAAAATTATCTAAGTCATGTGGAAAGGGAACTTCATGAAGACAGTGGTGTCACTCAAGCAGGAAAAGAAGGAAAAGGAATGTCAGGCCAGCCATAAAACAAACTTACATAGGAAAAGGAATCAAATAAAAGATACTAAAGAATCACTTTAGACAAAAGCCCAAGTAATTAAGAAAACAAGACAAATAAGAAAAGAAAATCCTCACAAACACAGAACATGTCAAATAAGCAAAACAAACAGATAAAAGACACAAAAATACATAAATTACAAAAGAGACAGACAGGAGATTGCCACAAAACAAATATAAAAAATATAAAAAACCATTGTAAAGCTGAAAGAGATTAGGAAAAACGATAATACAATCAAACCACCCCACAGAGTATGCCTTCCACACCCCGTGAAGTTTGCCCTTCAGAGGGAATAAAGACAAACTCCGATAGGATTTGAAACATTAAACACAAATACATTCACACACAAAAGGAGAAAAGGGTATAAAAACCAGGGACTTACCATACGAAGGTAGCTAGCCCAGGTATGCAGACTTCTTGCTGTCCCTCGCCTTCCTGAAAAATAAAAAGATCCAGTTTTCAAGCAGTTGTCTGTATCCTTGCGAATGGGAAAATCAAATCCTTGAAAGAAAGGCATTTTCAGTCACTTTTTTCACTGCCATTGTAACTTCGAACAATCACTAAACAAATGGTTGTAAGTCAGGGACTACCTGTAAATTATTTCAGTATGTTTCGTAGGAGGAATAAAAGGAAAGACAACAATAAGTTTATTTTAATCTGGGGACTTCCTGTTTTGAGCTTCCCGAAAGATGGACCACTGACCGCAATCATGCATGGCTTTGATTCATGCTTCAGCATCGGAGACCCCCAATCCTTTGGATTCGGTGCAGAAACTACCTCGTCGGGGTGGCGGAGAAAGGGGAGACCATCAGCTGGGTAGAGGGGAGTCACTAATCCCCTCCCAGGGTTGGCAATTGCTCCCTCCCTCACCACGCCTGAAGTGGTGGTGTAAAATGGCCACCCTGAAGATTCGACTGGAATAAGATTGTGCAGGAGAGAGAGAAAGAAGCAAACAGCAGGAGGAACGAGACGATATAATCAACTGGAAGATACCCCTAGATTAACATTTCAAAGAATCTTTAAGAAAGGATCTAAGCAGCGAAGAGAAAAAAAAAAAGGTGTGAATTGCTTTTGATAGCATCGGGGCTTAGAAACCACAAAAGGTAGAAGCTGGAGAAGGAACTATACTTGGATAAGTATACTTTGACTTATATATTGGCACTAATAAAGCTGAACTATATACTGTTAAAGAGGAAATTTAATATCAACGGGATTTCATCTTTTTCTTGTTGGAAAATTGTGGTTTAAAAAGCTCTGAATAATCGAGAAGAAAAAAGAAAAGAGGGGTGAAGACTTAGCATAATAAAGAGTGCCATCTCAGTTAAAGGGCCTGTCACATAGGCCGACGGATGGAAAACGTATGTAAAAAGGACACAGCGGATGAGAAAATATTCCATCCATTGTTATCCGCTCTCAAAAGTGCCCCAAATTTCATAAGCAGAGCGGACAAAAACGGAAAGGAACGGACGGGGGGAGGATGTAGCGAGGATGTTAAGCGGATGCTCCACGGAAGCCTAGCGGATAGAAGCGGATGGAACTGGATGGCACATCTGCAGGGCTTCCAGGGGAGCACAGCGAAGCGGACACACAACGAAAGGAACGGATGCAGAGCGGATGCCTAGCGGAAGAAGCGGATGCATCACGGAAGCCTAGTGGATGCCTAGCGGATGCCTAGCAGATGCAAAGCGTTCACTGCGCATGCGGGGAAGATGCATTGCATCAGCCCTGTGGATATAAAGGGAAGCAGCTCGCAAGCAGGTCACAATTCAGAGGAAAGACCTGCTGCCAGACACAGCTCCAGCCAGCCAACAACCATGGGGAAGAAGAGGAAGCCTGTGCCATCTGCTGCCAGCCCTGGCAAGAAGGACAGGGCCACCATCCCACCCCCTGGCCCTGACACTGCTTCTGCTGGGGCTTCTGTTGCTCGGGCTAACTCTTCTGGTGCTGGGGCTTCTGCTGGCGCTGCTCCTGGGGCTGGGGCTTCTGCTAATGCTTACCCTGCTGGTGCTTCTCCTGGTGCTAGGGCTTCTGCTGGTGCTTACTCTGCTTGCACTGCTCCTGGTGCTGGTGCTTCTGCTGGTGCTTACTCTACTGGCGCTGCTCCTGGTGCTGGTGCTTCTGCTGGTGCTTACTCTGCTGGCGCTGCTCCTGGTGCTGATGCTTACTCTGCTGGCGCTGCTCCTGGTGCTGCTGGTCCTGCTGGTGCTCCTAGTCCTGCTGGTGCTCCTAGTGCTGCTGGTGCTTTCTCTGCTGCTGCTGATCCTGGTCCTGCTGGTCCTGCTGGTGCTACTGGTGCTAACTCTGCTGCTGCTGATTCTGGTACTGCTGGTGCTGCTGGTCCTGCTTTTGCTGCTACTGTTGTTGCTGCTGGTGCTGCTGGTGGTGGTGTGGAGGACCAGCCCCTACAACCTTGAAGCCCTTCTGATGAGGGCCCAGATGGCCGTCAGAGGGAGGAAGAGGCATACGAGTGAACGGGAGAGGAGGCAATACTCCATCGAAGAGGTACATGAGGATGAGGTGCTCGAATGGCTGAGGGAGAACGAGTATATTTGGCGGAAGGGACACAGGCTCTATCGAGACACCAAAAGGAAGCAGACTGCTTGGAGAGAGAAGGCGGAGAGCCTAGGCTACACTTTGGAGGTCCTCCTCGGCTGGTGGAAGCACATGCACACCTGGTACGGGAAGCTGCACCTCAAAAAATCTGGCAAGGCCATGGTCAAGCTGACGAACCGGGAGGCCTACATGATGGCCAAGTGCAGCTTCTTGGAGGGTGAGATCCGCCACCGAGGAGCAGCCCCTCTGACAACCCTCTCTCTCAGGCAGCCCACAGAGAGCCAGTCCTCTTCTGGCCAAGAGTCAGCTCCTGTGTCCAGGCAGGTATCTGTGGAGCGTCCCACGACGGAGACCCCCAGACAGATGCACTCCCCATGGCGGAGCGTGTGGAGGACCCCCTGACGCAGTGGGAGCAAGGAGAGGGTACTTCCACCAGAGACCAACCCACATCCACCCCCAGCTCCACCTCCACAGAAAGCAGGCAGAGAGCCAGACCAGAGGGGCAGAGCCACACTGTCCTGCTGGAGATCAGGGACACCATCAAAAGTAGCATAGATCTCCTCTCTCAGCTGGTACACACAGACATACCATCCTCAAATCGCAAGCCCTTCCTCACCAACGTCAACCAGACCCTCATGGACATGTCCGAATCACAGTACCAGGTGATAAAGGAGAGGATCACCGGTCTTCTGCACAACCCTCCAGGCCCAGCTGAACCTGCTCCCACCAAGTCCAGGTCTGCTCCTCCACCCCAGGTGATGTCACAGCCCTTCCAAGACTTTCCACAGGCCCTCACCTACCAAGGCTACGGCTACCAGGAGCTCCAGCACCACAGGCAGCCCTTCCCAGTCCAGGCACAGGTTCATCGAATGCCACCGGTGCCACCAATGCCACAGATGCTACCCACGCCACAGATGCCACCCATGCCACAGATGCCACCGATGCCTCACCTAGCTCACCTGCAGACCAGACAGCCCCACTACACTCCTCCTTCCTCCACCACACAGCCAAGCCCGGCCTCAGAACATTTGTCATCAGTCTTGGGACTGACACCTCATGTCATGGAGGAAGGACTCTCAACATCACAGGACTAAGCCAGCTCTCTGAGAGCTTCCTCCACACACCATCCCCTGTTGAACTCGCGGGGCCAGGCACCCCAATGCCACCTCAGGCCAGCACTCCAGCAGCAGCCACCTCCACAGCACATGGCACCTTCACCCCTGAGACTATGGGCATGCCTCAGAGTGACTGAGAAGAGTGCCAGAGACTGGGTGGCTACCTGTTGAGTTTATCTTTGCTTGGGACACTTTACTTGGGTCATTTTCTTTTACAGTTTGTTATTAATAAAGATTATCTTTGCTTCACACACTTGCTTCAGTTCTTTTAGTCAATAAAGTCTTATTGGAAACTTTTAGAAATGCTTCAAGCCTTTGCATGCTTGTGGGATGGGTAAGGATAGCAGTGGGATGGGCAGGGATACCTGTGGGATGGGTAATAGCTGTGGGATGGGCAGGGATACCTGTGGGATAGGTAGGGATACCTGTTGGATGGGTAATAGCTGTGGGATGGGTTAAAATAGCAGTGGGATGTGCAGGGAGACCTGTGGGATGGGTAATAGCTGTGGGATAGATAAACCTCCAGTGCAAGCATAGTGGGACTGTATGGTCCACCCTCCCAGGTGCCACACCTATGGCCCTTTATCATCAATAACAATTTAATCATTCATCAACACATTTCAACATAAACACAACTCTTTTTTAAATGCCCTGTTCATTGTAGGGCCACTCAACATACATGGCACAATCTCATCAGTGTGATGAGACAGGCTCAAGGAAGCATCCATTAAGCATCTACCATCCTGTCTTGCCACTCCACTGCTCCAGCTGGGGAGTTGCACCAGTGTTTCAGAAGGTTACACTGCTTCTTCCCTTCACGTGAAGCTCTGTTGGGGCCTTGCACATCCACAGTGTCTATCAGGTTTCGCCCTTGCCTCCATTCACCTGGCTTCATGTCCCCATTGCCTTGTTGGAGGTCCACGAACCTGTTCTGCAACACTGGGTAGCGGGTGTGCATGAATTGTGAAGGATGCAGCAAGCTTCCATGATGTTCCTCACAGTCTGTGGGTGATGCTGCATGGTGGTGAGAAGTACCTGGAACCTGTTGGCCAGGATGCCAAAGGCGTTCTCCACCACCCACCTTGTTGTGGACAGCCTGTAGTTGAAGATCCTCTCTTCACGGGTGAGGCATCTGGAAGTGTAGGGCTTCATGAGGTAGGTTCTGAGGGAGGAGGCGTCATCCCCCACGATGAAGTAGGGCACATCTTGTGTGTCGTTGGGCAGGGGGTCTGGATCTGGGAAGCCCATGATGAGGTTGCGTTCCAGCCGCTCCTTGAGGTGACTGGCGTTGTATATCTGGGCATCTGAAGATGAGCCGTTGCCTGAAGCATCGATGTACATGAACATGTAGTCAGCATCGACCATGGTGAAGAGGATGATGCTGAAGAAGCCCTTGTAGTTGTGATAAGTGGACCCTGACTTGGCTGGGGCTTTGCAAACCATGTGCTTGCCATCTATGGCTCCAACGGTGTGGGTGAAGTTCCACTTCTGATACCACTGTTCTGCAACTTTCTTCCAGCCTTTTTCAGTGGAGGGGCACTGGAGGAGCTCCGATGATGGCCTGCACCACTTCTCTGACCACAATGCTGAAGGTGTTGTGTGGCACCCTCCAGGCATACTGCATGCTCCTGTACATGGTCCCTGAGGCCAGGTGGCGCAGAGTCAGTGCCACCTTCAGCCCGGGGTCCAGGCTGGGCCAGAAGTTGGTGTTTGCCTTGGTCAACCTGGGTCTCAGCCACTCCACAACTTCGTCAAACATGGCTGGCGGCATCCTCATGAAGTTCTGGAATGCACGAGAGTCTTTGTTCCTCAGCTCCACCATCAGCTTGTTATACAGTCCATTCTCGGCTCTTCTCACGATCCATCTTCGGACACAGACACTTCTTGGACGCCTCCTTTTCTTCCCGTAGAACAGGTGAAAGAGCCTGTAGATGGCTTCGCACTGTTGTAGAACGATGATGGCTACCAAAAGGAGTGTGTGACGATCCATGGTGGAGATGACTGGATGCTGTGGAAGAGCAAGAGCAAGAGCAAGATGAAGGCTGAAGAGGTCTGCACAGTAGGGCTGCTGGACTGAAAATGAGATCCAGGTGATTTCCTCCCCCTTTTTATAGGAAATATAGGTTTTCCGCTTGGTGTCCTTTTGCATCCTCTAGGCATCCTGCAAACATCCTAAATATCCGAGATACGGCCCCTATATGAACATTTTTTCCGTTTTAATGCTTTGTATGCGAGCTGCATCCATTTTCATCCTTTCTATGTCCGTGCTACTAATACTGCATGTCCGTTCCGCGTGCGTTTCACTTCCTCCATGTCCGTTTTCCGCTGGAGCGGATGCAAGTTGCGCGGATGCGCAGCGGATGCCTACCGGATATAGCGGATGCGTAACGGATGACTATGGACGTCTAACGGATGTTCCCCGTATGCGTAGCGGATGTAGAATGGACGCGTTGGATACATTTTCCGCTCAAAAAGTTTTGTGCAGCTCAAAACCTTTTGAGTGGATGAAATGTCAATAGACAGATGTTTGACAGATAGAGAGTATGAAAAACGGACGCAGTGAGTACAGAACGGATGCATCGCGTTAAAAATCAACGGATGGCAAGTGTTTCTCTCCGTTTTACATCCTCTTTCCATCCATTGGTGCTGTGTGACAGGGGCTTTAACTCCACTTGCTTTTCTTTTCAAAAAACTCTTGTTTCTTGAAATTGCATGGAAATTGATACAATAAAGCAAGAACATTGAAAAATTGAAACATTGTAACAAAGAAAGAATTAGGAAGATTTGCCTTTGGATTAGTTGCTGATTCTGACATGAATTTGGCACTGGATTAGCAGAGACTTAAAAACTTGAGAGGAAGAAAAGTTGACTGTTGGAAATAAACTTTAAAGATACTATTTGGATTAAATTGTGAATCAGAAAGTTGTAAAATGGCAATTTATCTTCTGGCATTGAAAATGGAACTCAAAAAAATGAAAGAAACACTACAAGAATGAGGTGAATCATGGTGTTTTGCTTTAAAATTTATTGAAAATGTGACAGCAGAATATGAACAACAAAGACAAAAGGCAGAAGAGGAGGTGGAGTAAATCAGAAGAGACCATCTTTAGAGATCATTGAGAATCAAGAACTCTCAAAAGAAAGAAGAAAAGAGTTGAAAATAAATACAGGAGATTTAAGAAATTAAATAAAAGGGGGAAAATCTGAAAAATTAAAAAAGGGAAAAAGAGTCAGCAGAAATTCAAAGGGTGAAAGGAAGCTATAAATACAGAGAGGGATAAAAATTGGAATGAAAGAACAAAGCAGAAAAAACAGGAGGAAAGAAAGGACAAGAAACAGGATTTGGAAACAAAGAAATATGGGAATTGTAAAAAAAATGGAGAAATCCTTAATTGGGCACAGAGATAATGGGTGATTATTATATAGAAAGGGGATTCTGCAAGGTATTGAGGAGTAATACAAATAAATTTATAGTTACAAAATAGGGACTTATAGACTGACAAGATGGAAAAACAGAATTGTTATTTTTCGGATAACGGAATCTAATGCTCTTCCTCTTTATGTAGAGATATTATTGTAACAAATAATGGAATAAGTATATTAGATATATTGAAATATTTTTAAGATTGGAATGTTGGCTTTTTTGGTTTAAATAAGAATGGAAAAATTCGTGGAATATGTGTATTAAAAATGTGGAAATAAATGAAATGATATAGGAGGAGAGCTGAAATGGAATTAACTTTAGGGTTCAGGATTGTTTTACTGTTTGAATGAAAAGATTAATATGTTCTTTTTTGTGGGGGGGAAATTGAATGAAATTTAAAAGGAGAAAAATCATGCAGAATCTGATTTATATATGCTATGTAATTTTAAAGGGATTATTAAGTTTAATGTTTTAGCTAATAATGTTAAATGTTTTAACGAGATTTAAAAGGGTTGAAAATAAATGAATTTATAACTTAGAGGTGACGCACTTATACTGAGATTTCAGGAGGAAAACCAATTTATAGAAGAAGTGTTATTTTTTAAATTAGAATATTAGATGAAATATACAAATGTGACAGTTAAAAGTACTAAAGTATAATGATTATGAAGTTATCATAAGTGAATTAAATAATGAGATAAATATTTGGTAATACAATAAGATAGAATATTTATAAAAGCACTCTTAAGATAAGGAATTGGATATAAAAATTGAATATGTAACCATGATTATATTTGTACGTATATGTGAAACCTGTAATCATGCTGTTCACTAAAAAGAGACGTTAAAATATGGAAAACTGAATAAAACTTGTTAAAAAAAAGTAAATTCATTTTAATCTGGGCAGAAGATATGAATGAGGTCTTTATGCCCAAACTTTCAAACAGAAAACATGAATCAGAGGTCCAACAAACTTCTGTACTTTCTTGCTGACAACATCATTTGTCAGAGAGTAAAAGAAAGAGTCTACTATCCTGGATCTTTTTCCTAAAAAGAAAAAAATTAGCTGAAGAAGTAAAAAATGATTGGACTCTTGGAAAAAAGTGACTATGCTTTTTGAGTTTGTCATATCAAATAGAAGAATGAGGCCAAAGAGGACATTTATTGGATTTCAGAAGAGCAGATTTTGGTTAATTTAGACAAAAGGTATCCATATGCAATGGTTAAAACCATATCCAATGGTTTTAAATCCTGAAGAAAACCGGTGTCCAGAAAAAATGGAAAATTGTCTAAAACAAGATATTGAAGGTCAAATTTCAAATAATTATTGCAGAAAAATCTAAAAATAGAAATAGCAAGACCACTTAGACTTATATACCGCTTCACAGTGCTTTACAACCCTCTCTAAGTGATTTATATTGTCAGCATATTTCCCGCAACAATCTAGGTCCTCATTTTACCAAACTCGGAAGGATAGAAGGCTGAGTCAAGTTTGAGCTGGTGAGACTTGAATTGCTGGCAGCCAGCAGTCAGCAGAAGTACCTGCAGTACTGCATTCTAATCACTGCACCACCACGGCTTTAACCACTATGCCACCACGGCAATGTGGATGTGCACAAACTTTATGAAATACTGAAAAGAAAAGGGAATGGAAGGAAGAATGTATAACCAAAGGAGGATACAAACAGTCATCAGAAACACTGGACTATATCAGAAAAGTTAAAGCTGAAAAATGAATTAAAACTTGAGAAAAGCGTCCAAAACAACAAAAGAAAAGCAGAGGTTCTAGGTCAGTTGTGAGGAGAAAGGGATCAATTGGTAATGACATATTGAGAAACTGTAGAGCATCTTAGTTGATATTTTAAGCCCCTGTCACACTGCACCAACGGATGCAAAGAGGATGTAAAACGGACAAAAAACCTTGCCATCCATTCGAAAACGCGATGTACTCACTGCCTCCGTTTTGCTTCCTCTCTATCCGTCCAGCATCCGTTTATTGACGTTTCATCCGCTCAAAAAGTTTTAGGCTGCTTAAAACTTTTGCGTGGAAAATGTATCCAGTTTGTCGTTATGCATCCGCTACGCATCCACTACGCATCCATTATGCATCCGCTATATCCGCTAGGCATCCGCTGCACATACACGCAACTCGCATCCGCCCGGATGCAGGGAGGAAGCGGAATGGACGCGGAACAGATGCAGAACGGATGCAGAACGGATGCAGAATGGAAACAAAACATTTAAAACGGAAAAAACGTTCGCAGAGGGGACCTATCTCAGATATTAAGGATGTCTAGAGGATGCCTAAAGGATGCCTAGAGGATGCCTAGCGGAAAACCTATACTGCCTATAAAAAGGGGGAGCAACTCATCTGCATCGCACTTTCAGACCAGCAGACCAGGGTGCAGTCCTCTGCAGCCTTCATCTGACTCTTGCTCTTCCACAGCATCCAGTCATGTCCACCGTGGATTGCGACAAAATCCTTTCGGCAACCAACATCCTTCTGCAACACTGCGAAACCATCTACAGTCTCTGTGAACGGTACTACGGGAAGAAAACGAGGCACCCAAAAAAAGTCTGGCTCCGAAGATGGTTTGCCAGAAGAGCACAGTACGTACTTTACGACAAGCTGATGGTGGAGCTCAGGAGCGAAGACCCTCAGGCGTTCCAGAACTTCATGAGGATGCCTCCAGCCATGTTTGATGAAGTTGTGCAGCGGCTGACACCCAGGTTGACAAAGACAAACACCAACTTCCCGCCCAGCCTGGAACCTGGGCTCAAGGTGACACTCACTCTGCGCCACCTGGCCTCAGGGACTACTTACAGGAGCATGCAGTACGGCTGGAGGGTGCCACCCAGCACCATCAGCTTTGTTGTCAGAGAAGTGGTGCAGGCCATCATCGAAGAATACAAGGAGGAGCTCCTCCAGTGCCCCTCCACTGAAGAAGGATGGAAGAAAGTTGCAGAGCAGTGGTATCAGAAGTGGAACTTCCCCCACACCATTTGAGCCATAGATGGCAAGCATGTGGCCTTCAAAGCTCCAGCCAAGTCGGGGTCCACTTATCACAACTACAAGGGTTTCTTCAGCATCATCCTCTTTGCCATGGTCGATGCTGACTACAAGTTCATGTGCATCGATGTTTCAGGCAACGGTTCATCTTCAGATGCCCAGGTATACAACGACAGTCACCTCAAGGAGGGGCTGGAAAGCAACCTCATGGTGGGCTTCCCAGATCCAGACCCGCTGCCCAATGACACGCAAGATGTGCCCTACTTCATCGTGGGGGATGATGCCTTCTCCCTCACAACCTACCTCATGAAGCCCTACACCTCCAAATACCTCAACCCGTGAAAAGAGGATCTTCAACTACAGGCTGTCCAAGGAAAGGTGGGTGGTGGAGAACGCCTTTGGCATCCTGGCCAACAGGTTCCAGGTACTTCTCACCAACATGCAGCATCGCCCAGAGACCATGAGGAGGATCGTGGAAGCTTGCTGCATCCTGCACAATCTCATGCGCACCCGCTACCCAGTCTTGCAGAACAGGCTCGTGGACCTCCAGCAAGGCAATGGGGACATGGAGCCTGGGGAATGGAGGCAAGGGCAAAACCTGATCGACACAGAGGATGTGCAAGGGCCCAACAGAGCCTCACGTGAGGCGAAGAAGCAGTGCAACCTCCTGAAACACTGGTGCAACTCCCCAGCTGGAGCGGTGGAGTGGCAAGACAGGATGCTAGATGCTTAATGGATGCTTCCTTCAGCCTGTCTCATCACACAGATGAGATTGTGCCATGGATGTTGGGTGGGCCTACAATGAACAGGGCATTTAATAAAGAGTTGTGTTTATGTTGACATGTGTGGATCAATGCTTACATTGTAATTGATAATGAAGGGCCATAGGGGTGGCACCTGGGAGGGTGGTCCCAATGTCCCAATGCTTGCACTGGAGGTTTATCTATCCCACAACTATTACCCATCCCATAGGTATCCCTGCCCATCCCACAGGTATTCCTTCCCATCCCACAGGTATCCCTTCCCATCCCACAGGTATCCCTGCCCATCCCACAGGTATCCCTTCCCATCCCACAGGTATCCTTTCCCATCCCACAGCTATCTTAACCCATCCCACAGGTATCCCTTCCCATCCCACACCTACCTTAACCCATCCCAAAGGGATCCCTGCCCATCCCACTGCTATCTTAACCCATCCCACAAGCATGCAAAGGCTAAACCATTTCTAAAAGTTTCCACCCAGACTTTATAGAAAAAAATTAATGAAGCAAGTGTGTGAAACAAAGATAAACTTTATTAATAACAAGCTGTAAAATAAACATGACCCAAGTCAAGTGTCCAAATAAAGTCCACAAATATCCAGGCAGCCAGTCTCTGGCACTCCTCTTGGTCACTCGGAGGTGTGTGCCCAGTCTAAGGTGTTAGGGAGCAGGTGCTGTGGAGGTGGGTGCTGCTGCAGTGCTGGTCTGAGGTGTTATTGGAGTGCCTAGCCCCGAGAGGACAACGGGACGGTGTGTTGAGGAAGTTGTCGGACAGCTGACTCAGCCCCGTGATGCTGAGAGGTCCTTCCTCCATGCCATGGGGTGTCAGCCCCAGTACTGAGGACAGAGGTACTGAGGCCGGGCTTGGCTGTGGATGGAGGAAGGAGCAGTGTAGTGGGGCTGCCTGGTCTGCAGCGGGGTGAGGACTGTCGTGGTTGGCATCGGTGTCATCATTGGAACCGGTGGCAACGGTGTCACCCGATGACTCTGTGCCTGCATTTGTAAGGGCTGCTGTCTGTGCTGCTGGACCTCCGGGTAGCTGTAGCCCTGGGAGGTGAGGGGCTGTGGGAAGCCTTGGTATGGGAGGGACATCACCTGGGGTGGAGGAGCAGACCTGGACTGGGTGGGAGCAGGTGCCTCTGGGTCTGGAGGGTTGTTAAGCAGCGTGGTGATCCTCTCCTTCACCACCTGGTACTGGGGATCCGCCATCTCCTTGAGGGTCTGGTTCACATAATTGAGGAAGGGCTTGCGGTTGGAGGAGGAGGATTCGATGGGGACCAGCTGAGAGAGGAGACCTATGCTGGTGCGGATGGTGTCCCTGATCTCCACCAGGACCTTGTGGCTCTGCCCCTCCTGCGGTCTGGCTCTCTGCCTTACTGTGGTGGCGGAGGTGTGGGTGGATGCGGCTTCAGCAGCGGTGGACTCGATGTCTCCTTTCTCCCACTGCACCAGGGAGTCCTCATCGCTCTCCACCATGCTTTCAACACCTGCCCGGGGGTTTTCCACCGTGGCATGCTCCACAGATACCTGCATGGAGACAGGGACTGACTCTCGGCCGCCAGAGGACTGGCTCCCAGCAGGCTGCCGGAGAGAGAGGGTAGAGATTTGGGCTCCTGGTGCTCCTCAGTGGCGGACCTCACCCTCCAGGAAACTGCACTTGGCCATGACATAGTTCTCTCTGTCCCTCAGCTTAACTGTGGCTTGGCCAGATTTTTTGCAGTGCAGCTTCCTGTACCAGGTGTGCATGTGCTTCCACCAGCCGAGGAGCACCTCCAAAGTGTAGCCCATACTCTCCACCCTCTCTCTCCAAGCAGCTTGCTTTCGCTTGGTGTCCCTGTACAGCCGGTGCCCCTTCCGCCACAGATAGTCGTTCTCTCTCAGCCACTCCAGCACCTCATCCTCGTGCGCTTCCTCAATGTAGTACTGCCTCCTCTCCCATTGTTGCATACGCCTCTTCCTCCCTTTGCCAGGACCAGATGGGCCCTCATTAGAGGGGCTTCCAGGTTGTAGGGGCTGCTCCTCCACACCAACAGCAGCAGCAGCAGCAGCAGCATCACCAGCAGGATCATAATCATCATCATCATCAGCAGCAGCAGCAGCATAATCACCAGCAGGATCATAATCAGCAGCAGCAGCAGCAGCAGGATCAGTAGCAGCAGCAGCAAGACCAGTATCATCATCAGCAGAGTAAGCACCAGCAGAAGGGTCAGCAAGACCAGGAGCACGAGCAGAACGAGCAGGACCAGCAGGACCAGCAGCAGCTTCAGCAGAGTACGCAGCAGAAGCACCACTGCCAGGAGCAGCTTCAGCAGAAGCCCCAGCAGAAGCAGAGTCAGGGACAGGGGGCGGGAGGGTGGCCCTGTCCCTCTTACCAGGGATGGCGGCAGGTTGCTGAAACTTTCGCTTCTTCCCCATGGTTGTGGGGTTTCTGGCTGGCAGGAAGGCTGGCAGGCACCAAGGCTGGCACCAAGGCTGGCAGGAAGCCTGTTAGGAAGCCTGGCAGGAAGGCTAGCAGGAAGGCAGGCACCAAGGCTGGCAGACAGACTGGCTGGCAGGGAGGCTGGAAGGCAAGCTGGCAGCAAGGCTGGCAGGGAGGCTGGAAGGCAGGCTGGCAGGGAGGCTGGAAGGCAGGCTGCCAGCAAGGCTGGAAGGGAGGCTGGAAGGCAGGCTGGCAGCAAGGCTGGCAGGGAGGCTGCCCAGGAGGCTGGGAGGCAGGTTGGGAGGCAGGCTTGGAGGCAGGCTGGCAGCAAGGCTTGCAGGCAGACATGCAGGCAAGAACTCGAGGTATCCAGCAGCAGGTCTTTCCTCGGAATGCTGGCCACGTGCGAGCTGCTTCCCTTTATATCCATGGGGCTTGAGCAATGCATCCCCCCCGCATGCGCAATTAACGCCAGGCATCCGTTAGGCTTCCGCTGTGCATCCGCTAGGCTTCCACTGTGCATCCGCTTCATCCGCTGTGCATCCGTTCTGCATTCACTGTTTCTGTTCCGCGTCCGCTTTGCTGAGGCCCCCCGGAAGCCTAGCGGATGCGCCATCCGCTTCCATCCGCTGTGCTTCTGTTCCGCATCCGCTTTGCATCCGCCCTGCGTCCTCCCCGCGTCCGTGTTATCTGCTCCAATTATGCAAATTTTCGCCCCTTTTGAGCGCGGATACAACGGATGTAACATTTTTCTCTTCAGTTGTGTCCTTTTTGCATCCGTTGGGCAGTGTGACATCGCCTTTATATCTAACTTCTCTCAGAAAGAAAACAAAAAACTAGCTGGAAATTTTGATGCCGCTTCTAACATCAGTGACCTGCACATCCTGACAGACAAAGTGAGTTAAGAGAAAGCATAACTACTAATAAATTCAGGATTAGATGAATTATATCCTAAGGAATGAGAGAAACTTTTAAAAGTGATCACAAAACAACTAAGTACTGAGACTTGCTAGAAAATGGCAAAGTCCCAGAAGACTGAAAGCGAGCAAAAGTTTATATCTTCAAGGCAAGAACGACCTGGGAAATTACTGAACTGGCAAATTTATGTCTATACCGGGCAAGATTCCTCAACAAAATAGTAAACAGCATGTTTTTATACTCATGTTGTAAGAGGAAAAGCTTGTTAATCTACTATGGCCAAAACAACAACAACCAACCAGAAAGAGTCTGGTAACATCTTTCAACTAACACAACACATTGTATTAAAAAGCATAAGCTTTCATGAGCTACAGTTCTCTCCAACTGGTGCCTAAAGTGGTTAGAATGTAAGGTTTACATTCATATGTAGCTGGAGGAAATGGAGGTAAAAACAAGTGCTAAAAGTTATAAGTAGAAACATAGTTAAGATATTATCAATTTACAATCAAGGTATTAAAAACCTATTGCATTTGTTGAGAATTGCTAAGATTATCTGAAATATTTTGTTATGTGTGAGTCCAGTTAGCATCTCACTGTATTCTTGATGTTCTATAGATCTATGTTTATAAAATAGAGATTCCCTTGTCTATATAAAAATAATTAAATTTAAGCAAATTGTTGATACTGTGACATTCAGATCACTAAATGAAGTACAAGGGTTGTTAAGAAATTTTGATCTTTGGGCAAAATTTGAAATTATGATTGTCTGTTAGAATATTTTCCAGAATAAAAGAAAGTTGACCCAATTGCTAAATGTTGCTTTAAGGAGCTAAACAATTGTAAGTTTAGGTAGCTCCAGAAATTTTGAATGTTTTATTGTCACTGCTTTATTCTCAGTACTTTCCTCACAGCAGCAACCCTGAGTGATGAGCTGAGCTGAGAGACAGTGACTAGCTCAAAGTCAGCCAGTCAGCTTTGTTATGATGCTATGATGCTAACATAGGTGGCAGCACACCTATGTTATGACTAGAACTCACATTCTCCTGATTTCTAGCCTGGTGCTAAGTATAAAGATTTTTTTGGCTGAAGAATCAACAATAAAATAGAATTCTTTATTGGCCAAATATGATTGGACACACAAGGAATTTGTCTTGGTGCAAATGCTCTCAGTGTACATTCATCAAAAGTCAAGAATCATAAGGTACAACACTTACTAATAGTCATAGGGTACTATAAGCAATCAAATCATACTAGGAAACAGTCAATAAAAATCATTAGGATACAAGCAACAAGATTACAGTCATACAGCCATAGTTGAGAGGTGATAGGTGAAAGGAAGGATGGGAAGTTTAATAGTAATGCAGACTTAGTAAATAGTTCAATAGTGTTGAGGAAATTATTGGTTTAGCAGTGATGGCGTTCAGGAAAAAACTGTTCTTGTGTACAGTTGTTCTGGTATGCAGTGCTTTATAGCAGTGGTTCCCAACCTTTTTTGTACGAGGGATCAGTTTCACGCAGAAACACTTTTTCAAGGACCGGCAAAATCAATTCTTCCCCAATAGTAAATGGTTTCTTAGCTTTAGCAATGCGGTCCATGAAGTTAGGTGCGGAAGTTAGCGCGGAAGTTAGGCAAGGGCGGAAGTGGTTGTCTTTCAAAATAAGACACCTGGAAACAAAAACATATTTTTATATATATTTTAATCACGATTATTCATTCTTTGCGGTCTGGTACAAAATGATCCACAGACCGGTACCAGTCCAGGGCCCGGTGGTTGGGGATCCCTGCTCTATAGCATCGTTTTGAGGGTAGGAGTTGAAACAGTTTATGTCCAGGATGTGAGGGGTCTGTAAATATTTTCACAGCCCTCTTTTTTGACTCGTACAGAATCAACAATAGTTAAGTGATAGAGTAATTGCATTTTTTTTGTTGATGAAAAAATTAAATGTCAGGTTCTGTCAATCTTTCTCTGGATGGTATTTTTTACATCTCCAAGTGAACTCCAAATGATTTTACAAAATTGATTTATATTGGTAGAATATTAACAACATCCAGGATAATCTATGAGTGTGGATTTAGTTCAATCTACTCTATAAAAAATGAATTGAGAAAACAGTTATATTTTGACTTTTGGAAATGTTTATATGTATAGGAGCCGAAACAAGAGGACAGATTACGAGATTTTGACAAAACTAAAATAAACAAATGCAAAAGTTTGCAGAGAAAAAATATAAAACCGGTGGACTTTCATAAATAAATTATAATTGCTTCTTTAATAAGCAAATATTTTCTAATGAAAATAATTTTTTTTGAAAATTTTATTTGGGTTTTCACAAAAACAAAATACAAATAAAACATCTTTTTTTCAAAATAGCATGGTCCCAGGTTATCACTTCTTCATACAGACACAAAACTCAATTTCATGCTCATTTTTATATTCTATTCCATATCTTATGACTGTTTTATATTTTCTACATAGTTTTTCCCCTCTTTTAATTTTCTCAACTTTATTTTAATTATCTCATCTCAATTCAAATCATTATATTTATACTTTTGTCTGTCCTATTTCAATTTCATATTATCTTTTCTGATTAAACAAAATTTTCCCTGTAGTTACCAATTGGAATATGACACCTTTATATCTTTTAATTTTATCCATTCAAACTCTATTTAAGCTTCAATGTATACCTTTAAGATTATAGCATTCAATATAATACATAACTTCCAATCGAATTCTGCTTGGTACATTCTTAAAATACACACTATATTCTTAGAATGAAAAATATTTATATATGTGTAAATAAAGCACACATTCCATTCCAATTCAATTCTATCATTAATGTTCATTAAAATCTTAACATCTTTAACATTTCTTTTCAATTAAATATCATACTTCCTTGGGAACATTTTTAAACTTTCCATAGTTAATTCTTTTTTTCCCCATATTTCTCACTTATATTTTTTATAAATCATTACTAATAATTAAAATGTTCCCATTTAATTCTCTCAATCACTTTAATTCATTTATTAACAAACATTCCACTACATTACAGTAAATATTTTATCCATCATTTTAGTCATATTTTCTAAAATTATTTCTGTTTGTAATATAACAACGTTATCTTATGTACCTTTGCAGAATCCCTTTCACAATTAAATTTTCACCCATTATCTCTAAACAAGCTTATGGTTACAATCCTTATATTTTCTTTTTTTTTGTTTCTCCATTTCTTGTTTCTGTCTTTCACAACTTCTTTTCCTTGCCTTCTTCCCCCTCTTCTTCTCCCTCCCCTTTTTACCCCCTCATCTCTCTCTACTTCTAACTCTCTCATCTGTAATCCCCTCTTCTGTTACTTTCTATAATTATACTTATCTTTCAAATTGTTGTTCTTCTTTTTGGTTGTTTTTTCTAGTCTTGAACCTTTCACTCTCTTTCCCACCTTTTCTCCCCCCCCCCCTTAAAATTATTTGATCATTAAAGATGGCTTCTTCTTTGTCCCAATCTTCTTGTTCTGCAAGCATTTCTTGTTGTTTCTCATAGTTCCAGATCTCCATTTCTAAAAATTGAAATACATAGCCAAAAGAACCTCTCCCTTCTTGTGCATCTTCTTTCCATTTTTTTAAGTTCCATTTTCAGTTCTTCTAAGAGTGATACCATTTTAAAGACTTTTAAACAACCACCTGGTTAATTTTAGTCATCTAGATGCAAAAACCAAAAATCACCAAGTAATCCAAATAATCCAAATAATCCAAGGCTGTTTCTTCTTGCTTCTTTTTTCCATTTTCTCTTCCTGGGATTCTATTATTTTGTTACCAAGTTTCAGTTAAAATGCATCTTTGAGGAATCTTGTTAAAATTTCACTGTAAGTTCCTTTTAGTTACAGTTTCATTCCTTAGTTCCAGGCAGTCTCCTCCATTTTTTCAGATCTTGCCCTTTTATTCTTTTTTTTCCTCATTTCCTGCTTTTAAAAACTTTTAAATATCCAGAAATCTTTATTATCTCTTTGACTTTTATTTTCAGCTTAGATGCCTATTAATGTCAAAGTTGATTTTTTTCAATTTCTTGCTTAAGTCTCTTAGCTGTCAGTATAAGGAAAGGAAGAAAAAAAAACCTCATCCTTTCCCTTCTCTCTCTCCTTCGCAGCTTCAAACTCTTCTTTGGGAACAATGTTATTAAATTTAAATTCTAGGGTACCTTACATTGTTGCTTTTTTTATTTAACCTGGTCAACCAAAACTTTCTCTTCTTATCTTCCTCCTGCGCATTCTTTTCTGGTTCAGTTCTTCTTTGAGGTGGCCATTTCTGACCACCACTGCAACTGCCTTCGGAAAAGGGAGTAATGGCCAGCTGGGGAGGAGAGATGCGGCTCTCCTCAACCCTGCTGGCAGTCTCTCCCTTCTTCACCACCTCTACAGGGTTGCTTAGCCTCAAAACCAGCCGGCTCGAGGCAGCGAGCAGAGAGATCAGATCGAAACCACGCACGTTCGCGGATTCCGGTCTATTGCCGAAGAGACTCAAACCGGAAGCCTGATGAAAATAATTCTGTTCAACTGGAAATAATTCCGTACATCGTGATCAATAAGTATAATGTATAAATGTACATACTGTTAAATATTCTGATTTCTATACTTTAGATAAGAAATTTGTAAAACATTTTAACATGTATGAATAATTTCCTTTTACATGCATATTGTGGTGTGCAAATTTATACTTCATTTGGGAAAAACTGCACAAAACATTTTTTTAAACTCACAGCAAGACAGAAACTAGAGGAACTTTGCTTGTGAAATGGTATATTTCCCACTTCATAGAATATGGCGGAGAGACCATCTGTCTGAAATGCTTTTGCAGATTCCACACTAAATTCCAACTCTAATATTTTATGAAATGTGTGCTACTTCAAGGATCACAACTTGGCTTGTGCCAGAAGCTTGGCTAATAAATTCAATTTCTAACCATGGTTTATTGATTGCTATGTGGTAGCTACAAACTATGATTTGCTCCTTTTTTGACATACCAGATTCAGAAGTCAAATTGTTTCACATAATTTACAGATTAAAAATAGGATTATTCATTCTCAAAAGGTAGTATTCTTTATTCTTGAAAGCTGACAAAAACATTATTTCAAAACATTAAATTTTACTTATAAGGATAGTGCTCTATTTATTTATTAACAAGTCTCCTCGAACATGACCATTTTCAAAAGGCTGACCAAGCCCTGATTGAATCTGAATAAATCACAATGTGATCCTGATAATTTTGGCAACAACATCAATGATTTTATGTCTAGCATCATACATTGGCTGCAGTTTGAAGAAATGAAAAGATTTTTTTGGCTTTCTTTACCTCACCCCATTAATCATAGTGTGGCAATGCATGCATTATCATGTGCATCCATTCTGAAGCTCCCAAGACAGAAAGAAAGCCAGCAATGTTATAAAATTCATATATTTCTTGCTGTGCTACTGATTATTTTGCAGTAAGCTAGTAAGATGATTAACTCTTTCGAAAAATGCATCTATAAATTGAAAACTGCATATTAATATTGTATGTTTCAATAACCCTTTAAAAAAGAATAAAAGAGTAGCCTTCACCTGTCACAACCACAATATCAGCATGTAAATCATTCCAAGGAAGGAAACAATGCATCCTTTGCCAAAGTGGAGACCACAAACACTTTTCAATTAGCTGCTAGATGAAGCAAATCTATGTAAAGAGCCATGTGATTAAATCATTTACATGGGTTTCAGGAATTGCATTCTGAAACAAAGAGATGTTGTTTAATATAAATGCAAGGATTAGCATATTTAATAGTCAAACTAAAATCTTATTTCATGGATCAAACCCCACCCCCATAGTTCTCAATCCAGTAACTAAATATTCAAAACACTTAAATATTTTAAAAAAAACATCCTAAATGTCCTTTTATGGACTATTAGATCAGATCAACTTAGTTCTCATCTGGAAACATAAATATTATTATATTTTTCTGTCATATTTCATACTCTCATCCTAAAATGTGAATATTGGTTTGCATATTTGAAGTGAGTGGTGTTGAAGTACATGTAAGCATGATTCAATCCAAAGTCTATAATCCTACACTTGGAGAGAAGCATCTTCAACTTTAGTGTGTAATATTTTTAATATATATATAGTTACAGTTCCTATAGAAGCTTAATTATCGCTACCAATTACATACACCAAAGAAATTATTTAAATACATTATTATCTCAGTTAACTATATTGAACATCTTATTGAACTTAGTCCCTTTAATTACTGAAAGATACAGCTATGCTCACCCAAATTTTATAGAAATCAGTGTAGAAATCAGTCCTTTATGTATTTTCTGGGCTATATAAAAATATACCACACATCCTTCATAGAGGATTTATGGCTTCAGCACGTTGGTTCTCATCCAGTCAAATGCTCCATCGAAACTCTGTTTAGATTGTTTCCCCTGATTTAGATGGCCCCTAAATTATTTTCCAGAGTTCTATATCTGCCATGCACTGCTATCTTGAAAGCAGCAGATGTCCAGAGCACTTGTGGATAATCTCAGGTCCTCTCCTTCTGCAAAATGGACTTATCAAAGAAACAGCCACCAGTTGGTGCAAAATGCAGTGGCCCATATGGTTTTGTGTAGACTCCGGTATGCACATGTATCACCTCTCCTGCAGGAGCTGCATTGGTTGCTGATTTGCCTCCGGGTGCAATTCAAGGATGAAGACCTTTAAAGATGAAAATGAAGACCTTTAAAACCCTTCATGGCTTGGGACGAGGTTATCTGAGAGACCGTCTCTTGCCGGTCACATCTATCTGACCCATCAGAGAGGGAAGGCAGGGAAAGTTGCAGGTCCCATCCCAGAGATACAACTGGTGAGACCTAGAAGAAAGATCTTCTCCATGGTGTCTCCCTCTCTCTGGAACATCTTTCCCCCAGATATGAGAATGGCCCCCACTCAAATACTCTTTTGGAAGGCACTGAAGATCTTGTTCTGCCAGCGAGTCTGGAGAACCCAGAGAAAATGGAGCCCATTAAATGACTTGTATGATCTGCTGTTGCCAGGGTGGAGGGCGGGACGTGGGGGGTTATTTTGTTATATTGTACTATATTAATCTTTTTGATTTTTTTTGTTAGTTTTATTGTTTTAAATGTAGTTTTATATTCTATAAGTTGCCTTGAATCACCATGGACGAATAGGTGGCAATATGAATTCAATAAATAAAAGTGGAGCAGACTATTGAATAGAATAGCAATGGAAATATTGTAGCACGGTTCCAATATTTATGCAGCTGTCACAAGCTTTTGTAAAATGTTATCTTGAATGAATATATACCAGTAGGTAGTATATATTACCAGTAAATGGTCTTGCATTCTGATTCTTTTCATGAAAAAAACCTCTTCTAGCATTTGTTGTAACTGTATTTAGTAAAGTTTGCAGATGGCTTTCCCTCAATTATCTGTGCAGAGTAGAGTAGAGTTGTGTGTCTTGTGGCTCCAGAAAAACCTGGCATCTTTCCAGCATCTTTACTCTGAATAAAGCTTCACCGCAGATGATTTCTTTTCACCTGCTGCACTATATGATTATCTCCTGCTAGTGATGAGAGACCTTGAATCTCTGTTTTTAGATGTGCAAGAATTGCAGTAGTTTCTTAATCATGCAAATTTGAAAATACAATCATAGTTAATGCTGTAAGAAATCATAAAAGCAGAAAAAATGAGTTTGAGCTTCTTAAGAATATCAATAACTTTGAAATCAAAACAAGTCTTCTTTTCCCTTTTCAGATTCAAGCTAGAATGATGACAGCTGTTAAAATGTTAACACTCTCACAAACTGGATAATACTAGTTCTAAATAATCTTTAAGAAAACCAAAGCAGCTTAAAAATCTAAAGGATCTTAACACCAATATTTATTACAATTTCCAGAATTTGTGCAGGAATACACTGGCATCTATGAGACCAGATATACTCATTGCAACATCATGACAAAGAACTCTGCTGTTTAAGTATTTGTATGTGTGGCAGTACTCCCTCTCCAATATACTTGTGAGTTGCATTGACTACCAAATCCCCCCTTTCAGCATACATCAGAATTGCTTAACATGCCCTTGTAAAAAAGCATTCATAGCAAGGTGAACTTAACCTGAACAAGAATTAATCAGGATTGTGTAGCCCACTAAACCAAATAGTCCATATTTACCAATCATATTTCAAAGATAATATGGCTAGCATGCTGATCTAATAAATAAATAACACGGACATGAGGATGCATTTATCTAAACCACTCTAATATCACACTGTAATTTCCATTGTGTGTGCCTTCTTCCTTTGTCTTATCTTTGCAACGTAGTACACCAAAGTTATGTAAGGTCTGATTCTGCCTTTATACATAAAGTGCCAAACCTTTTCTAGGAGATACCACACACATACACAGACACACTGAGAGAGAGGGGGGGGGGGAGATAGATTATTGATTACATGCTAATAACATTATGTTTTATTTTCAAAGTAATTTGGTTGCTTTAGGTAAAAGTGAAAGAGTGAAGCTTATGTCATGGCATCATGAGATCTTTCAATATATTGGTGTCAAGATATCTGGGAAGCAGATGGAGTTACAGCAATTAAATGAAGCAGAAATTGCAGACATCTGTAATCGATACTAGCAGATCTTAATTTTCCCTTTTCTATTTTTTTTTAATCTATTTGATGTAACTACATAATTACCATCTTCAAAGTGTTTCTTCCACCTTTATTGCACAGGCAGATTGCACAAAAGCTATCTACCAGTCATGAGGCTATTATTCATCAACAGAAGAAAAACAAACAAACAAATAATCAAGTAATTAAGATTGTAACACAAAGATATCAAATGCAATTCCTTCTCATTTAAAAGCAGCTTTATGGGACAGTTGTACCATTTTGCTTTTTTCAAAAAAAATGTAGATTATCCTTATCTCATGTTTTCAACAGAAATATATCCAAAAGGATTCTCATAAATATATAAAGTATGTACAAATGTTGTGATTCAGAAAATTAAAACAAGAAAGAAAAAATTAAATGATTTGTTAAAAAAAAAACATTGTTAAATAAAAATTATATAGACACACATACCTTCACCGAAACTGTTACAAATAATTCATCATGCCAGGTATTTTTTAGGAAATATATTAACACCACTTGAGTCTAAATAGACTGTGCTATAAACCTCTCTTTGGACAGTTAATTAAAATCCATCTTTTTCAAAACTCAGAGGAATTTCAGCATTTTTCCAATCTCATGGGAAATATTAAATGGGGGTTGGTGGGGAATCACAGAATGCCACAATACTTAACATTCAGAAAATGAGTCGCTTTAAAATAGTTTGCATGGAATAAATATTCTAAGATACTTGTAATCCTTGGGGGGGGGGGGTGTAACAGGGTATAACCATAGTGTGAAATTGCTATTGGAGTGGTGAATACCAATTATTTGTGATTTACAGTAATTTACTTGCAAACCCAAGGGCTTAACCTAAAGCAGTTGATATATGTATTAAATGAAGCATCGAGGGGTAGGGAAGGGAAATAAACTGGAATGTAGAAACATTGTAAAGTTAAATATTTCCTACATTTATCCAGATACTATATGGAATCCAGCATACACTGTTACTAAAAGACAAGCATAAAAAATAAATTGTCGAAGAGAATGCATTTCCTTTGATCCAAGAGACCTTACGCTGGCCACTATACTAGAAAATATAAATTATTTCCAAGAACTGAAGAGGGATGGGTGCTGAAAAACAGCCAATGTAGAAAAGGAAGAGAAATGCCAAGCAGTTGATTTCGGGGCTAAATTAGACATGGCACAGATATTTATGAATAATGGCTTATGCATTTTAGACACATTTATAACTTTTATTGGTCAGGAACTGAGTACTCTTCCAGCTTCAACTTTTGTGGGCCTGCAAACTATGACCAACAGAGAGTAAAACCAGTCAAATGGTTTTCCATGTCACTTGCATTATTGCAATCCACAGATTGGAAGGCAAGACATGTGGATAATCAGCTTCTCTAATTGGAAAGCAAAATCATAGATAAATCGGAATTCTCAAGTTCTTAGTATTTAGGGCAGGGGATAAAGATACCTAAGTCTTAACGAGAAATAAATGTATATCATTCTGAACATTCATTCATTTATCTAGCCTGACATTTATAACAATTAATTGGTGGAACAACTTGCCTCCAGAAGTTATAAATAGGGGGTCTCAAACTCAATTTCATTAAGGGCGGCATCAGGGTTGTGTTTGACCTCAGGGTGCCGGGACGGGTGGGCATGGCCAGCCTAACATCACTCATGTGAGGGGTACCTGTGGTGGCCTGAGCACTCTGCTAGCAAAAAAGGGCTTCCAAGCTCTGTTTTCAGCTGTGATGGCCTCTTGCAACCCTCTGCCAGCAAAAATAGAGTTCAAGAGGGCTGCGTGTGACCCTCCTGAGCTCCATTTTTGTTGGCAGAGGTACTATGGGCCAGTCCTTTACTGTTTCCAGGGGGGACAGATCTAAGAAACCTGTGGGCCAGATCTGGTCCCTAGGCCTTGAATTTGACACTACTACTATAAATCCTCCAACACATTTTAAATAAGAGATTGGATAACATTTGTCTGTAATGGTGTAGGGTATTTTGCCTAAGTGGGGGGTTGGACTACAAGACCTCCAAAGTCTCTTCCAAGTCTACAAATTCTATTCTATTCTGTCTAAGGTAAAGGTAAAGGTTCCCCTCACACATATGTGCTAGTCATTTCCGACTCTAGGGGGTGGTGCTCATCTCCATTACAAAGTCAAAGAGCCAGTGCTCTCTATGGTCATGTGGCCAGCATGACCAAATGCTGAAGGCACATCTTTCCATCTTTACCTTTCCACCAAAGTGGTCCCTATTTTTCTATTTGCATTTTTACATGCTTTCGAACTGCTTGCTTGGCAAAAGCTAGAACAATAATGGGAGCTCACTGCATTACAAGGTGCTAGAGATGTGAACCGCTGAACTGCCAACCTTTCTGATTGACAAGCTCAGCGTCTTAGCCACTCAGCCACTGCATCCCTTTCTATTCTGTCTATTCACCAAAAAATTCAAAGTGCTGTGGAAAACTGGCTAGAAAAATATATATATATTTATTTATTTATTTTTGTCAATTGCTTACAAGATAATAGGCACAAGTAGAAACATAGTTATGAATATATGGATACATATAAGAAAAATTAAAAAAGGAAAAGAAACAATAGGACAGGGACGGTAGGTATGTTCGTGTGATTATGCATGCCCCCTACAGACCTCTTAAGAAAGGGGTGAGGTCAATAGTAGATAGTCTTAAGTTTTTGGGGTTTGGGGAAGAAACCACAGAGTCAGGTAGAGTATTCCAGACATAGACCACTCTGTTTCTGAAGTTGTATTTCCTGCAATCAAGTTTGGTGCGATTAACCTTGAGTTTGTATCTATTGTTTGCTCTTGTGTTGTTATGGTTGAAGCTGAAGTATTCATTGACAGGTAGAACATTGCAATGTATGATCTTATATACTATACTTAAATCAGACTGAAGGCAGTGTAGTTGTAGGTTTTCTAGGTCTACAATTTTGAGTCTGGTGGCAAAAGGTATTCTGCAACAAGTAGAGGAGTGGAGAACTCTTCTTGTGAAATATTTCTGGACTTTCTCAACTGTGTTAATATCAGATACATAATGTGGGTTCCAGATTGATGAGCTGTATTTGAGTATTGGTCTAGCAAACATTTTGTATGCTCTAATTATTCGTGTAATATTACCAGAGAAAAAGCTATGTACGACTAGGTTAACAACTCTTAATGCCTTTTTGGCTATGTAGTTCCATTGGGCTCCAGCACTTAGGTCATTAGAGATGAGTACTCCAAGATCCTTGACAGAGTTTGGATCATCAACAAGATCTTGACTATTCAGCCTGTATTTTATTTTCTGATTTATTTATTTTTTTGCCAATATGTAGGACAGAACATTTATTTGTTGAGATTTGAAGTTGCCATTTGTTTGACCATTCTGATACATAGTCAAGGTCTTTTTGAAGGGTAGCAGTATTGTCTGTGGTGTTGAACAGCTTTACATCATCAGCGAAGAGAACACAGTTGCTCTTGATATGATCACAGAGGTCATTTATGTAGAGTATAAAGACAGTTGGTCCTAGAACACTGCCTTGGGGGACACCACTGTTGACAGGTATAGAATTTGATAGGACGCTCCCAATTTTGACCATTTGTTTTCTGTTTGACAGGAATGCTTCTACCCAATTATGCAGGTGTACAAAGATACCATAAGATTTTAGTTTTATGAGTAAGTTTGTCATGTACCACTGAATCAAAGGCTTTACAGAAGTCTATGTAGATTGCGTCTATTGCTTTGCTCTGATCGAGTTGTGTAGTCCACATGTTTTTGCAGTGTAAGAGTTGCAGATTACAGGATAGTTTTTTTCTGAAACCAAATTGTTTATTAGAGGGTAGGTTGTTTGTTTCTAAGTGGAGGATGATGGATTGGTTAATAATTGATTCCATGACTTTACAGGTGATGCAGCATAAAGAGATTGGTCTATAATTTTCAACTAGGCTGGGGCCTCCCTTTTTGAAGATGGGGATAACCGTGGCTTGTGACCATTGTTTTGGCAATGAGCTGGTCCTGATTTTTCAAAGATTATGCTTAGAGGTTTGGCTATGGCAGTGGATAGCTTTTTAAAGAAGCAGGCACATATTCCATCCAGTCCAATAGATAGAGATGGTTTTAGATTGCATAGTGCTTTTTCAACATTGTCTTCTGTAAAATCGATATGTATTAGATCATTGTAGTTTTCTGTGGTTTGACTAGGAAATAGTGGGCATAATCCATTGCTGTTTACAAATACTGAGCCAAAGAATTAAAGAGTTAAAGAGGTTGGCTTTAATAGTGTCATCATTGCAGTCTTTACCACTAGGTCCTTTCAGGGGTGGGATAGACCTTGAAGTCTTTTAGTTTGTTGTTTACAAAATTGTAGAAAACGCGGGTGGAATTGGTGCATAGAAGGTTTTTTTCTTGTTTAATGTGATAATTGGTGCACTCAGTTTTTATCTAATGGCATAAATTTTTGTATCGGCTTTTTAAGTTGGTAACGTGACCAGATTTGTTTTTCTACCAAAGTGATTTCTTTTTGGATTGAAGCTTCCTTATTGTTATGGGTAATTTGATTTTTCTGGTTTTGGGAGTTGTTAATGTACATATAGTTGACTCTTTTGACTTCAAGTAAAAATAAGTTGTAATGGTCTTTGACAGTATTGCATCCAGTGAATAGAAATTGCCAAGCAAGGGATGAGCGATCATTGTTTATAAGATCATAGTTGCCTTTTTTGAAGTTATAATTGGGGATTCTGTCATTGTGATGATTTTTGCGCGGACATATGTTGAGACAAAAGTCAGTCATGTTGTGGTCACTGTTGGAAAAGGGTTCTTTAATTTGTATTCTGTAAATTCAATTCTAACTGTTGCAGAAGATGAGATTGAGGCAGTTGTTAAGTCTAGTGTTATTGGTTACGAGTTGTTCTAGTCCCAGATTTGTGACTGCATTGTAGAAGGTTGCATGTGTGGGTTCAGTTGTACATTCAGTTCAGTTGTTCGGCATCCATGCAACTTGCATCCGCTCGGACGCAGGGAGGAAGCGGAACGGATGCAGAACGGATGCAAAACGGATGCAGCACAGAAACAAAGCGTTTAAAACGGAAAAAACGTTCGCAGAGGGGACCTATCTTGGATATTAAGGATGTCTAGAGGATGCCTAGAGGATGCCTAGAGGATGCAAAGGGACACCTATACTGCCTATAAAAAGGGGGAGCAACTCGTCTGCATCTCATTTTCAGACCAGCAGCCCAGCAGTGCAGAGCTCTGCAGCCTTCATCTGACTCTTGCTCTTCCACAGCATCCAATCATGTCAACCGTGGATCGTAACACAGTCCTTTTGGCAGCCACCATCCTTCTGCAACAGTGCGAAGCCATCTACAGGCTCTGTGAACTCTACTACGGGAAGAAAAGGAGGCGGCCAAGAAGCATCTGGGTCCGAAGATGGATCGGGAGAAGAGCAGAGTATGGACTGTACAACAAGCTGATGGTGGAGCTCAGGAACAAAGACACTCGGGCGTTCCAGAACTTCATGAGGATGCCTCCAGCCATGTTTGACGAAGTTGTGCAGCGGCTGACACCCAGGTTGACCAAGGCAAACACCAACTTCCGGCCCAGCCTGGAACCTGGGCTCAAGGTGGCACTCACTCTGCACCACCTGGCCTCAGGGACCACCTACAGGAGCATGCAGTATGGCTGGAGGGAGCCACCCAACACCATCAGCATTGTAGTCAGAGAAGTGGTGCAGGCCATCATCGAAGAATACAAGTAGGAGCTCCTCCAGTGCCCCTCCACTGATGAAGGATGGAAGAAAGTTGCAGAGCAGTGGTATCAGAGGTGGAACTTCCCAACACCGTTGGAGCCATAGATGGGAAGCACGTGGCCTGCAAAGCACCACCCAAGTCGGGCTCCATTTATTTCAACTACAAGGGCTTCTTCAGCATCGTCCTCTTTGCCATGGTCGATGCTGACTACAAGTTCATGTACATCGATGCTTCAGGCAGCGGCTCATGTTCAGATGCCCAGGTATACAACGCCAGTCACCTCAAGGAGGGGCTGGAACGCAACCTCATCATGGGCTTTCCAGATCCAGACCCCCTGCCCAACGACACACAAGATGTGCCCTACTTCATCGTGGGGGATGACGCCTTCTCCCTCACAACCTACCTCATGAAGCCCTACATTTCAAGACACCTCACCTGTGAAGAGAGGATCTTCAACTACAGGCTGTCCAGGGCAAGGCAGGTGGTGGAGAACGCCTTTGGCATCCTGGCCAACAGGTTCCAGGTACTTCTCACCACCATGCAGCATCGCCTAGAGACCGTGAGGAGGATCGTGGAAGCTTGCTGCATCCTGCACAATCTCGTGCGCACCTGCTATCCGGTCTTGCAAAACAGGCTCATGGACCTCCAACAAGGCAATGGGGACATGGAGCCTGGGGAATGGAGGCAAGGGCGAAACCTGATAGACTCAGGATGTGCAAGGCCCCAACAGAGCCTCACGGGAAGGGAAGAAGCAGCGCAACCTCCTGAGACACTGGTGCAACTCCCCAGCTGGAGCAGTGGAGTGGCAAGACAGGATGATAGATGATTAATGAGTGCTTCCTTCAGCCTGTCTCATCACACAGATGAGATTGGGCCATGTATGTTGGGTGGGCCTACAATGAACAGGGCATTTAATAAAGAGTTGTGTTTGTGTTGACATGTGTGGATGATTATTACATTATTATTGATAATAAAGGGCCATAGGTGTGGCACCTGGGAGGGTGGACCATACAGTCCCACTATGCCTGCACTGGAGGCTTATCTATCCCACTGCTATCCTTACCCATCCCACAGCTATTACCCATCCCACAGCTATCTTAACCCATCCCACAAGCATACAAAGGCTTAAACCATTTCTAAAAGATTCCACCAAGACTTTATTAAAAAAAAGAAATGAAGCAAGTGTGTGAAGCAAAGATAAACTTTATTGAACAACAAGCTGTAAAACAAAAATGACCCAAGTCAAGTGTCCAAATAAACTCTACAGGTAGCCAGCTATCCAGTCTCTAGCACTCTTATTGGTCACTCGAAGGTGTGCCCAGTCTCAGGGGTGAAGAGTCCAGGTGCTGTGGAGGAAGCTCTCAGACAGCTGGCTCAGACCCGCGATGCTGAGAGGTCCTTCCTCCATGCCATGGGGTGTCAGCCCCAGTACTGATGAGAGATGTACTGAGGCCGGGCTTGGCTGTGGGGTGGAGGAAGGAGTAGTGTAGTGGGGCTGTCTGGTCTGCAGCTGGGTGAGGACTGGCATGGGTGGCATCGCTGTTGTAGGTGGCATCATTGTCATGGGTGGCATCGGTGGCATCAGTGGAACCGGTGGCAATGGTGTCGCCCAATGACTCTGTGCCTGGGCTGGGAAGGGCTGCTGCCTGTGCTGCTGGACCTCCTGGTAGCCATAGCCCTGGTAGGTGAGGGGCTATGGGAAGCCTTGGTATGGGAGGGACATCACCTGGGGTGGAGGAGCAGACCTGGACTGGGTGGGAGCAGGTTCCTCTGGGTCTGGAGGGTTGTGAAGCAGCTCCGTGATCCGGTCCTTCACCACCTGGTACTGGGGTTCCTCCATGTTCTTGAGGGTCTGGTTGACATAGGTGAGGAAGGGCTTGCGGTTGGAGGATGAGGAGTCGGTGCTGACCAGCTGAGAGAGGAGATCTATACTGGTGCGGATGGTGTCCCTGATCTCCAGCAGGACAGTGTGGCTCTGCCGCTCCTACTGTCTGGCTCTCTGCCTTTCTGTGGAGGCAGAGCTGGGGGGGTGGATGCGGCTACGACTGTGGTGGACTCGATGTCTCCTCTCTCCCACCACACCAGGGAGTCCTCCACGCGCTCCACCACGGTGACAACAGCTGTCCGCGGGTTCTCCGCCATGGCGCGCTCCACAGAAACCTGCCTGGAGACAGGGACTGACTCTCGGCCGGAAGAGGACTGGGTCGTAGCAGGCTGCCGGAGAGAGAGGGTAGACAGAGGGGCTCCTAGTGCTCCTCGGTGGCGGATCTCACCCTCCAGGAAGCTGCACCTGGCCATGACGTAGGTCACTCTGTCTGTCAGCTTTACTGTGGCCTGGCCAGATTTCTTCAGATGCAGCTTCCCGTACCAGGTGTGCATATGTTTCCACCAGCCAAGGAGCACCTCCGAAGTGTAACCCATACTCTCTGCCCTCTCTCTCCAAGCAGCCTGCTTCCGCTTGGTGTCCCTGTACAGCCGGTGTCCCTTCCGCCACAGATAGTCATTCTCTCTCATCCACTCCAGCACCTCATCCTTGTGTTCCTCCTCAATGAAGTATTGCCTCCTCTCCCGTCCCCGCATACACCTCTTCCTTCCTTTGCCAGGACCAGATGGGCCCTCATCAGAGGGGCTCCCAGGTGGTAGGGGCTGCTCCTCCACACCACCACCAGCAGCAGCACCAGCAGGATCATTATCATCATCAGCAGCAGCAGCAGCAGCAGCAGGATCATAATCAGCATCATCATCTTCATCAGCAGCAGCAGCAGCAGGATCATCATCAGCAGCAGCAGCAGCAGCAGAAGCAGCAGCAGGATCAGCAGGACCAGGATCAGCAGCAGCAGGATCAGCAGCAGCAGAGTAATCACCAGGAGCCCCAGCAGCACCAGCACCAGCAGCACCAGCAGCACCAGCAGGACCAGGAGCACGAGCAGGACCAGGATCACGAGCAGGACGAGCAAGACCAGGAGCACGAGCAGGACGAGCAAGTCCAGGAGAACGAGCAGGACCAGCAGCAACTTCAGCAGAGTACGCAGCAGAAGCACCACTGCCAGGAGCAGCTTCAGCAGAAGCCCCAGCAGAAGCAGAGTCAGGGACAGGGACAGGGGGCGGGAGGGTGGCCCTGTCCCTCTTGCCAGGGATGGCGGCAGGTTGCTGAGACTTTTGCTTCTTCCCCATGGTTGTGGGGTTGCTGGCTGGCAGGGAGGCTGGCAGGCACCAAGGCTGGCAGGAAGCCTGGCAGGAAGTCTCGCACCAAGGCTGGCACGAAGCCTGGCAGGAAGGCTGGCACGAAGCCTGGCAGGAAGGCAGGCAGGCAGCAAGGCTGGCAAGCAGGCAGGCAGCAAGGCTGGCAGGCAGACTGGTTGGCAGGGAGGCTGGAAGGCAGGCAGACAGCAAGGCTGGCAGGGAGGCTGGCCAGGAGGCTTGGAGGCAGGCTGGCAGGAAGGCTGGCAGCAAGGCTTGCAGGCATGTATGCAGGCAGGGCAGGCAAGGACTCGATGTATCCTGCAGCAGGTCTTTCCTCCGAATGCTGGCCACGTGCGAGCTGCTTCCCTTTATATCCGGGGGGCTTGCGTAATGCATCCCCCCCGCATGCACAATTAACGCCAGGCATCCGTTAGGCTTCTGCTGTGCATCTGCTAGGCTTCTGCTCTGCATCCGCTTCATCTGCTGTGCATCCGCTCTGCATCTGCTTCATCCGTTCCACGTCTGCTTTGCTGAGGCCCCCCGGAAGCCCTGCGGATGTGCCATCCGCTCTCATCCGCTCCCATCCGCGAGGCTTCCGTTCCGCATCCATTTTCCATCTGCTCTGCATCCTCCCCGCGTCCGTGTTATCCGCTCTGGTTATGCAAATTTTTGCCCCTTTTGAGAGCAGATAACAACGGATGGAACATTTTGCTCGTCCGTTGTGTCCATTTTGCATCCGTTGGGCAGTGTGACAGGGCCTTAAGTGTTCTTCTATTGAGTGAATGAGTGATTCTGTGCTTTCAACTCTGTAGGGTATTCAGTTTTTTTCGCTTAAGAGAACATGATGGAAATAGATAAAAAGAATGTATCTGAATTTTTAACCATATCAGCTAGGTTTTGTTTGTGTTTAAGCAGGCAGGGTGGGCTAGATTGTTGCATAGACAGCATTTGATGTAAATTTCACTTTCAATGATGGTGTGAATCATCTTTTTTCACTTTGCACGTATAAGAAATATGTGTGCAGGAATGATTATTTAGCCATCGTCTGTACTTTAGCAAGCTTTGTATTGCAATTTTTTTCACATTTGCACTTAGAAAGTTACTTAGCAAGCTTTGTGGATTTACCATTGTGTTGTTAATTACTTTTATATGTATTTCTGCTACAACGTTTACATGACAATTATATTTCTACAATGAAGGTTCTTGTTTTTAGGGGGAGGGATTCACTTTTTTTTTGAGCCCATTGACTCTGAATCCTAAAAACCATACTGACTTCTGATCACCAGGATGCCAACACACATAGTCAAAATGCCCAGCTCCTAAATGATTCATGTCATTTTTGTAATGTGTAGTGATGGTATAAAATATAACAAACATCAGATATCAGAGTGGCATATGGCACTCACAATGCAATGAACACATTTAAGATTGCAGCTCGTTTCTCTTTGAAAATATTCAGCTTTGGAGGACACTTGAACATTGTTAAATATATTTAATAAGAACTGAGGCAAATAATAAAGTTTTTCAGGTTTTGTTTTTAATCTGTTGTCATGAATGTTCTATGTTTCTTAGTAGAAAAATAAATTTCTATCCATTAGGGTTGCAGAGATAATCTTGAAACTACAATAGAAAGAATTCTTGATGCACCAAACAGCTTTCTTATTTGGGGATTGAGAAAAAAATGCTGCTTGAGAATCTGTCCTTAATAGAATACGAACATAGCTTTGTAAATAGAAATTGTACAATAAATTCAATGAAATTTTAATAAACACTAGGCTTCAAATAAACCTCTGCTTTATTTTCAAAGTGATGTGTGGAAGTATATAGCAGCAACTATATGTATATGAATATCAGCAATATAAATGCTTAAGCAAAATAAAAGTAATTACACGCGCATCAGTGATAGGCTTTTGTTTTCCCTGTTCATACTTTCTTTATGATAATTGGAAGATTTTATGGGAAGGCAAAGAAAATTGTGCAAATTACAGAAAAAGAAATGCAGAGTAGAAATTCAAACAAGGTTACAAAAAGGCTATTTATGCATAGTCACAGGTGGAACTGTGATATATTTTGCCAATGATCTATTCTTCTTGGTTCTACTGAAATTCAGTGTGACTCTATTTAAGAATGATTCCTTGACTAATTCTGATTAACTTAAAACATATCGGTTCTATATGTAAAGTGGGTGACTCCAAATCTGCAAACCTGATTGGTCAAATAAAATAAGCATTGGATTGGTTCACTAGGAACCAATCCAAAGAGCTGCTAAAAGGCGGCAAATTTAAACAACTGCCATTGGCTGCAAGCAGGCAAGCCAGCCTGTATAAAAGGCTGGCCTCGGCTTCAGCCAAGTGTTCCTATTTACTAACTACTTGAAGAATAAAGTATTTGTTGTTGGAACCTGGTCTACCTCGTGTGTTTTCCGAACAAAACACTGGCGACGAGGATGGGATCGTCCTGAACGGAAAAACCTGCACGCGGTGATAAGAAGTCCAGATTACAACCAAGATGTTTGGAAACAACGCACTGCCCGCACCCTTAAACCCAACGAAGAGGATTGGGATTCCTATGCTGATCGCTTCCAAATGTATTTGGAGAGCAATGAAATGGAAGACATTTCAGAGCAACGCAAGAGAGCTGTATTCCTGACGCACTGCGGGCCAACAGTTTTCAAGATGGCAAAGGCCCTTGCGAAGCCCCGGGACGTTAAACAACTAACGTGGACAGATTTGCAAAGACTCCTCAAAGCACACTACGCTCCGATGGTGTCCAACTTAATAAAGTGACACGAATTTTACAACAGAGACCAGAGAGAGGGAGAGACCGTCGCCGATTTCATCGCTGCCCTTAGACAATTAGGGGGTGAGTGTGAATTTTTGAACATTGATGAAGCAATGAGGGATCGCGTGGTGTTGGGCCTGAGAGACTCGACCACACAGAGTAAATTACTCAACAAGCCCAACATCACCGTAACCGAAGCCATCGCGGAAGCCACAGCTGCTGAAGCCGCGAAAAAATCTGCCGTAGCCATGAAAAAGATAAACACACACAGCGAAGAAACACCAACCAAAGACAGAAAGCAGCCTGCCACCACAACCCACTACGAAGAGTCGGGCGAAACAGTTGAATCGAGCGAAGAAGATGATGAGGTCCACCGTTTGCTCACGAACAGAAAAGAGCGCGAAAGAAGAAATTGGCGGGAATGCGCTGGCTGCGGAGGAAACCATCCCCGAGCTGAATGCAGATTTCTCGATGCCATCTGCCGGCATTGCAAGAAACGAGGGCACATCGAAAAGGTCTGCAGGAACAAAAAATACTACAGCCCGACGAGACGCAGAAATTCCCCAACACGAGCTGAGCCTAAACGAGCCGAGAGAAAGTGGCAACAAGAGAAGCGAGCCAATACACACCAAACTGTCATTATACAGAGCGCTCAGACGGAAAGTGGAAAAAAAATTAAAGTCATCATGAAAATCGAAAGAAAACACTGCAAGATGGAAGTGGACTCGGGGTCCTTCCTCTCCATGGTATCGTGGGACACAATAAAACAGCTAGTCCCAGGTATCAAACCCAAAGAATTGAAGAAGCAGCACCTAACCCTCAAGGACTATCAGGGAAACCAAATCCCTGTGGTAGGCATGGGACAATTCCGAGTCACCTACAAACATCACGTCAAGGTGCTTCCGCTGACCAAAGTCGACCAAGACAGACCAAGCCTCCTGGGCATCGAATGGTTCACGCCATTGGGCATCGGGATGACCGGGGTCGATTGAGTGACTACAACCGGCTGGGAAGATGACCTCATCCGAGAATTCCAGGATGTTTTTGACGGCTCACTTGGCAAGTATCGGGGAAATCCCATTTCTTTCAATCTAAACCCCCAAATAGCCCCACGAAGAATAAAAGCCAGGCGAGTTCCTTTTGCACTAAAGGCAAAAATAGAGGAACAGCTGGACAAATTAATAGCCCAAGGGGTGTTAGAACCTGTGGACCATGCCAAGTGGGAAACACCTATTGTCACACCAATAAAACCGGACGGGTCCATTAGAATCTGTGGTGACTATAAGGCTACCCTGAACCACGCATTACAACCAAGCGCATACCCGGTGCCAGTAGTCCAGCATTTGCTTCATTCCCTGGGAAAAGGCAAAGTTTTCGCCAAACTCGACTTGGCA
>BLBF01000010.1:42888415-42902287 GCA_015471245.1 Laticauda colubrina | reverse complement strand
AAGCTGTTGATCAGTTAAGGTTAACCCAATTATGCAAATGGCTTGTTGATTTTTATGCATAAATTCTTCTATCTTTAGTCTGTCTTCCTCATCCTCTGGATCCCATTCTTCTACGTTTGGTGGATTTTCAATTATGTTCCACAGACCTTCTCCTCGTAGAAGTAGACTACATTTTGTAGACCATGATACATAGTTTGTTCCATCCAGCTTGGATATAAGGGACAAACTTTGTAGATTGACTTGTGCCATGGTTTTCTTATAGGGATATAAAAATATAATTAATAAAACACAGCTGTCTGTTTACTGTAATGTATAACAATACAAACTCTCACTTTTTACATAAATCTGTTTAACCTAGTTAAACTGACTTTGCAGCCTCTGGGCCCATAACCAGTGTTAAGCCTGGGTTCCCCAACCAGGGTTAGGTAGACAAGCTAAACAGAATGTGCAGCGTTAGTCAGATAGGCACACAGATAAATGAGTGAGCTAAGCTTGTATGTTTATTAACATACAGTAAAAATAACAGATACGCTTGTGCTATCAAGAATATAGTTTATTCCATTATAAGTTCATGGCATAGTCAAATATCAGTCCAATAGTCATTTATCATGTAGTCAGTCCATTCAGGGATATTCAGTTAGCAAAGTCCATGTAGAATATCCTATGTCAGTTCACTTACAAATCAGTCCTTTGTTGTCTCTCCCGTTCGAGCAATGCAGTCTTGATTCCAAGCAGTAATCAGGGATCATCAAAGCCAGAGTGAGCAAGCTGTAGACTTGCTACTTTTATATTGTTTTCATAACCACTCCCTTAATTGCTATTTCACAGTTAAAGCTGCAGACACTTTAACATACACTAACTATGATTCATAGTTCTTATTTCACCTAAACCAGTTAGGGTAAACAATGTTATCCCTAACACCGGGTATTGATAAGGACATAGAGTATTGGGTAAGCTCATGCCACAAATGCCAGGCAATTAGACTGTCCCCACCAAAAGCACCCGTTAAGGACTGGGAAACCCCTCGGGGACCTTGGTCAAGAATACACATTGATTTTGCAGGTCCTACCAAGGGGCATACCTTTCTGATTGTTGTTGATGCCTATTCGAATTGGCTTGAAGTAAAAGTTATGTCATTAACGACAACAGAAACTGTAATTAAAAAGCTGGACAACCTTTTTGCCACCCATGGCATACCGGACGTTCTTGTCTCAGATAATGGGCCACAGCTAACAAGCATACAATTTGAGCAATACCTAGCCTCCCTAGGTATAAGACATGCCCTAACCGCGCCGGCTCACCCGGCTGCGAACGGCAGGGCTGAGAGAATGGTCCGGTTTACTAAAGAAGGGTTAGAAAGAATGGACGCTGGAGATGTCCAACAGAAAGTAAACCGTTTGCTCACACTACAGCACATAACACCCAGTACCATAACCAACAAGTCCCCAGCAGAACTACTTATGGGGCGAAAGTTAAGATCTCACCTTGATAGGTTACACCCAAATTTTACCCCAGAAAACCCCCCTGACTCCTCTGCACGGTTTAGACAATTCGAAATAGGCGATTTGGTATACGCTAAAAACTTCACCGGGGACCCGATATGGCTACCAGGACAGATTATCCAAATCACAGGCCCCAAATCCTACTGATTAAAAATAGAGGATGGCAGGGAATGGAAGCGGCACATAGACCAGCTTCGTTCCCGAATTATAGAGAGAACCACAGACTTACAAATCTTCACCGAAAAAAACGGTGAAGTGCAAACCGAGGTGGGGGGGGAAAGGCGAGTGTTCCTATTTACGAACTAGTTGAAGAATAAAGTATTTGTTGTTGGAACCCGATCTACCTCGTGTGTTTTCCGAACAAAACAATATCTAAATAAGAGCTTTTTCTACGATGCTGTACCACAATGCAGTTTGGCACAGGGTGTGTAAAATAGCTACTTGTGATTGGGAATTTGTGAGACATAGAATAGCTCCATTTGAATTCATAACTGCCTTTGCCCTTTTAATAATGAGAGAAAGAAGACTTATGCAGACTAATGTATGAGTATGTATATTTTATATAGATTAAGAGTCTACAATTGCTACAATTGGTATTGGAAGGACAACAGCGTTTAGGCTACAATTGCTTTTTCACCAGGCCTAATATTCGATAACTATTTTTATGAATTGTGCAAAAAAAGGATTTTCAAAAAGTGAATTTTATTAGGCAAATCTAACCTTCTGAAATTCCTGGCTGCTCAATGTTATTAAAAATGCAAAGTTCTGTAATATTTTGTACGTGCCACTATAAAGATACATAGAGCCCAAGATCTATTTAATATCTAAATGGTCACATGGAGTTTGGTTAGAAAACTGAACAATGATTAAATCTGAACACAAATAAAAATACAAAAGTATACAATTAAAAAAAATTAAAAGTGTGTCTTGGATTTCAGCTTACACTGCACAAAGATTTGCATATATTCAAAACTAAATCCAGGGAGTTGGCTATCATACAGGTGAGAAGAGAACTTCAGAGTGCCCTAATAAAAAAGGTGCAAGAGGACCAGGTTCAAATTTCTGTATCAAGTGCAAAGGAACAATTATTTATGGAAAGCTCCATTGAGAGACAAAGGACATCCTTCCATATAGTGTTCTCAACCATGAAAATTTTAAGACAAGTACACTTTAACTCCCAGAATTTCCCAGCCAGCTTCCATGCAATGATAAGCAGAATTTTTCAACAGGCCCATGCTATTTAGCCGTTCTTAACTAGCTCCATCTGAATTTTTTCGTGATACACACACTAAAAAGACCTGGGAGATTTAGCTGTCATCTGGGCATTCACATATGTATTTTAAAGGCCTGTCACATAGGCTGACGGATGCAAAAAGTATGTAAAAAGGACACAGCGGATGAGAAAATGTTCCATCCATTGTTATCCGCTCTCAAAAGTGCCCCAAATTTGCATAAAGAGAGCGGACAACAGTGGAAAGGAACAGACGGGGAGAGGACATAGCCAGGATGTAAAGCAGATGCTCCACGGAAGCCAAGCGGATGGAAGCGGATGGAAGCGAATGGCACATCCACAGGGCTTCCGGGGGAGAACAGTGAAGCGGACGCGCAGTGGAAGGAGCGGATGCAGCGGATGCCTAGCGGATGACTCAGGTGCATCACGGATGCCTAGCGGATGCCAAGCGGAAGGCAAAGCGTTCACTGCGCATGCGGGGAGGATGCATTGCATCAGTCCCGTGGATATAAAAGGATGCAGCTCGCAAGCAGGTCACCATTCAGAGGAAAGACCTGTTGCCAGACACATCTCCAGCCAACAACCATGGGAAAGAAGAGGAAGCCTATGCCTACTCCTGCCAGCCCTGGCAAGAAGGACAGGGCCACGATCCCACCCCCTGGCGCTGACTCTGCTTCTGCTGGGGCTTCTGCTGCTGGGGCTGACTCTGCTGGTGCTGGTGCTTCTGCTGGTGCTGCTCCTGGTGCTGGTGCTTCTGCTGGTGCTTACTCTGCTGGTGCTGCTCCTGGTGCTGGTGCTGCTCCTGGTGCTGGTGCTGCTCCTGGTGCTGGTGCTGCTCCTGGTGCTGGTGCTTCTGCTGGTTCTTACTCTGCTGGCGCTGCTCCTGGTCCTGCTGGTGCTTCTGCTGATGCTGACTCTGCTGGTGCTGCTCCTGGTGCTGGTGCTTCTGCTGGTGCTTACTCTGCTGCTGGTCCTGCTGGTGCTGCTGGTGGTCCTGGTGCTGCTTTTGCTGCTGCTGTTGTTGCTGCTGCTGCTGCTGGTGATGTGGTGGACCAGCCCCTAGAACCTCAAAGCCCTTCTGATGAGGGCCCAGAAGGCCCTGCCAGAGGGAGGAAGAGGCAATCGCACGATAGGGAGAGGAGGCAGTACTCCATCGAAGAGGAACATGAGGATGAGGTGCTCGAATGGCTGAGAGAGAATGAGTACCTATGGCAGAAGGGACACAGGCTCTATCGAGACACCAAGAGGAAGTAGACGGCTTGGAGAGAGAAGGCAGAGAGCCTGGGCTACAGGCTCGGAGGTCCTCCTCGGGTGGTGGAAGCACATGCACACCTGGTACGGGAAGCTGCACCTCAAGAAGTCTGGCCAGGCCGCGGTCAAGCTCACTGACCGGGAGACCTACATGATGGCCATGTGCAGCTTCTTGGAGGGTGAGGTCCGCCACCAAGGAGCAGCCCCTCTGTCTACCCTCTCTCTCAGGTAACCCGAGAGAGCCAGTCCTCTTCTGGCCAAGAGTCAGCTCCTGTGTCCAGGCAGGTATCTGTGGAGCGCCCCATGATGGAGACTCCCCCGAAAGCTGCACTTCCCATGGCGGAGCGTGTGGAGGACCCCGACACAGTGGGAGCAAGGAGAGGGCACTGACACCAGAAACCAACCCACACCCACCCCCAGCTCCACCTCCACAGAAAGCAGGCAGAGAGGCAGACTGGAGGGGCAGAGCCACACAGTCCTGCTGGAGATCAGGGACACCATCAAAAGCAGCGTAGATCTCCTCTCTCAGCTGGTACACACTGACATACCATCCTCAAACCGAAAGCCCTTCCTCAACTACATCAACCAGATCCTCATGGACCTGTCCGAATCACAGTACCAGGTGATAAAGGAGCGGATCACCGATCTTCTGCACAACCCTCCAGGCCCAGCTGAACCTGCTCCCATTCAGTCCAAGTCTGCTCCTCCATCCCAGGTGATGTCACAGTCCTTCCAAGGCTTTCCACAGGCCCTCACCTACCAAGTCTACGGCTACCAGGAGTTCCAGCAGCACAGGCAGCCCTTCCCAGTCCAGGCACAGGTACATCAGACGCCACCGATGCCACCAATGCCACCAATGCCACCCATGCCACAAATGCCACCCACGCCACAGATGCCACCCACACCACAGATGCCACCCACGCCTCCCCTCGCTCACCTGCAGACCAGACAGCCCCACTACACTCCTTCTTCCTCCACCCAAAACCAAGCCCAGCCTCAGAACATCTGTCATCGGTCTTGGGACTGACACCCCATGTCATGGAGGAAGGGGCTCTCAACATCACAGGACTGAGCCAGCTCTCTGAGAGCTTCCTCCACACACCATCCCCTGTTGTCCTCTCGGGGCCAGGCACCCCAATGGCACCTCAGACCAGCACTCCAGCCACTGCCACCTCCACAGCACCTGGACCCTTCACCCTTGAGACTATGGGCATGCCTCAGAGTGACTGAGAAGAGTGCCAGAGACTGGATTGCTACCTGTTGACTTTATCTTTGCTTGGGACACTTTACTTGGGTCATTTTGCTTTTAAAGTTTGTTATTAATAAAGTTTATCTTTGCTTCACACACTTGGTTCAGTTCTTTTAGTAAATAAAGTCTTGGTGGAAACTTTTAGAAATGGTTTAAGCCTTTTTATGCTTGTGGGATGGGTAAGGATAGCAGTAGGATGGACAGGGATAGCTGTGGGATGGGTAATAGCTGCGGGATGGGCAGGGATACCTGTGGGATGGGCAGGGATACCTGTGGGATGGGTAATAGCTGTGAGATGAGTAAGGATAGCAGTGGGATGGGCAGGGATACCTTTGGGATGGGTAATAGCTGTGGGATAGGTTAAGATACCTGTGGGATGGGTAATAGCTGTGAGATAGATAAACCTCCAGTGCAAGCATAGTGGGACTGTATGGTCCACCCTCCCAGGTGCCACACCTATGGCCCTTTATTATCAATAACAATTTAATCATTCATCAACACATTTCAACATAAACACAACTCTTTATTAAATGCCCTGTTCATTGTAGGGCCACTCAACATACATGGCACAATCTCATCAGTGTGATGAGACAGGCTGAAGGAAGCATCCATTAAGCATCTACCATCCTGTCTTGCCACTCCACTGCTCCAGCTGGGGAGTTGCACCAATGTTTCGGTCGGTTGTGCTGCTTCTTCCCTTCACGTGAAGCTCTGTTGGGGCCTTGCACATCCACAGTATCTATCAGGTTTCACCCTTGCCTCCATTCACCAGGCTCTATGTCCGCATTGCCTTGTTGGTGGTCCACAAGCCTGTTCTGCAACACTGGGTAGTGGGTGCGCATGAGATTGTCCAGGATGCAGCAAGCTTCCACGATGTTCCTCATGGTCTCTGGGCGATGCTGCATGATGGTGAGAAGTACTTGGAACCTGTTGGCCTGGATGGCAAAGGCATTCTCCACCACCCGTCTTGCCCTGGACAGCCTGTAGTTGAAGATCCTCTCTTCACGGGTGAGGAGTCTGGAAGTGTAGGGCTTCATGAGGTAGGTTCTGAGGGAGAAGGCGTCATCCCCCACTATGAAGTAGGACACATCTTGCGTGGGCAGGGGGTCTGGATCTGGGAAGCCCATGATGAGGTTGCGTTCCAGCCCCTCCTTGAGGTGACTGGCGTTGTATACCTGGCCATCTGAAGATGACCCGTTGCCTGAAGCATTGATGTACATGAACTTGTAGTCAGCATCGACCATGGCGAAGAGGATGATGCTGAAGAAGCCCTTGTAGTTGTGATAAGTGGACCCTGAGTTGGCTGGAGCTTTGCAGGCCACGTGCTTGCCATCTATGGCTCCAACGGTGTGGGGGAAGTTCCACTTCTGATACCACTGCTCTGCAACTTTCTTCCATCCTTCTTCAGTGGAGGGGCACTGGAGGAGCTCCTCCAGGTATTCTTCGATGATGGCCTGCACCACTTCTCTGACCAAAAAGCTGATGGTGTTGTATGGCACCCTCCAGGCATTCTGCATGCTCCTGTATGTGGTCCTGGAGGCCAGGTGGCGCAAAGTCAGTGCCACCTTCAGCCCAGGGTCCAGGCTGGGCAGGAAGTTGGTGTTTGCCTTGGTCAACCTGGGTCTCAGCTGCTCTACAACTTTGTCAAACATGGCTGGCGGCATCCTCATGAAGTTCTGGAATGCACAAGTGTCTTCGTTCCTCAGCTCCACCATCAGCTTGTCATACAGTCCGTACTCAGCTCTTCTCGCGATCAATCTTCGGACCCAGATACTTCTTGGACGCCTCCTTTTCTTCGCGTAGAACAGGTGAAAGAGCCTGTGGAGGGCTTCGCACTGTTGTAGAACGATGGTGGCTATCAAAAGTGGTGTGCGATGATCCATGGTGGAGATGACTGGATGCTGTGGAAGAGCAAGAGCCAGATGAAGGCTGAAGAAGTCTGCACAGCAGGGCTGCTGGACTGAAAGTGAGATCCAGGTTATTTTTCCCCCTTTTTATAGGAAATATAGGTTTTCATCTAGGTGTCCTTTTGCGTCCTCCAGGCATCCTGCAGACATCCTAAATATCCGAGATATGTCCCCTATACGAACGTTTTTTCTGTTTTAATGCTTTATATGCAAACTGCATCCGCTTTCATCCTTTCTACGTCCGTGCTACTAACGCTGCGTGTCTGTTCCATGTCCATTTCGCTTCCTCCCTGTGTCCGTTTTCCGCTGGAGGAGATGTGAGTTGTGCAGATGCGCAGCGGATGCCTAGCAGATATAGCGGATGCGTAACGGATGACGGACGTATTACGGATGTTCCCCGTATGCGTAGCGGATGTATATCGGACGCATTGGATACTTTATCCGCTCAAAAACTTTTGTGCAGCTCAAAACTTTTTGAGCGGATGAAATCACAGTAGATGGATGCTGGACGGATAGAGAGTATGAAAAACGGACGCAGTGAGTACAGAATGGATGCATCGCGTTAACCAACGGATAGCAAGTGTTTCTCTCTGTTTTACATCCTCTTTCCATCCGTTGGTGCTGTGTGACATGGGCTTTAATCTGAACAACATAACTTGTGGTTGGGTTTTCCAAGCTTCAGAAGATCAATACCTCAGTATTAATCAGGATTTGGGCATGTTGTTGTCTCCATTTTGATTGGCCATTCTCAAGACCTATCTGTTGTGGATGTTTTGGATTAGAGGCCTGAAAAGTTGATTGTATCCAGGTCAATGGATTTCTCTGAGTGCTAATTTCAAAAAAAATTCTGGCTTTCTTGCTATTTCTGTGATGTATGATTTCATACAATCCCCGTCTCAAAAATGTATTAGTTTTAAGGGAATAGGTAGCTGTTAGATATTGTCCATCATTATTTCATCATTCCAGTTTTGTCTTCTTTTATGTTTGTCTAATGTAGTAAATTTTGGATACTACATTAATTCTGTCTTGATGTGGTGTGCCATGTTTGATTGGCACAGAATTCTTTTTAGTGTTTTTGCGAGCATCTGTAATTGCCAGTCATTGATGTTTAGTTTACTTTATTGTCATTGCACCTCGTACAATGAAATTAAATACCATCTTCAGTGTACATTATGACGATGAAAATAAACACAAACATGCATCCTTCACATTCTATACATTGAATTGAAAACCCCTGATATTGGATTAATATTGCACTATACAGTAGAACTTGGCAGTTACTGCCCTGGAATAGAAGTTGTTTTTCAGCCAATTTGTCCTTGTTTTTATTATCCTGTACTGTCTACCAGATGGTAATAGTTCAAAAAAGGGGTGCCTAGCAGATGGATCTTTGAGAATGTTTTGTCTTTCTTAAGGCAGTGGGAGCTATAAAGCTCTTCCAAAGAGGGGAGAGGGCAACCAATGATCTTCTGGGCAATGACGTTAACCATCTGGAGTGCTGACCTATCTGCCACTGTGCAATTGGCTAACCATATACTGGTGAAGTAAGTTAAGATACTCTCTATGGTGCAGCAGTAGAAGGTCATCAGCAGTTTTTCATTCAGTTATTGTTTGCTGAGAAGCTTAAGATAGTATAATCTCTGCTGGGCCCTTTTGACCAGTGCTGCAGGTCTTTTACGGTAACACCCAGAAACTTAAAACTGGCCACTTGTTCTATTCGGTCTCCATTGATAAGCAAGGGTTGAATATCTGATCTGTTCCTTCTATAGTCCACTATAAGCTCCTTGGTCTTATTGGTGTTGAGGACCAAATTATTGTCTCCACACCACGAAAGCAACTGGTTCACCTCATCTCGGTAGGCAGACTCACACCCTCCCCAGAGATGAGTCCTACCACTGTTGTATCATCTGCAAATCATCTGCAAACTACTAGCCTGAGTGGGAATGCAGTCATGCACATATAGTCTACTAATGTGATCTGATGGAATTTATATATATATATCAGAGCGTTATCTTAGATGTTCTTGAATTGTCTCCCTGTTTCATTTTTTAAAATGAAATTAGGGAGGTAGACACTCGAATATTCTGAAAGTAAAGAATTGATGAGCTACAGCATCTTTCTGCTTTGTTGTTCTCTGCAGAGGTGGGATTCTACCAGTTCTATCCAGATCTATAGAACCCATTGTTAACTTTCTAAGCATTTTGGAGAACCAGTAGTTAGAAGCAATCTCCTTTTGTTTTTTTCCACCTTTATTACATTCTTGGCAGACAGCCTAGACTTACTGTCTCTGGAGCTTTGGGGGCTTGGCTTTCTTCAAGGAGAAGGGTTGTTTTAAGATTTTTACACTGCTGTTGGGATGCAATCACTTTAAGTGATGCAAATGGATCGAAATACTTCCCTGGACAATCAGCACTTTGAAGAAATAATTGAATAATGAAGCAAAGCTTTTAGTGAAAGGGAACCAAGATGAGTGACATTCAGCAAGGCTTCTTGGTGAGCTAGAAAGATTGACATTCAAATGTGAGTTTACATATCCTTTTTGAATTTTGGTCTAAAACTGGTTTTTGGTGAAGGTTAATTCTGTGCTTGATGAAGTTTAATCCTGTGTTTATTGATGGGATAATTTTCCCTATTCAGCTTCAACAAGCAAACAGCTACTGTTGTGATTCAATTATTTGTATTGTGTTTTAATTTTTTCCTGCCTCATGGTTTCTTTTTCTATCTGGGCAAGGGGTCTTCCTCAGTGCTTTAGTACTACCTGGCACTGCCCTTTTGGGGTATACTTCCAAGAGGCAGGATGCAAGCTTGGCACTGATTTTTTTATTGCCTTTCTGGGGGGCATGTGACCTTTCCTTAAATCTGGATGATTTCCTTAGGATATCTGTGAGGTGAGTGAGATCAGCTTTAAGTGATGCAAATGGATCTAAGGATTGCTTTTCCTAGGTGTGCTTTTTCTGGAAAGCTTAAATGACCTATCTGCTAAAGGGTTTCACTTTATGAGCAAGAGTTGGCTGCTTGATAGTTATCACTGCATTTTAACTATTTTCATTCCTCAAGGTGCTCTGGCACTCTGCCTGATTTGTAACTGTGGCTTGCAGGTATTTTTAATCTAATGATAAATATTTAGGGCAGCTTTTTGCAAGCAAAGAAGCTTTTTGTATTTTTGTACAGGTAATCCTTGATTTACAACAGTTCATTTAGTGACCATTCAAAGTTATAATAGCACTGAAAAAAGTGACATAACCATTTTTCACACTTATGACTGTTGCAGCATCCCCATTGTCATGAGAGGCCAGGCAAGGAGAAGCACCCTTGACATGAGTGATGTTGAGTTGGCCATGCCCACCCAGTCACATGACCACCAAGCCACACCCACCAACTACACCATGCCCACAGAACCAGTTGTTAAAAAAAACTGAATCCCGCCACTGGTTTTCTGCACTATAGCAAAGAAAGTCCACCTCTTAGAACCTGCCAAGTTCCTAAATTCCTAGCAAATGGGACCCAAAGCATACCCTTCTGCCAGATCTAATAGTATAGACGGGTGTAATTAGAGAGAGGCAGTTTCTTAGATAATTAAGGATAATTATTTCCCATTTGATTGAGAAATATAGTTAGCCACCAGAAATAGCTCGTTTGTTGGTTTTAAGCAAGTCTTTGATTCTATTTCCAGGGCAATTCTCTGGAAGAAATCGAAAGCTTCTATTACTATCACTAGTAGATAGTTAGTTACCATACTACTGTGGGAAGTCTTATGCTGATTGTTCAGATTGCTTCAAATACCCAGAGCAGTTCAACAGCAAATATTCCTTTCTTCTTCTGTAGGTGTATCCAATAATACCAACTGCCCTCAAGCTCTTTCAAGCCAAGACATTATTGCAGCTGTGATATGGAGCCCAATTAAACCCAGGAGTTAATTATCAGTACAGTCAAATTTCATAAGAATACTATTTTAAGCAGCAAAACATGTGCCTAATGTTGCCCTGCAGTCAGAGGCAGAAGTTATTAAAGTTAACAGAAAGGCATGGTTGTCTGTGTTTAAATATTGATTAAAGATACTCATTTCATAATGTTCATAAATAAATAAATTTGCAGTATCTAGGTCTGATACAGCTAATATTAATTGATAAATATGATTCTTCCTGGATACTCTAAATTGAGAAAAAAAATATAAACTGGGCTTTTCAAATTCTCACACCCTTGGAATAAGATTAGGGAATGACTGTACTTAACTTAAGATCCTTGATATAGAATTACAAACAGAATGTAGTAAACTCTCACTCGGAGTATAACTGGGTCACAGAAATTCATGCTTCAAATAAGATGGAATTTAGATCAATTTACAAACACTAAATTTCAGCAAGCATCTACATTACTATAGTAATATTATTGGCAATATTATGCCATCAGCAGAGCTGGATGAGGAAAGGTCATGTGCCTTTGTAAAAACGGTAAATATTGAAACCTCAACTCTCATTTGTTGCATTGTAACTTTTATGAAGAGCTACTAACACTTCTTTAACTCATTTTCCAGGGCTGAATCAGGAATTTTATATACAAATTTTACTGGCAGTTAAGGATAAGAAAACTTTGCCATTCAAAGTTTCTTTCTGCAACTTATATATGCAGCTGCTAGAAAAAAATAATGCAGGTGTGATTATTTTTTAAAAACTTGTATGCCTTTTCTTTTCTTTTATATGATCTGTTTTGTAAGATTTATTTTGTAAATTTTATTTTGTCTGTAACACTGATTAAGTGACTTCTTCAAGGCAGACCAGACTAGAACGTCATGCATGCCAATAATACTTGTGTTATAAGTTTATAGTAACAGAATCTTTCAAGTCTAAATGTCCTTCCTTCTTCCCTCTCTTTATTTTGTCTAAGGAGGCAAGCATCCTGTCAGTGTAGGAAACCCAATATAAATCCAGATTAGAGGAGAAATATAAAGTTCAGCACAGAACAGAGCAAACCTGTCATAACCAGCTACAGCAAATAAGTGCAAAATACAGCAACATAAAGAAGTCTGTAACAGAATAAATAAATAAATAAAATGGCCAGTAACAAAGCTGAAACAAAGGTTTCAATTGTAAATCATACAAACCAGAATTACTTGGAAATTCAAGATAAAAATGCTGCTAATAAGAGAGAGAACATGGGTGGAAATCTATATGAAGCCAGAACATCCTTCAGATACAGACAGACAGACAGACACACAAAAGTGCAAAAGAAATGTGGGAAGGATTACAAACTGTGCATGAAAGAGCTAATCTCAGCAATAAACTGTATTTTATTAGAAAGTTAAACCAAACCAAACTGATAAAAGACCAGAATATGCAGGATTACACAAGGCATACCTTGGAAATGGTTGAATGCCTCAGAGGTATAGGAGAAGAAATAAAATATTTTCATGTCACAGCACTACTTAGTGGTTTACCAGAAAGTTGTAAAAGGCTTGTCACTGTGCTTGATGCATGTCCAGATGATGAATTAACATTGAATAAGTTAAGGGCAAGCTTAGAGATGAATATAAATGTAAAACAGAAAGCATTAATAGTAACATGCTTCTGTCGCATGGGCAAGAAAGACATGAATACTTTTGTGCAAGAAAAAAAGGTCATTTAAAAGTAGATTGCAGAATCTGGAAAGCTAGAATGCAAAAACTACAAAAAGCCAAAAGTGTGAAGGAAGAAATGGATTTTTCTTCAGATACTGAATTTATTTTTTCAATCCAAAAGTCTTTGAAAGTATGATGTGTTGATTCAATAGCTGAGTCACATGACAAATGACAAAAATTTCTTAAATCACCTTGACCAGAGTAAAACAGGAAAAATCACCACAGCTAATGGGCAAATAATAGAATCAGAAGGAATAGGCAATGGTTTTCCTTACTGTGCTATTTCTCAGAATATCACCAGAAAGAACTTGTGAAAAATGTATTGTATATCCCTGCTCTTGAAACTAATATTTTTGTCAGTGAAGAAGCTCACAAAACAAGGCAATATAGTAACCTTTAAGGCCAGGTCACATCGGCCGATGGATGCAAAACGTATGTAAAAAGGACACAGCGGACGAGAAAATGTTCCATCCATTGTTATCCGCTCTCAAAAGTGCCCCAAATTTGCATAAAGAGAGCGGACAACAACGGAAAGGAACGAACGGGGAGAGGACGTAGCGAAGATGATAAGCGGATGCTGCACGGAAGCCTAGCCGATGGAAGCGGATGACATGTCCACAGGGCTTCCGGGGGAGCACAGCGAAGCGGACGCTCAGCGGAAGGAGTGGATGCAGAGCGGATGCCCAGCGGATGATGCAGATGCATCACGGATGCCTAGCGGATGCCTAGCGGATGCAAAGCATTCACTGCGCATGCGGGGAGGATGCATTGCGTCAGTTCCGCAGATATAAAAGGATGCAGCTCGCAAGCAGGTCACCATTCAGAGGAAAGACCTGCTGCCAGACACATCTCCAGCCAACAACCATGGGGAAGAAGAGGAAGCCTGTGCCTACTCCTGCCAGCCCTGGCAAGAAGGACAGGGCCACCATCCCACCCCCTGGTGCTGACTCTGCTTCTGCTGGGGCTTCTGCTGCTGGGGAGGACTCTGCTGGTGCTGGTGCTTTTGCTGGTGCTGCTCCTGGGGCTGGTGCTTCTGCTGGTGCTTACTCTGCTGGTGCTGCTCCTGGTGCTGGTGCTTCTGCTGGTGCTTACTCTACTGGTGCTGCTCCTGGTGCTGG
>BLBF01000010.1:42809642-42888405 GCA_015471245.1 Laticauda colubrina | reverse complement strand
GGTGCTTCTGCTGGTGCTTACTCTACTGGTGCTGCTCCTGGTGCTGGGGATTCTGCTGGTGCTTACTCTGCTGGTGCTGCTCCTAGTCCTGCTGGTGCTGCTGGTGCTGCTGGTGCTTACTCTGCTGGTGCTGCTCCTAGTCCTGCTGGTGCTGCTGATGCTGCTGGTACTGCTGCTGCTGGTGGTGGTGATGTGGTGGACCAGCCCCTAGAACCTCAAAGCCCTACTGATGAGGGCCCAGAAGGCCCTGCCAGAGGGAGGAAGAGGCAATCGTGCGATAGGGAGAGGAGACAGTACTCCATTGAAGAGGAACATGAGGATGAGGTGCTCGAATGGCTGAGGGAGAACGAGTACCTCTGGCGGAAGGGACACAGGCTCTATCGAGGCACCAAGCGGAAGCAGGCGGCTTGGAGAGAGAAGGCGGAGAGCCTGGGCTACACTTGGAAGTCCTCCTTGGCTGGTGGAAGCACATGCACACCTGGTACAGGAAGCTTCACCTCAAGAAGTCTGGCCAGGCCGCGGTCAAGCTCACCGACCGGGAGACCTACGTGATGGCCAAGTGCAGCTTCTTGGAGGGTGAGGTCCGCCACTGAGGAGCAGCCCCTCTGTCTACCCTCACTCTCAGGCAGCCCACAGAGAGCCAGTCCTCTTTTGGCCAAGAGTCAGCTCCTGTGTCCAAGCAGGTATCTGTGGAGCGCCCCATGACGGAGACCCCCCCGAAAGCTGCACTCCCCGTGGCGGAACGCATGGAGGACCCCGACACAGTGGGAGCAAGAGGAGGCCACTGCCACCAGAGACTATCCCACCCCCACCCCCAGCTCCACCTCCACAGAAAGCAGGCAGAAAGCCAGACGGGAGGGACAGAGCCACACTGTCCTGCTGGAGATCAGGGACACGATCAAGAACAGCGCAGATCTCCTCTCTCAGCTGGTAAATATCGAGATGCCTTCCTCAAACCGCAAGCCCTTCCTCACCTACATGACCCAGACCCTCATGGACATGCCCGAGCCCCAGTACCAGGTGATGAAGGAGCGGATCACAGCGCTGCTGGACCACCCTCCAGGCCCAGCTGAACCTGCTCCCACCCAGTCCAGGTCTGCTCCTCCACCCCAGGTGATGTCACTGCCCTTCCAAGGCTTTCAGCAGCCCCTCACCCACCAAGGCAATGGCTACCAGGAGTTCCAGCAGCATAGGCAGCCCTTCCCAGTCCAGGCACAAGTTCGTCGCACGCCACCGATGCCACCGATGCCACCGACGCCACAGATGCCACCGACGCCACAGATGCCACCGACGCCTCACCTCGCTCACCTGCAGACCAGGCAGCCCAACTACATCCTCCTTCCTCCACCTCACAGCCAAGCCTGGCCTCAGAACATCTGTCATCGGTCTTGGGACTGACACCCCATGTCATGGAGGAAGGGGCTCTCAACATCACAGGACTGAGCCAGCTCTCTGAGAGCTTCCTTCACACACCATCCCGTTGTCCTCTCAAGGCCAGGCACCCCAATAGCGCCTCAGACCAGCACTCCAGCCACTGCCACCTCCACAGCACCTGGACCCTTCACCCCTGAGACTATGGGCATGCCTCAGAGTGACTGAGAAGAGTGCCAGAGACTGGGTTGCTACCTGTTGACTTTATCTTTGCTTGGGACACTTTACTTGGGTCATTTTGCTTTTACAGTTTGTTATTAATAAAGGTTATCTTTGCTTCACACACTTGGCTCTTTTTGTAAATAAAGTCTTGGTGGAAACTTTTAGAAATGGTTTAAGCCTTTTCATGCTTGTGGGATGGGTTAGGATAGCAGTGCGATGGGCAGGGAAACCTGTGGGATGGGTAATAGCTGTGGGATAGGATAAGCCTCCAGTGCAAGCCTAGTGGGACTGTATGGTCCACCCTCCCAGGTGCCACACCTATGGCCCTTTATTATCAATAACAATTTAATCATTCATCAACACATTTCAACATAAACATAACTCTTTATTAAATGCCCTGTTCATTGTAGGGCCACTCAACATACATGGCACAATCTCATCAGTGTGATGAGACAGGCTCAAGGAAGCTTCCATTAAGCATCTACCATCCTGTCTTGCCACTCCACTGCTCCAGCTGGGGAGTTCCACCAGTGTTTCAGGAGGTTGCGCTGCTTCTTCCCTTCATGTGAAGCTCTGTTGGGGCCTTGCACATCCACAGTGTCTATCAGGTTTCGCCCTTGCCTCCATTCACCAGGCTCCATGTCCCCATTGCCTTGTTGACGGTCCACAAGCCTGTTCTGCAACACTGGGTAGCGGGTGCGCATGAGATTGTGCAGGATGTAGCAAGCTTCCACGATGTTCCTCACGGTCTGTGGGCGATGCTGCATGGTGGTGAGAAGTACCTGGAACCTGTTGGCCTGGATGCCAAAGGTGTTCTCCACCACTCATCTTGCCCTGGACAGCCTGCAGTTGAAGATCCTCTCTTCACGGGTGAGGTATCTGGAAGTGTTGGGCTTCATGAGGTAGGTTCTGAGGGAGAAGGCGTCATCCCCCACGATGAAGTAGGGCACATCTTGTGTGTCATTGGGCAGGGGGTCTGGATCTGGGAAGCCCATGATGAGGTTGCGTTCCAGCCCCTCCTTGAGGTGACTGGCGTTGTATACCTGGGCATCTGAAGCTGACCCATTGCCTGAAGCATCGATGTACATGAACTTGTAGTCACCATCGACCATGGCGAAGAGGATGATGCTGAAGAAGCCCTTGTAGTTGAAATAAGTGGACCCTGAGTTGGCTGGAGCTTTGCAGGCCACGTGCTTGCCATCTATGGCTCCAACGGTGTGGGGGAAGTTCCACTTCTGATACCACTGTTCTGCAGCTTTCTTCCAGCCTTCTTCAGTGAGGGGCACTGGAGGAGCTCCTCCAGTTATTCTTCGATGATGGCCTGCACCACTTCTCTGACCACAATGCTGATGGTGTTGTGTGGCACCCTCCAGGCGTACTGCATGTTCCTGTACATGGTCCCGGAGGCCAGGTGGTGCAGAGTCAGTGCCACCTTCAGCCCGGGGTCCAGGCTGGGCCAGAAGTTGGTGTTTGCCTTGGTCAACCTGGGTCTCAGCCGCTCCACAACTTCGTCAAACATGGCTGGCGGCATCCTCATGAAGTTCTGGAATGAATGAGTGTCTTCGTTCCTCAGCTCCACCATCAGCTTGTCATACAGTCCGTACTCAGCTCTTCTTGCGATCCATCTTCGGACCCAGACACTTCTTGGACGCCTCCTTTTCTTCACGTAGAACAGGTGAAAGAGCCTGTAGAGGGGTTTGCACTGTTGTAGAATGATGGCGGCTACCAAAAGGAGTGTGCGACGATCCATGGTGGAGATGACTGGAGGCTGTGGAAGAGCAAGAGCAAGATCAAGGCTGAAAAGGTCTGCACAGCAGGGTTGCTGGACTGAAGGTGAGATCCAGGTGATTTCTCCCCCTTTTTATAGGAAATATTGTTTTTCCGCTAGGTGTCCTTCTGCATCCTCTAGACATCCTGCAGACATCCTAAATATCCGAGATACATCCCCTATACAAATGTTTTTTCCGTTTTAATGCTTTATATGCGAGCTGCATCCGCTTTCATCCTTTCCAAGTCCGTGCTACTAATGCTGCGTGTCCGTTCCGCGTCTGTTTTGCTTCCTCCCTGTGTCCGTTTTCCGCTGGAGCGGATTTGAGTTGCGCGGATGCCTAGCAGATATAGCAGACGCGTAACGGATGATGATGTATGTATAACAGATGTTTCCCGTATGCGTAGCGGATGTAGAACGGACGCGTTGGATACTTTATCCGTTCAAAAAGTTTTTTGAAGCTCAAAACTTTTTTTTTTTTATAAAGTTTTTATTAATTTTCTACAAACAGACAAACATACAAAACATTAAAAACATCTACTCTCATATATACTTCCGGTGTATCGGTTGGTTCATCAGTTTTGTGCATTCATTTTATAGTGTCAATTACAATTATATTGCATAACCACTCATATTGTCAATCCATATTCTAATATTACTAAAAAAAAATAAAAATAAAAAAATCTTTTTCTGACTATACTTTTAATCATTCATGCTTTGCGAGATAACAATACTTCCAACAGTTTATTCTATAATTTATCGTATAATCATAACAAATCAATCCTAAAAAACTCTTCATATATATAATATTAATGCTCTATTATTGTATTTTATCATCTAACCATTGATAAAAAAAACCCCAAATTGCATAAAATTGTTTATCTTCTTGTTCTCTAATTTCAAATGTCAATCTACTCATCTCAGCACATTCCAATATTTTCTCAATAATTTCTTCCTGCAATGGTATTTTCTCATTCTTCCAGTTTTTAGCAAATACAATCCTAGCCGCTGTTAATACATTTACAATCAAATATTTCAAGTCTTTATTATATATATCAGGTAAAATTCCCAATAAAAAGATCTCTGGCTTCAAGTCTATGTGTTTCTTTGTCATTTTTTCCAACCACATGTGAATTTTAGTCCAATATTTTCTAGCATTCTCACAAGTCCACCACATATGATAGTATGAGCCAGGTATCTGATGACATTTCCAACATTTTTCAGATTTATTCTTGAACATTCTTGCTATTCTTGTCGGGGGAAGGTGCCACCTGTAAAACATCTTATACAAGTTTTCTTTATATGCTATTGACATTGTCATTTTATAATTTTGAGACCACAATTTTTGCCATTGCTCTAAATCAATTCCATATCCAAAATTCTTCCCCCATGCAATCATAGTTTCTTTAACTTGTTCTTCCTCCAGCTTAATTCCCAATAAATAACCATATAACTTTTTAATCACTTTCTCATCAGTACCCATCAATATCTTATCTAAATCAGTCTGTTTATCATAGAATCCTTCCGTTTTAAAATCTTCAAGATATCTTGAGTGTATTTGCGCATATGAAAACCAATTCATCCTTATACCTTGTTCCTCTAAATTTTGGATCGTTTTAAGTCCACCCTTTTCATCCAACAGTTCCCCATATCTAACTGTTTGTTCCTTTTTATAGATCATAGGATAGGAAAATGCTTCAATAGTCGATAACCAAATTGGAATTTTCAAATAACATTGTTTTTTTATCTTCTCCCAATTTAACCACAAAGACTCCCGTATATAATGTCTTCTGAAATACCCCTGTGTTTTAGTTCCCTTGTACCATAAAAAAGCATGCCAGCCCAACAGTAAATCATGTCCTTCTAATGTCAACAATCTATGTTTTCTTAATGTTATCCATTCTTTGACCCACATCAAACTTGCAGCTTGATAATACAATTCCCAATTAGGCAGGCCAAAATCTCCTCTATTTCTAGCATCTTGCAAAAGTTTTAACTTTATTCTCGCTTTTTTACCTTGCCATATAAACTTCAACATAGTTTTATTTAAATCTTCAAAATAGTCTTTTCCAAGTCTAATTGGTATTGTTTGAAAGAGAAATAAAATTCTAGGTAAAATATTCATCTTAATTGTTGAAATTCTCCCTATTAATGACAATTGTAAATTTTCCCATTTCTTCAAATCTGTAATTATCTGTTGTTTAAGTTTAATATAATTATTCTCTTTTAATGTGCTACATCTTGCTGTCAAATATATCCCCAGATACTTAACCTTGTTTGTAATTTGAATTTTCAAAAGATCTGTCAGTTCTTCTCTTTGTCTCAATAACATGTTTTTTGTCAAAATCTTTGTTTTATCTTTATTTATTTTCAAGCCAGCCATCTCACCATATGTCTCTACCTTTTCCAATAACTTTGGAGCGGTTTCTAACGGGTCTTCCAGAATAAAAGCTAAATCGTCAGCAAAAGCTTGTAGTTTAAATTCTTCCTTTTTAATTTTCATTCCTTTTATATTTTTGTCATCTCTAATATTTCTATTCAACACTTCCAAAGTTAATACGAATAACAAAGGAGATAGGGGACATCCTTGTCTTGTACCTCTTCTTATATTAATAAGATCTGTAAATTCTCCCTCCATCATTACCTTTGCTGTCTGTTTATTATATATGGCTTCTATTGCTTGAATAAATTTTCTGGCAAAGCCCATCTGTTCCAATAATAATAACATAAATCTCCAGTTCACGTTGTCAAATGCTTTTTGAGCATCTAGGAATATCAAAGCCATTTGTTTTTCAGGATGAGCCTCATAATATTCCAAGGTATCCAAAATTACTCTCATGTTGTCTCTAATTTGTCTCTTTGGTAGAAATCCATTTTGATCTGGATGGATAAAATTATTTAAATATTTTTTCAGTCTTTCTGCTAAAATTGAAGCAAAGATTTTATAATCTGCATTCAATAAGGAAATAGGTCTATAATTCTTAATTTGCAACGGGTCAGCCTCTTCTTTTAAAATAAGTGTAATATAAGCCTCTGACCATGTTTTGGGTGTCATCTTCTTTAACATAACTTCATTCATAACTTCTAACAATGGGATGTTCAATGATTCTTGAAATTTTTTATAGAATTCTGCCGGAAGCCCATCTGGACCTGGTGCTTTCCCATTATTTTGTCTCTTAAATGCTTCATTTAATTCCATCATTGTTATATTGCTTTCTAACATTTCTTCAGTCTCTTTAGGTATCTTCGGTAAGTTAACATTCTGTAAATACTGTTTAATTTTTTCCTCATCAATATTCTCTTGTTTATATAGTTGTCCATAGAAATCTCGAATAATTTCCTTTTTCTCCTTATTACCACAACAAACTTGACCTTGATCATCTATTAGTTTCAGTATTTTTCTTGATTCCTTCTCCTTTCTCAGTTTATATGCTAGCCATCTACCTGGTTTATTTGCATCTTCAAAATAATTCTGTTTAGAATTTCTAATTTTCTGTGCCAGTTCTTCTTTCTCGATTAATTCCATTTTATGCTTAATTACATCCAGTTTCAATTTAATATCTTTTTTCTGTGGTATTTTCTGTAATTCTTTTTCAAGTCTTATATATTCATCTTCCAAGGCCTTAGAGGTTTGTCTTTTCCTAATATTCTTTTTTCTTGTATAGTCTATTATCAAACCTCTTACATATGCCTTCATTGTATCCCAAACATTCTGTATTGAGGTATCTTCTTTTTTATTTTCTTTAAAAAAAAAGACCAATTCCTTCTCCATCCATTGTATAAAATCTTTCTCCTTTAAAATGGTATTGTTTAATGTCCATCTCGATCTTTTTCTTTGTCCCTTCCATTTAATTGTCATTGGACTATGATCTGCCCAAGTACTTATTTCAATATTTGTTTCTTGAATAGTAGATATTAATTCTGTTGAGATCCAAATCATATCTAACCTGGACCATGATAAATGTCTATTAGAGTAAAAAGTATATTGTTTAGTTTTAACATTTCTTTCTCTCCAAATATCTTTTAAGGTTAATTCATCTGTCATTTTAAAAAAAGATTTAGGGAGAATCTTTCTATTTTGTTTTGTTGTTGTTGTTATATAGTCCAATTTATTGTTCACAATTCCATTAAAGTCTCCCATCATGATTATGTTAACATAGTCCAGTCTAATTATTTCCATATGTAGTTTTTTATAAAACTCTTCTTGTTTATCATTCGGAGCATAAATTGCAATCAAGAGTATTTTTTTATTATTATCCATTATTTCCACCATTAATACTCTTCCATCTTCATCCGTGTAGATCAGTTTTGCTAGAATATCTTCTTTAATGTAGAGAACCACTCCTCTTTTCTTACATTGAATCAAAGAAGTAAATATTTTCCCTAATTTTGGCTGTACTAACAAATGCTCATGTTGCTTTTTAATATGAACTTCTTGTAAGCAAATTATATCAAATTTTAATTTCTCTAATTTGTGAAAAGTTTTCCTTCTTTTAACAGCTGAGTTAAGTCCATTTATATTCATTGTAATCAATTTTTTTTCTTCCATGATTATGCTTTATATTTAGGTCTAACAGCTCTCGTAGCTCTCACTTCACGTTGTTCTTTACTGTCTACCTGTCCACCTGCAACTCCTTTCTCTTTTTCAATCTCCAGTTGTTCCTCCAGAAGCTCAATTAATGAGATCTCTTTCTCTGCCACCTCTTTTTTTCTTCCAAAAAATTCTGCATAAAAAAGTTCTGCTTTTTCAATCGAGTCAATTCTATGTCTCTGCTCTTGCCACATAAAAATTAGTCCTTCTGGTATCAGCCATCTGTAGTTCACTTCATTTTCCAGTAGCATTTTGGTCAAAAATCGATATTCTCTTCTCATCTCTCTCACTCTTCTAGGTATTTGTTTTAAAACTACAATCTCTTTGTTTTTGTATTTCAATGCTTTTTCTCTTGCCACTTGTAATATTTGTGTTCTGATGGATTTTTTAGTAAATCTAATATGTACTTCCTTTGGTAGTTTATTTCTCATCGTATATCTTGTATAAACTCGGTATATCTCATCTACTCCGTCCATCATTTTTTCCTCAGTAATTTCCAGAAGATCTGCCAATATTTCTATCATTATCACAGCCAAGTTTTCTCCTTTTTCCTCTTCTATATTTTGAAATCTAAGATAAAATTCTGATCTTTCCATCTCCCACTTCAACATCCCATTTTTTTCTTGTTCTATCACTGTTAATCTAGTGTCAATATTTCCAATCTTCTCATCTCTTTGTTTTCCTTCTTCCTCAATTTTTTGGAATCTCTCCTCATACTTTCCCATCATTTGTTTAAAATTTTCATCAGATTTCTCTATTTTTTTGTCCATGGTATCTATTTTTATCTTAATATCTTGAATTCCTTGCATAATCATCTGTAAATTTACTTTTTCTTGTTCCTTATCTTGCTTCAACATTGTCTGAATTGAAAGTTGTCCTTCAAGTGGTGGGGAAGCAGAGGTAGAAGCAAAGACGCCGAATTGTTTTGGCTTCCTGCTCATTTTAATATTTCCAAGTCTTCAAGCTCTCTTTGACTTTAAATCCAACTGGTATAGTAACCAAATATAGTCCAAAAAATCAAAAAGAAAAAGAAAAAAATCCAATAGTAAAAAGCCCAAAACCAAAAAAGAAAAAAGGAAAAAGAAAGGTCTTCAGGTTCTTCTAGACCCTAATCCAAATTAAAATAGATGGAAGAAGCAAAGAAAGAGAAGAAAAAAGAAAAAACTCTGAGGCTTTCCCTTTAAAATAAAAAGCAAGGATGCTAGAGTTAAAATTAACCAAAAAGGCTGGCGAGTAGGAGTTTCAAAAGTATATATATATATATATATATATATATATATATATATATATATATATATATATATATGCACTGTACACTGCACTTTATTTCTTTATCCAAGGCTCTTATTATGACTGTCTTCTCCAGCAGCTTCAAAGCCAAACCTCAAATGTTGAAATATTGATAAGAGTCCAAGAGAGCACCTGTAATAATATTTTACTGTATTCTCCCTCTATCTTATCACATTAAAATGTCCTTGAAAAGAAGTGCTTTTCTCCCCAATTCAAATAAAATATTTTCAAGCCTCTAGTTGGCAGTGTTACAGCATCTCTAAATACTCTTTCCCCCCCCAGCCAAAAGAAAAAATGTTTATAAAGAACTCAAACAAAAAAAAAGATAGTCAAAGGGAGCCTCTATCCTAAAAAGAAAGTTAAAAAGATAAAAAATAAAAATCAAGTGAAAAATAAAAATATATATAAGAGAAAATTCAATCCGGTTACCTACAAAGTCACCTTAAAGTCCTCAAAGAAAATAAGAAAAAAAAAATCCAAGTCTCAATTTGACATCACTTAAACGCCGCTCAACCCAGGTTCAGTCAAAAGAAAAATAGTCACAGATTTCTTCTTTGTTCAGGATGTCCTTTCAAGTCTTAATCAATTTATAATGCAAAAGAATTTCTCACCCAACCGATACACGCTCATTTAAATCCCTTTCTTTCCGGAGTTGTCCCGACTTCAGCAGCTTTAGAGGCTGCCTTTCTGCTTCCAGAAAAAGGGCTTCTCCCGGATCAAATCAGAGATTTTGCGATGTCTCTGGGATCCTGGGACTGTGCCCTTCACAATCCCCGTCTCTACGGGACGGTTTAGGTCCGTTAGAACCGACCAGAGGCAAAAATATCAGCTGAGATCTCAGAGCCCCGAGATCGCAGCTGTAGCACCGAGACGTAGCTCCGCCTTCCCCCCTCAAAACTTTTTGAGCGGATGAAATCTTAGTAGATGGATGCTGGACGGATAGAGAGTATGAAAAACGTATGCAGTGAGTACAGAACAGATGCATCGTATTAACCAACAAATGGCAAGTGTTTCCGTTTTACATCCTGTTTCGATCCGTTGGTGCAGTGTGAAATGGGCTTTAACGGGAACAGTTACATCATCACAAAAAGGAAAGGCCAAAATTATAGAACAACTGTAGTGGCTGAACTGCAATCAGGGGGTTAATACTTCCAAAGGGGAGAAACATTCAAACTGCATTCACACATGGCAGACCAGTGGTGGGATTCAATTTTTTTTTACTACTGGTTCTGTTGGTGTGGCTTGGTGGGCGTGGCAGGGGAAGGATACTGTAAAATATCCAATCAGAGGAGGTATTTGCTGGTTCTCCAAACTTCTTAAAATTTCTGCTGACGATTCTCCAGAACTGGTCAGAACCTGCTGAATACTACCTCTGGCACAGATGACTTGGAAGTCCTGATATAATAAATAAATTAACTGAGAATGACTATCCAAGAGGAATAAAAAAAGAAACCAGGCCACAAGAGGATTCAATCAGGGGAAGAGGTTTTAACCAGAAGCAATAAAGGCAACCTGACCAAATGTCTGTCCTATGTTGGTCACAAAGCATTAAAACCCAGAGACACGAAAGAGAATCCAAAAGAGACTGCAGCCACCATCCTGGTCCCCAGCCCCACCCCACCCAGCCTAGCTGGAGCCAGAACCAGAGCACCAGCAGCTCCAATTCCAGCCCTTTTTGGACAGCCAAGACCAAAGTTGCAGCAGCAGTGCCAGCTCTGTGGACAGCCAGGACAGCAAAAAGGAGGGGGGAAAAGGACAAGAAGAATTATAAGAAACAGGAAATAGAACTAAGTTCAGAAATGGGACTATTATAAGGAGTAGTTGTTGAGTGGGGGTGTTGGAATACATGTTACAATGTATTTTATATATAAGGAGTACAGAATTACTCAGCCAGTAGATAAGTGTTTATTTTGCATCTACAGTTATAAACTATGATTCCTTTATGTTATGAGGACAGTTTCATTTTTGACAGTTGAAACCGTTAAGCAGCAAGGCCCATGGTGACTGTACACTGTACATTTTATTTGATCTATTCTGTATGGCTATGTATCTATCCTCTGCTACCATTTCTATAGAATAAAACAGAACTTTTAAGAGTCAGAGCTGCTTTTGCTTAGGTTACAGTTCTGTGCCAGTCTCGGGGTTTCTTTTATCTGACTGTTGTCTTGACAGTAGTTTTTCTTCCTGTTTCTCAAGGTCATTTTTTCTACCCATCTGTAATGTCCTATACATATATAAAATCCTTAAACCAGAAAGTTTTCCCCATAGGCAGGACCTTCATGTTTTGAATTTCTTTGGAATTAGATTTCTGATAATTAACAAGAATGGTCAGAACAGATATTATAAGCATTGCTTGTCTTTTTTATATAATGTTTGAGCCTCTATTTTCTAAATTATTTTTGTTATTGTTATCGTAAATGTCAAGTATTTTGTTCAATCTTAATATTTATTGGATAGTTCTTAAAAGACATAGTTCTGATGGAATCAACTTGTGTATTAAACTTGTGAGAGTCTACACATTTATTGTTTGCTTCTATTTGGCTGGGCTTATTGTTTTCTTCTACAGCTCTTTGTGTTCAACTTGTTTTGTGATTTGCTTCTCTTTATTTTCCTGGAATTTGCTTCAATTTCTCCCTGAAATATTCAGAAATTCTTCTGATTGTTTTCCTTTTTTGCATTGTTTCCACAATATGCAGCATTTGTTTAGTTTGAACCTTTTGTTGATCTGCAAGTCTGCAGATTTTAATGTTTTCACTTTTCTTGATTTGATTTGCCTTTGTAATTAGCTTTGGATTTTTGAATGTTTTTATTGTTTTCTAGTTATTTCTATTTCCTCACAGTCAAAACTGGGAATATGGAAATGACAAGTAGTATTAGCATTAAACTTCTCATCACTCCTTATCACCCATCCCCTCCCGCTTGTGACTGTGATTGTAACTTTGTCACTTGTATTCTTATGAGTTATATGGACTGTTTCCGAGTATGATTTGATTGCTTATTGTACCCTATGACTATTATTAAGTGTTGTACCTTATGATTCTTGACAAATGTATCTTTTCTTTTATGTACACAGAAAACATTTGCACCAAGACAAATTCCTTGTGTGTCCAATCACACTTGGCCAATAAAAGAATTCTAATTCTAATATGCCCTACTGTAACTGATGGATACTTCACTTGGATATCTTCCAGTTTGTTCTTTTCCATTTATCATTTAAGTGTTAATTCCATCAAACTTTGTGGAAGGTTTCTACATGCTGATGAAAAAGATTTATTCATGAAGGTTTGTCTGTTTAAATCCTGTGGTTGTTTGTTAAATATATTTGTTAAAATTAGCAAATTCAATCCTAATATTTCGTTAGAATTTCCAACTAACCCTGGATTTGGATACATTCATATCTTCAATATCTTCACCTCCCACCAAAACTCAATTCCTCTTTATGGGAGGATCATTTATTGTCCATTCATAAGATTGTTGTCTTATACATAATTTTACATAATACACAATTATACATAATAAATAATCTTGTTGATCAGAAAGGTCAGCAGTATGGCAGTTCAAATCACTAGCACCATGTAATAGAGTGAGCTCCCATTACTTGTGCCAGCTTCTGCGAACCTAGCAGTTCAAAAGCATATAAAAATGCAAGTAGAAAAGTAGGAACCACTTTGGTGGAAGGTAATAGTGTTCCACCTGCCTTTGGTGTTTAATCATACAAGCCACATGACCACGGAAAACTCTTCAAACAGCGCTGGCTCTTTGGCTTTGTAACAGAGATGAGCACAGCTCCCTAGAGCCAGAAATGACTAGCATGCGTGAGGGAAACCTTTAATTTTACCTTAAGATTGTTAGTATATGAGGACAAATTCTTTGGTTAGGTTTACTTCATTTTCAACCAGCTCTGATGTAAACATGTAAACCCTGTATTAGGGTTGTGGGGGGCCAAATAACCAGACATAAGATGACTTCACTATAGAGCCTTCATTTGCAATAATTGAGCCATTATATAATTAGGTGACCATCTTGTTGGAGGGGAAAAAATCTCTAATTGTGGCTTCCACTTCTTTATGATGTCGTACTACTCTAGTCTCTGGCTCTAATCCTAATCCTCTAATCCTAATCAAACCACCTCTTGTGAGGACCATTTTAGGTACTTAAATAATAACAACAGCCCTCTTATGTTCTTAATCGTTCTTCCAGCTACTTGCAGCATATACTCTCAGCTTTACTAACTGGCTGCAATATAGTCGGGAGAGCTAAAATAAGTTTTTTAAGATAAGACACTTGAAGTTCCATGTTTTGTTTACATTCTTTGTTATCGGCATGCCACACTTCTGCAGTAAACATAGTTGTAGCAGTCAAACCATAGCTGATAATGATGCTGTGTGCTTCAATTGAAAAAAAAGCTCTTATCAAATATTTATGGAATATATTTTAAAATTTTTAGATAGAGCTGACTACAGGTACCTCCTGCATCACCATCTCACTGGAAGTCCTGAAAGCCCTTCAAAATCATATGCAATAGCTAATTTCTTATATCTAAACATATTGTTAACATAAAATGTATCATTTAAAATCTGAGTAGTGTGGATCTTTTGGCAGTTACAAAATCTACATAGCAACACCATATATGTTGTTGAAAAATAGTGTAGACTCAGTTCATAAGTTTTATTTCAGAGAAGATGACAAAGAATTGCAGACTAGAAAATATAAATGTCTTAATTCTGAATAGGCAATATTATCAACCATGGAATTCTTCTGGACTGGATATATTATATTTTGGGTTTCCTGCACAGGAGAACAGAGCTGGAAAGCAGGTTAGCCGGGTGGAGGGAAGAATGGGATTTTGCAGTAATCTTCCCCTGGAATGGGGTGGGAATAGAGATTTTACATTATCCTTCCCCTGCCATGGCTACCAAACCAGTAGTAAAAATGCTTGAATCCCACCACTTCCCCAATGTGGTATTATACAACAAGCCCATGGCCATCTCCTTTGAAGCCTGTCAGATTCCATGCTCTTTCTGAGAATTTCTGAAAGGAGACCTGCTCTATTATGTCCCTATATTTGCATTTAAAGGCCCAGTCCCACTGGCCGACAGACACAAAACGTATGCATAAAGGATACGGCGGATGAGCAAAATTTCAGGGGTGGCTCTATCTGTTGTCATCCGCTCCAAAAAGTGGTGAAAATTTGCATAAACAGAACGGAAAAGAACGGACGTGGGTAGTATGTAACGGGGATGTTAAACGAATGTTTATAGGAAGCCTAGCGGATGAAAGCGGATGGAAGCGGATGATACCTCCGAAGGGGTTCCTGGGGAGAATTTCAAAGCGGACGCATAGCGGAAGGGGTAGATGCATAGCGAATGAAGCGTATGCATCATGGACGCCTATAGGAAACAAGGGGGATGCCACGCGGATTATCGGATGCAAAGTGTTCACTGCGCATGTGGGGAGTATGAATTGCGTCAGCTCCACGGATATAAAAGGATGCAGCACGCACACAGTCAGCATGCAGGGGAAAGATGTGCTGCTACATATATCTTGCAGGAACACCATGGTTCATCAGTCAGGCAAGAAGAAGTGGCCCGTGCCTACTTGTTCAAGCCCTGGTAAGGTGAAGAAGGCCAGAACCAGCATCCCACGCCCTGGCACTGACTCTGAAGCTGCTGCTGCTGCTGCGGTGGACCAGCCCCAAGGCCCTCAAAGCCCAGCTGCTGAAGGCCCTGCTGCTCAAGCCCCTGAAGGCCCTGCTGCTCAAGCTCCTGAAGGTCCTGCTCAAGCCCCTGCCAGAGGGAGGAAGAGGCAAGGGAAGGAGAAGGGAGAGAGGAAACAGTACACAGTTTCCGAGGAGCATGAGGATGTGGTGCTGGAATGGCTAAGGGAGAATGAGTACCTCTGGAGAAAGGGCCACAGACTGTATTGGGACACCAAGAAGAAGCAGGCAGTTTGGAGAGACAAGGCAGAGAGCCTGGGGTACACTGCAGAAGTACTCCTAGGATGGTGGAAGCACATGCACACCTGGTATGGCAAGCTACACCTCAAGAAATCCGGGCAGGCTGCTGTCAAGCTCACTGACCAGGAGATGTATGTCATGGCCAAGTGCAGTTTCCTGGAGGGTGACATCCGCCACCGAAAGCAAACCCCTCTCCCTCAGACAGCCCACGGACAGCGAGTCATCTTCCAGCCAGGAGCCCTGTCCAGGCAGGTGTCTTCAGAGGGCCCCACGGCAGAAACCCCCTGCACTCCCCATGCCGGCAAACTTGGAGGATACCGTGGAGGACGACGCCCTGCTGTCACAAATGTAGGAAGAAGCAGCAGCCACCAGAGGCCAACCCACCACCACCACCACCCCCAGCTCCAGAGGATGCAGGCAGAGAGGCAGACTGGAGGGCCAGGACCACAGTGTGCTGTTGGAGATCAGGGACACAATGAACACCAGCACAGAACTTCTCTCTCAGCTGGTCCACTTGGACAGAGCATCCTCACTTTCATCACCTAAGTGAGCCAGACCCTGAGGGACCTGCCCGAGGCCCAGTACCAGGTATGAAGCAGAAGATCACAGCACTTCTGCACAACTCTCAAGGCCCAGCTGAAGCTGCTCCTACCCAGTCCAGGTCTGCTCCTCCAACCCAGGCGATGTCACAGCCCTACCACAGCTTTCAACAGCCCCTTACCTACCAAGGCTACGACTACCAAGACTTCCTACAGCAGAAGCAGAATTCCCAGTCCAGGCCCAGGTTCATTGCATGCCACAGATGCCACTCCTCACCCAGCTGCAGACCAGACATCCCCACTACACTCCTCCCAACCCTTCCTCCACCCCACAGCCAAGCCCGTCAATGGACAATCTGTCATCAGTATTGGGCCTGACATCTCAAGTCTTTGATGCAGGGCCTCTCAACCTCACGTGACTGAGTCAGCTCTCGGATAGCTTCCTGAACACACCATCTCCTGTTGTACCCTCAGGGCCAAGCACCGCAATGGTGCCTCAGACCAGCACTCAAGCCACAGCTACCTCCACAGTCCCTTCCAGCTTAACAGCTGAGACCATGGACATGACTCAGAGTGACTGAGAATAGTGTCAGAGACTGAGTTGTTTACTTGTTCAGTTTATCTTTGCTTAAGACACTTTACTTGGTTCATTTTGCTTTTTTAATAAAGTCATAAAGTTTACCTAAGAAAGTTAATAAAGGTTATCTTTGCTTAAGCCCATCACACTGAACCAAAGGATAGAAAGAGAATGTAAAACGGACAAAAGCTTGCCATCCATTGGAAAACGCGATGCATCCGTTGTGTACTCACTGCGTACGTGTTTCATACCCTCTATCCATAAAATATCCATCTACTGCTATTTCATCCGCTCAAAACGTTTTGAGCTGCACAAAACTTTTTGAGCGGATGAACTTTCCGCTGCGATCTACATCCGTGACACATACGGGCAACAAATGTTCTACGTCCGTTATCATCCATTACATGTCCGATGTATTCTCTCTGCATCCTCTGGCCATCCGCGCAACTCACATCTGCTCCAGCGGAAAGAGGGAGGAAGCGAAAGGTGCGCAGAACATCCACACAGCGTTAGTAGCACGGACATTGAAAGGATGAAAGCGGATGCATCTCGTATAGAAAGCATTAAAACAGACAAAACATTTGTATATGGGACGTATCTCGGATATTTAGGATGTCTGGAGGATGTCTAGAGTATGTGGAAGGACACCTAGTGGAAAACCGACATTTCCTATAAAAAGGGGGAGGAAATCATCTGGATCTCACTTTCAGTCCAGCAGCCCTGCTGTGCAGACCTCTTCAGCCTTGATCTTGCTCTTCCACATCATCCATTGATCTCCACCATGGATCATCGCACTCCTTTTGGTAGCTGCCATCATTCAACATCAGAACCAAGCCCTCTTCAGACTGTTTCACCTTTTCTATGCAAAGAGAAGAAGGAGACGTCCAAGAACTGTGTGGGCCCGACGATGGATCAGGAGAAGAGCGGAGTTTGGACTCTATGACAAGCTGATGGTGGAACTGAGGAATGAAGACACTCATGCATTCCAGCACTTCATGAGGATGCCATGAGCCATGTTTGACGAAGTTGTGGAGCATCTGAGACCCAGGTTGACCAAGGCAAACACCAACTTCCATCCCAGCCTGGACCCCAGACTGAAGGTGGCACTAACTCTGCGCCACCTGGCCTCTAGGACCACGTACAGAAACATGCAGTATGCCTGGAGGGTGCCACAAAACATCATCAGCTTTGTGGTCAGAGAAATGGTGCAGGCCATCATCGAAGAATACCTGGAGGAGCTCCTCCAGTGCCCCACCACTGAAGAAGGCTTGAGGAAAGTTGCGGAGCAGTGGTATCAGAGGTGGAATTTTCCTCACACCGTTGGAACCATAGATGGGAAGCACATAGCCTGCAAAGCTCCACCCAACTCAGGGTCCACTTATTTCAACTACAAGGGTTTCTTCAGCATCATCCTCTTTGCCATGGTCGATGCTGACTACAAGTTCATGTACATCAATGCTTCAGGCAACGGGTCAGCTTCAGATGCCCAGATATACAACGCCAGTGACCTCAAGGGTGAGCTGGAATGCAACCTCATCATGAGTTTCCCAGATCCAGACCACCAACCCAATGACACACAAGATGTGCCCTACTTCATCGTGGGTGATGACGCCTTCTCCCTCAGAACCTACCTCATGAAGCCCTACACTTCCAGATACCTCACCCGTGAAGAGAGGATCTTCAATTACAGGCTGTCTAGGACAAGATAGGTGGTGGAGAATGCCTTTGGCATCCTAGCCAACAGGTTCCAGGTACTTCTCACCACCATGCAGCATCACCCACAGACCGTGAGGAGCATCATGGAAGCTTGCTGCATCCTGTACAATCTCATGCGCACCCGCTACCCAGTGTTGCAGAACAGGCTTGTGAACCATCAAAAAGGCAATGGGGACATGGAGTCTGGTGAATGGAGGCAAGGACTAAATCTGATAGACACTGGATGTGCAAGACCCAAACAGAGCTTCACGTGGAGGGAAGAAGCAGCGCAACCTCCTGAAACACTGGTGCAATTCCCCAGCTGGAGCAGTGGAGTGGCAAGACAGGATGGTAGATGCTTAATGGATGCTTCCTTGAGCCTGTCTCATAACACTGATGAGATTGTGCCATGTATGTTGAGTGGCCCTACAATGAACAGGGCATTAATAAAGAGCTTTGTTTATGTTGAAATGTGTTGATCAATGATTAAATTGTTATTGATAAAAAAGGGCTAGAGGTTTGGCAGCTGGGAGGGTGGACCATACAGTCCCACTATGCTTGTGCTGGAGGTTTATCTATCCCACAGCTATCCTTACCCATCCCACATCTATCCTTACCCATCCCACAGCTATCCTTACCAATTCCACAAGCACGCAAAGGCTTAACCCTTTTTTCAAAGTTTTCCCCAACACTTTATTAAGTAAAAAAAATGAACCAAGTGTGTGAAGCAAAGATAACCTTTATTAATAACAAACTGTATGACTTTATTAAAAAGCAAAATGACCCAAGTAAAGTGTCTTTAAGCAAAGATAAAGTGAGCAGGTAACAACTCAGTCTCTGGAACTCTTTTCAGTCACTCTGAGGCGTGCCCATGGTCTCAGAAGTAAAGGGGCCAGGGACTGTGGAGGTAGCTGTTGCTGGAGTGCTGGTCTGAGGCGCCATTGGGGTGCCTGGCCCCGAGAGTACAACAGGAGATAGTGTGTGAAGGAAGCACTCAGAGAGCTGACTCAGTCCCGTGAGGTTGAGAGGCACTTCCTCAAGGACCTGGGATGTGAGGCCCAAAACTAATGACAGATTTTCTGAGGAAGGGCTTGGCTGTGGGGTGGAGGAAGGAGGAGTGTAGTGGGGCTGTCTGGTCTGCAGCTGGGTCAGCTGAGGCGTCTGTGGCATCTGAGGAACCTGGGTCTGGACTGGGAACGGCTGCCTCTGCTGTGGGAAGTCCTTGTAGTGGTAGGCTTGGTAGGCGAGGGGCTGCTGAAATCCGTAGAAGGGCTGTGACATTGGCTGGGGTGGAAGAGCAGACCTGGAGTGGGTAGCAGCAGGTTCAGCTGGGCCTGGAGGGTGGTGCAGAAGAGCTGTGATCCTTTCCTTCATCGCCTGGTACTGGGCCTCGGGCATGTCCATAAGAGTCTGGCCCACGTACGTGATGAAGGGCTTGTGGTTGGAGGATGGTATGTCAAAGTGGACCAGCTGGGAAAGGAGATCTGTGCTTGTGTTGATTGTGTCCCTGATCTCCAAGAGGACAGTGTGGCTCTGTGTCAGCCTTCAAGATCTTCTACTATTGCTTTGCCTCTTTCGGCTGTCATAAGAAACGGGGGGGGGGGAGGAAGGGATAGTCTGGGAAGAGAGCTGGAGGTGTTACATTTTTCTGTTGTGTAAATGGGGGGGGGAGCATACAATAGAGTTAGGTTTCTATTTCTCGCTCAGCTTTCTTTTCTCTGCGCAACTGCAACCCGTTATCAAAGTATGCCAAGGTCAATGGACAGAGGCCTCATCATCACCTGATGCCCACATGATCATATTCACAATTTTTAACTGGAAGTTTCAACTGAACTATTGGGGGTGGGAACAATTCCATCACTTTGTATATGTGAATTGCGCACCTAATATCTCAGATTCAGAATTCTCTGGTTGCTACCACTTCACTTTCAGCAAAAGATAACTTTTCTCTAACTTAAAGAGTCTAAGTATTTCTTTCTTGGATTTTGAATGGAGCACCGCCTGACATTATTTTGAATCTTTGGAGTGGTCCATGGAGTGCCAAGCAGCTTTTGAAAAGCTAAAAGGACTGTTTGCTGCAGAACCAGTGCTAAAACACCCGGATATGGAGGCTCCTTTTGTGATTCAAGCCGATGCGAGTGATGTGGCTGTTGGAGTGGTGTTACTTCCAATCAACGAGAAGGGGACCTTACAACCTTGTGCGTATACCTCCCGTAAACTGTCTGAAACTGAGAGAAGGTGGGCCGTTTGGGAAAAAGAAGCTTTTGCAGTTCGTTGAACCTTACTGACCTGGAAACATTTCCTGGAAGGAGCAAAACATCCATTTGAGGTGCGGACTGATCATAAAAATTTGGAAGCCTTAAAAATGCCTCGGAAGCTGTCCCTTAAACAAGTTCGCTGGGCCCAGTATTTCAAGCGTTTCAATTTCTCACTGAAGTACTTTCCAGAGGGGAAGAACTTCATGGCAGATACTCTGTCTAGACTACCCCAATATAAAAGTATGCACCAGGAGGTGATAAGTCCAATTGTTTTGACCAAACATCTAGCCGCCCCAGTGATCACCAGAGCCCAAAAGAAGAAATGAGAAGTGGATTTATCGAATGATTTGACCGAACAACTAAAAGAAGCTTTAAAATTGGATGATTGGTTCCTGGCTCATTCAAACGACTATACAGTTAGAGATGGTTTGGCTTGAGTGGGGACCAAGTTGGATGTACCACAGGTGCTAAGGGGCCAAATACTACAACAAGCTCATGATTCTAAAGTAGCTGGTCACTTTGGATTTGTGAAAACCTTACATCTGATTAAGTGGCAATTCTGGTGGCCAACTTTAAAGAAGGACATTGAAGCTTATGTAGCTAGCTGTCCAATTTGTGCTTCAGCAAAGAGACCTCCTGGTAAGCCAGCAGGGTTGTTACAAAATGTAGCTAGACCAACAGCCCCATGGAAGGAAATCTCTTTGGACTTTATAGTAGAATTACCTGAAAGCAGTGGAAACACAGTCATCTGGGAAGTAACTGATTTGTTTTCCAAACAAGTACATTGCATACCTTGTTCCAAGATTCCATCTGCTAAGACTCTGGCTAAAGTGTTTATTTCACAAATCTATAGGTTACATGGCATTCCGGAACGCATAATCTCTGACAGAGGGGTCCAATTTACCTCAAATTTTTGGAAAGAGTTCCTGAAGTTGATAGGCTCCACCCAGGGCTTAAGCTCTGCCCACCCCCCCCCAAACCAATGGGGCCTGTGAGAGGATTAACGCAGTGTTAGAACAGTATCTTAGATGTTAAACTATCAGCAAGATAACTGGTCCGACTTACTACCATTTGCCGAAGTGGCATATAACAACTCCGTACACAGTAGTACTGGATTTACTCCATTTAAAGTGGCTTCGGGACAAGATTTCGTACCCATACCTGAACTCCCTCGTGAAAGGCCTAACATCCATTCATTGGATGAATGGATAACTCAACTCCAACTTAACTGGCCAGTGACACGCAAAGCATTAGATGAGGCCCATCAAGCTCATAAGAAATTTGCAGACAAGAAAAGATCTCCCCAGAAATTATATAAAGTGGGCAACAAAGTTTTCCTGTCCACCAGATACCTGCAAACCACTTAAAAGTCAAAGAAGCTTGGTCCTAAATATGTTGGTCCTTTCACGATTGAACGGATTATAAATCCTGTAACGGTTCAGCTGAACTTACCGAAAACCCTTCGATGAATTCATCCAGTGTTCCATGTTAGTTTGTTAAAACCTGAACATACTTCTGATTTAAGACCCATCCAGGCTGACCCTCCCATACCAATACTGATTGAAGGTGAACAACATTTTCAAGTTAAAGAAATTCTGGACTCTTGCAGATGGAGGGGTTGGCTCCAGTATCTTGTAGCTTGGAAACATTTCCCTTCTTCACAAGCCAAATGGGTTAACGAAACCGATGTTAAAGCCCCTAAGTTGATCAAAGCATTTCGTTCCAAGTATCCTGATAATCCCTAGGAGTGTATTCTCTTGTAATTGTTTCATGATTAATAATTGTCTTTATATTTTCTCCTCTCTCTCTTCTAGGACTGATGGTTTTCCTTTTTCTAGGAGGGCCGAATGTCAGCCTTCAAGATCTTCTACTATTGCTTTGCATCTTTCGGCTGTCATAAGAAACGGGGGGGAGGGGCGGAAGGGATAGTCTGGGAAGGGAGCTGGAGGTGTTACATTTTTCTGTTGTGTAAATGAGGGGGAGGGGTGCATACAATAGAATTAGGTTTCTATTTCTCGCTTAGCTTTCTTTTCTCTGCGCAACTGCAACCCGTTATCAAAGTCTGCCAAGGTCAACGGACAGAGGCCTCATCATCACCTGAAGATGCCCACATGATCATATTCACAATTTCTAATTGGAAGTTTCATATGAACTATTGGGGGTGGGAACAATTCCATCACTTTGTATATGTGAATTACGCGCCTAATATCTCAGATTCAGAATTCTCTGGTTGCTACCACTTCACTTTCAGCAACAGATAACTTTTCTCTAACTTAAAGAGTCTAAGTATTTCTTTCTTGGATTTTGAATGGAGCACCGCCTGACACTCTGTCCCTCCGGTCTGCCTCTCTGCCTGCTTTCTGTGGAGGTGGAGCTGGGGGTGGGGGTGGGTTGGTCTCTGGTGGCTGCCTCTTCTTGCTCCATCTGAGCTAGGGGATCCTCCACGTCCTCTGGCACGGGGAGTGCAGCTGTGTGGGGGGGGTCTTTGTCATGGGGCCCTCCAAAGACACCTGCCTGGACACAGTAGCTGTCTCCTGGCTGGAAGAGGAGTGGCTCTCTGTGGGCTGTCTGAGGGAGAGGGTTGACAGAGGGGCTGCTCCTCGGTGGCAGATCTCACCCTCCAGGAAGCTGCACCTGGCCATGACATAGGTCTCCCGGTCAGTTAGCTTGACAGCGGCCTGCCCAGATCTCTTCAGGTGCAGCTTGCCATACCAGGTGTGCATATGCTTCCACCACCCCAGGAGGACATCTGAAGTGTAGCCCAGGCTTTCCGCCTTCTGTCTCCACGCTACCTGCTTCTGCTTGGTGTCACGATAGAGCCTGTGACCCTTCCTCCACAGGTACTCATTCTCCCTCAGCCATTCCAGCACCTCCTCCTCATGGTCCTCGGAAATGGAGTACTGTTTCCTCTCCCCCTTCTCCTTGCCTTGCTTCTTCATCCCTCTGGCAGGGGCTTCAGGGCCTTCAGCAGCAGGGCTTTGAGGGCCTTGGGGCTGCTCCACCACAGAAGCAGCAGGAGAAGCAGCAGCAGGAGAAGCAGAAACAGCAGCAGGAGAAGCACCAGCAGCACCAGCACCAGCAGGAGCACCAGCAGGAGAAGCACCAGCAGCAGCAACAGGAGCAGGAGAAGCACCAGCAGCAGCAACACCAGGAGCACCAGGAGCAGCAGCAGCTTCAGAGTCAGCACCAGGGGGTGGGATGGTGGTTCTGTCCTTCTTGCCAGGGCTGGCAGGAGTAGGCACAGGCTTCCTCTTCTTCCCCATGGTGTTATTTGAAGATGTCTGTGGCAGCAGGTCTTTCCTCTGAATGGTGACCTGCTTGCGAGCTGCATCCTTTTATATCCGCGGAGCTTATGCAATTCATCCTCCCCTCATGCGCAGTGAATGCTAGGCATCCGCTATGCATCCTATAGGTGTCCGCGATGCATCCGCATCATCCGCTCGGCATCCGCTCCTTCCGCTACGCGTCCGCTTCGCTGTTCTCCCCCGGAAGCCCGCTTCGCTGTTCTCCCCCGGAATCCCTAAGGATGTGCCATCGGCTTCCATCCACTTCCATCCGCTAGGCTTCCTACGAACGTCCGCTTTACATCCCTGCTACATCCTCCCCACGTCCGTTCCTTTCCGTTGTTGTCCTCTCTGTTTATGAAAATTTGGGGCACTTTTGAGACCGGATAACAACAGATGGAAAATTTGCTCATCTGCTGTATCCTTTTTACATACGTTTTGCATCCGTTGGCCGGTGTGACCTAGCCTTTAAGACACTTAATACAGTTTACTTGGTTCATTTTGCTTATTTAATAAAGTTATAAAGGTTACCTAAGAAAGTTAATAAAAGTTATCTTTGCTTAAGACACTTGGTTCATTTTTTTTACTTAATAAAGTGTTGGTGAAAACTTTGAAAAAATGGTTAAGCATTTGCATGCTTGTGGAATAGATAAGGATAGTTGTGGGATAGATAAACCTCCCGTGCAACCATAGTGGGACTGTATGGTCCCCCATCCCAGCTGCCACACATATGGACCTTTATTACCAAAAACAATTTATTCAGTGATCAAAACATTTTAAAATAAACAAAGCTCTTTATTAATGCCCTATTGTAGGACCACTCAACATACATGGCACAATCTCATCAGTGTTATGCAACAGCTTCAAGGAAGCATCTATCATCCTGTCTTGCCACTCCACTGCTCCAGCTGGGGAGTTGCACCAGTGTTTCAGGAGGTTGTGCTGCTTCTTCATGTGAAGCTTTGTTGGGGCCTTGCACATCCACAGTGTCTATCAGGTTACGTCCTTGCCTCTATTCACTAGGCTCCATGTCCCCATTCCCTTGTTGACGGTCGACCAGTCTGTTCTGCAAAACTGGGTAGCGGGTGCGCATGAGATTGTGCAAGATAAAGCAAGCTTCCACGATGCTCCTTGTTAAGCCTGGGTTCCCCAACCAGGGTTAGGTAAACAAGCTAAACAGAATGTGCAGCGTTAGTCAGATAGGCACAAAGATAAATGAGTGAGCTAAGCTTGTATGTTTATTAACATACAGTAAAAATAACAGATACACTTGTGCTATCAAGAATATATTTTATTCCAGTATAAGTTTATAGCATAGTCAAAAACAGTCCAATATTCATTTACCATGTAGTCAGTCCATTCAGGGATATTCAGTTAGCAAAGTCCATGTAGAATATCCTATTGTCAGTTCCCATAAATCAGTCCGTTATTGTCTCTCCCGTTCGAGCAATGCAGTCTTGCTTCCAAGCAGTAATCAGGGATCATCAAAGCCAGAGAGAGAGAGAGCAAGCTGTAGCCTTGCTACTTTTATATGGTTTTCATAACCACACCCACAGTTGCTATTTTACAGTTAAAGCTGCATACACTAACTATGATTCATAGTTAGTATTTCACCTAAACCAGTTAGGGTGAACAATGTTATCCCTAACACTCCTCACAGTCTCTGGGTCATGCTGCATGGTGGTGAGAAGTATCTGGAACCTGTTGGCCAGGTTGCCAAAAGCGTTCTCCACCACCCGTCTTGCCCTGGACAGCCTGTAGTTGAAGATTATCTCTTCACAGGTGAGGCATCTGGAAGTGTAGGGCTTCATGAGGTAGGTTCTGAGGGAGAACGCGTCATCACCAACGATAAAGTAGGGCACATCTTGTGTTTCATTGGGTAGGGGGTCTGGATCTTGAAAACCCATGATGAGAGTGCGTTGTATACCTGGCCATCTGAAGCTGACCCGTTGTCTGAAGCATCGATGTAGATGAACTTGTAGTCAGCATCAACCATGGCAAAGAGGATGATACTGAAGAAGCCCTTGTAGTTGTAATAAGTGGACCCTGAGTGGGCTGGAGCTTTGCAGGCTTCCCATCTGGAGCTTTGCACGTGCTTCCCATCTATGGCTCCAACGGTGTGGGGAAAGTTCCACCTCTGATACCACTGCTCTGCAATTTTCTTCCAGCCTTCTTCAGTGGAGGGGCACTGGAGGAGCTCCTCCAGGTATTCTTCGATGATGGCCTGCACCACTTCTCTGACCACAATGCTGAAGGTGTTGTGTGGCACCCTCCAGGCATACTGCATGCTCCTGTACGTGGTTCCTGAGGCCAGGTGGCGCAGCGTCAGTGCCACCTTCAGCCCAGGGTCCAGGCTGGGCCTGAAGTTGGTGTTTGACCTGGGTCTCAGCCTTGTTCAGTGGTGGGGAACTTGAGGAGCTCCTCCATGTATTCTTCAATGATGGCCTGTACCACTTCTCTGAATACTTTGCTGATGCTGTTGTGTGGCACTGTCTACGCATACTACATGTTTCTGTATGTGGTTCCAGAGGCCAGGTGCTGCAGAGTTAAGGCCACCTTCAGTCTAGGGTCCAGGTTGGGACGTAAGTTGGTGCTAGGCTTGGTCAACCTGGGTCTCAGTCGCTCTACAAGTTCCTCAAACAGGGCTGGTGGCATCCTCATGAAGTGATGGAATGCACGAGGGTCTTCATTCCTCAGCTCCACCATCATCTGGTCATACAATCCAAATTCCATTCTTCTCACGATCCATCCTTGGACCCACAGCTCTTGGACATTTTCTTCTTCTCCTTCTGTATAAAAACTTGAAACAGTCTGAACAGGTTTTGGTTCTGGTGATGAATGAGTGCACCTATCATACGGACTGTTTCATCATCCATGGTTGAGAACAATTGATGATGTGGAAGACCAAGACCAAGGGTGAAGAGGTCTGTACACCACGGCTGCTGGACTCATACTGAGATCCAGATGATTTTCTCCCCCTTTTTATAGGAAATAGCAGTTGTCCACTAGGTGTCCTTCTACATACTCTAGACATACTCCAGACATCCTAAATATACGAGATACATCCCAGATACAAATGTTTTGTCCGTTTTTAATACTTTATATATGAGATGCATACGCTTACATCCTATTTCCGTGCTACTAATGCTGTGTGGACATTCCGTGTACCTTTTGTTTCCTCCCTCTTTCTGTTTTCAGCTGCAGTGAATGTGAGTTGAGGGGATGGCCAGAGGATGCAGAGAGGATACAGCAGACGTTTAACGGATGATAACGGACATAGAACATTTGTTGCCCGTATATGTTGCGGATATACATCGTACGCGGCAGAAAGTTCATCCGTTCACAAAGTTTTGTGCACCTCAAAACTTGCACGGATGAAATCGCAGTGGACGGATGCTTGACGGATAGAACGTAAGAAACACGTATGCAGTGAATACACAACGGATACATTGCGTTTTCCAACAGATGGCAAGCTTTTTTGTCCCTTTTACATCCTCTTCGCATCCATAAGTACAGTGGGACCGGGCCTTAAGCAAATATAACTTTCTCTTGCATCCATAGACTGTTTTCCTATTCAGCTGTGCTAATATGCCTTCCATTATGCATCCTATCACCTCTATACTTGGGAATGGTTCAAGGGTCAGAACTCTGAATATTTCAGCTTAAGGCCAATAGAAAAAAAGTTTCACATAATAAATACATACCTCAAAAACTGAAAAGTAGATTTCTGAAATGCTGTATTTTTGTTGGCCTGTAGGTGTTGTTGTAGAACCATATTCTCCTTATTAATCTCAGTATTTTCAAAATCCAAATATTGATGAACAATTAAACTTGATCAGATGATTAAAGATAAACTGTTCTGTGATGAAAAGATAACTGACAGATTTTTACTTGTGACTAGTTTCATATTCAGTTTCTCCCAGGAATTATATTGTGTAAATTATATTCAAATTGCCTTTTAATTTTCACATTTAATTTCATTTTCTCTAGGGGGGGAATCTTTTTCTTACCCTTCTGTCACTCAGGAAAAAAATCACTATTCCAAATTGACAAAATCATTTTTCTTTTAGACTAAAAGCTATGCAGTGTCCGAGGAATGTTTTCTATCTGCTTTCTACTGAAGGTCACTATTGGTTCCTCCCCAAAATGCTATTATCAAAAAGGAGATCAGGCCTACTGGGGGCATTCAATTTTTTTTACTACAGGTTCTGTGAATGTGGCTTGGTGGATATGGCTTGGTGGGCATGGCAGGGGAAGGATACTGCAAAATCCCCATTCCCTCCCCATCCCATTAATCTGCTTTCCAGCTCCGTTTTCCTGTGCAGGGCAACAAAAGACCCAGCTCATCAGCTGGGACTTGATCAGCTGCGAATAGATTGGGGTGGGGCCAGCCAATTCTCCAAACTACTCAAAATTTCCTCTACTGGTTTGCCAGGACCTATCAGGTCCCTCAGTTATTTTAGTCAGAAAAAAAGCTAACTAGTTTAAACACTTGATGGTTTTATTTTGTTCTGAATATAGGTTATGATCATAACACTGAAGAAGTTATCCAAGTGGCTAATGAAGTATCTGAAAATGAAAAACCAAACTCAGGAGATTCATGGAACACAATCCTTCAATCTTGATATATTGTCTACCATAATTTACTTGTCCTTGTGCAGGAATCTCCATTAAAACATTTCAGGCTTTCCTGCATCCTTGTTAATAGATCCAATAATGGAAAACCATTACCTCTTAGGAAATTGGTCCCACCATCAAGCTGATCTTTCCACTAGTAAGATTTTTATAAGTTTCTGCAGGAATCTACTTTTCAATAAATTAAATGATTTTCTGTGAGCTGCAATCTAGAATGAGAGATAATATTACTGACCTTTTATGTGACATCCTTTCAGATGGTTGAAAAGTACTTTTGTATCATCTGTTTCCATTTTTCAAAATCAAATACACTCAACTTCAACCTTTTCTCACAGAACTTGGTTTCTAGTCCCATGAACAACTTTGTGGCCTTCTCTAAACTTATTCCATTTTTTCTGAATCCTTTTTAATGTGTGACATCCAGAACTGGACACATGAACCAGTGCATCCAACTAACATAAATCACAAAAAGCTTCAAATTTGTTGTCTTCTTAAACGACATAGTTATGTCCCTTTTCTCTTTCAGAGATTCATCAACCGATCTTTTATTCTGCAGTGTTTCTTTTCTTCTAAATGCTCAGAACCTGTTTCAGAATGTCAAAACCATATGAGTTCCAGTGGTACAAAATATGTACTACTTGTTTTCTCTTGAAGAATTTCCTTTTTCTTAAAAAAAAAATCTTACTTTATCCTTCCTTTAACTTACAGGAGTTCATTTCCTGATTCAGTTGTTTGATTTTTTCCTTAAGTACTGCTACGAGCTTGAATTTACTGCAAAAATAACCCAGGTTTTCTAGTAGAAAACAAACACGCCAATTAAGCAAGATAAAATAAGCAGTGGTGGTGCAGTGATCAGAATGCAGTATTGCAGGCTAATTCTGCTGGCTGCCGACTGCTAGCAGTCAACCTGTCAACCTTGAGCCTGTGAGACTTCAGAATGCTGACTGCCAGCAATTCAGCAGTTCGAGTCTCACTGGCTCAAGGTTGACTCAGTCTTCCATCCTTTCGAGATCGATAAAATGAGGAGCCAGATTATTGGGGGCAATATGCAGACTCTGTAAACCACTTAGAGGATTGCAAAGCTCTGTGAAGCAGTATATACTTATATACTGCTTCAGTTTATTAAGTAGTATTGCTATAAGTACTGCAGATCACAATTGCCAATTCCTTGCCATTCATCTTCATTTTTTTACAGCACCATTAGCAAGAAACCTTTTTATTGCTTTTGTTGTTGTTGTTATTCATGATAAAACGCGGATTAGCAAAGTCTACAATATTTTATTTGTAGAATTCCCCACCAAACCTGCCAGGCAAAGTCCTATTAGCTCTTCTATTTTATTTAAACTATGACTATTGTATCATATATAGATTTTATTCTACTGAAATGATTATTCCAGCAATGTATAATAAACTTGGTATGTGGGAAAAAAAAAAACTAATGCCAACAATTCACCACAAGGTGGCATTGCAATACTACAATTGTTAAGTGAGAAGGAATGAAACCAATCAAACTATCAAAATGTATCTTACTATGTTATCAAGAGTAGTAGTACTATATATTTCACTAAAAAAAATATTTAAAATACTTATTCAATCAAGTAAGCTGCATATGACTATTTTATTATTTAGCACAAGGATGTCAAACTCGCAGCCTGAGAGCCAGATGTGTCATGCGCTGGCCATGTCCAACCCCAGTTTAGCGATTGGGGGGAAAAGTCACGATACATCACATGACGACATGATGATGCGAGTTTGACATCCCTGATTTAGCATATATTTCCTATAAAAGATAAATGTCCCACGTAGGCAAATTCAACTGTTGAATTTGCATAGAAAAAATCATGCAGTATTCACAACAACAGTACAAAAGTATTTTGCCACTGCCTTTTTTTAGAATACTTTTTTGGACTTTTGGTTAGCCCACAGTCCTGATATTCTTAAGTTGTCTCCCATCAAAATACCAAGCAGGATCAAGTCTAATCAGCCAGGTTAGTCAGATTTATCTACCAAACTAAAAGTGTAAATATTTTCTTGAAAGTGAGCAGCATGTTTAAGTGCTAAAGAATATTTGGATTATTTAACAACACCAACATATTAATGTGATGCTGCTAAGTTTTTCAATCTTGCCTTCATCTATGCAGAAGAACTAAGAACTGCCAGAACAACTGCAAGTTGGATTCAAAAGTGGCAAAAACAGATTATATTGCTAATATTTGCTAGATAGCAGCAAACAAGAGTTCCAGAAATATATTTAATTTTGCTTTATTGATTATAAAGGAATTTGATCCTAAACCACATTAAATGGTAAATAGCTCTTTAAAACATTTGACTATAAAAGAAATTGTATCATGAACAGGAAGAAGCAGAATGAAATGATGAAGTTTGTATTTGCTAAATGTATGTGATTATTTTAGGGCTCTGGACCTATTTTGCTTACGTCTGGTTTGAATGAAGTTATTTACTGGAATTGCTTAGCTATAGCTAAGACTTGTGTTATGGGGTGAAGAGCACTACATACTTGTTAATTAAGAGGAAGTGAAATGATAGTGAAATTATTTATACTTGTTGTGATGAGGATAGAAAGTTGTTTTCTTGGAATTTTTTCTTTTGTATTCTCTAATCTTTTTTTCACCTTTTATTTAATCAAGCTGTAGTTTTAGCTTGGATCATCTCATATTATATTACTTAAAATTTCAATAAAATATTATTTAAAAAGCAGCAATAACAACCTTGCAAAATAATGCATTTGAATTATGCAGGATAAACATATCCTGCATAAGCATGAGAATAATAAACATTATAAACATAAGAATATTTTAGATAAAAAGAACGAACAATTCTGCATAGGTAGATCTCAACTCAAGACCATAAGGGACTCTCTTTAGTTATAAATCGTGAAGGTCATTAAATAAAGTGACATGTTCATCTCATTTAACCCCACCTCTGTTCTCACTGATGTGGTTGTTAACTGACGATGCAGGTCTTTAAGCAGGGCATGCTCACTGCAGGGTTAGGGGAGATCCTGGGAAGCCTAGTGCAGGACCAGACCCCACCTGCCCAAGGACTCTTCTAAGATGACCTGCTACTTGGATGACTTGCAAAGACATTTAGCCAAATTCATACACTTCCAATATAACACTTCCACTAGCTACTATAAACTACCTCCAGAACAACTGGAGGATCCTCTTTGAATTCTAGTTACTAAAACAATCAAGGAACTATATTATTTTTCTATTTCTGTATTTAAAATTCTCTAAGTGTAAGAGGCACCTAGCTGGTCACCATAAAGCAGACTGTGAACTGGGTGAGCTTTCAGCCTGATTCAGCTTTAAGGTTGAAAAGTCATGTTCCTTGCTTTGTAATCTAACTTAAAATATTTGTGTTTTAAAACTTATAAATGCCACCCATTCCAGTGATAGAATTTGGTGCATTCTAAATTGAAATGTGCATGTTTTATATTATCCACAAGATGGCACAAAAAGATAAAATATTAGTATATGTACCAGAATTTACAGTCAACTAAAAGAAAACAAGAATGACGTTTTTGACTAACTATATGCACATACTATAACTCACCCCCTAAATTTTTTTACACAACTGTCACTGAATTCAATGAAATTTGTTTCCTCATTTGCATAACCAGAATTTCAGATCTGCAGGATGATTTCTGCGTGTTTATTCACAGGCATTCACAAATAGTTATTTTTGAATAAGCTCAATGAATTCAGTGACACTTGATCAGAGTAAACACTCAAATAATCCTTCACTGGAACCAGAACTGTCAGTTTCTTGGCCAATATCAATTTGATCCCCAGACCTCAGCCACCCTTCCTTTATAATCTTACAAATTACAATGTATGATTTTACAAAACCTGCACTAGACATTTACTTACATATTTAGGGCCTGTAAGTTTTAGTACTATCATTAATTCTTGAGGTTCTTAATTCTTGCAGGAAATGACATATGAAAGCAAATAACTTCAATAAATCAAAAATCTTAATTTTAAAATTCATGAATCAATAATTTAACATATGCCCCCTTTTCAACAAAGGTCAGTACTTCTCCTTGTAGCTAATGGGCCACTGTTAACAGGTATGAACAAAATGTATCTTTTGAGATAATTACTATTAAGACAGCTCCATCCCATCCGAACCCTGTGTAATTTTTTTTAAAGGATATGCAAAACCACAAAAATGGGCCTGCTTGGGTCCTGGTGACTGACCAGATTGGATCCTGCAGTAAAAATTCAGGTGCTGCAAAGCAATTGAAAGAGAATCAACATCATACCAGAAGGCAAAGTTCTTTATAGAAACATTCATAAGAGGAGGAAGAGAATATTCCATACAGCAATGGAGAAAACCATCTTGGTTTATCTATATTGTGCCTGTGAAAAATAATGTTGATTTCTCCTCTTGGCACTTAAAAGCTGACTTTTCATTTAGACAGCAGCTCCCTACACATTCAAACAGCTCAAGAATAGTAAGATAGGGAAATGGACAGATAAATATAAGCCCATATTAAATATAGGTCTTGTAGTGCTGACGAAAATTTGGATTTCTTGGAACTAAGTATATGCCAATTATCTATAGTTGCGAATTAGTTTTCTCTGAATTATGAATGACACATAACTTGCCAAGTCAGAGAATTTATACTGCCTTAACATTACTTCTATTTGACTCCAGTAGTACAGCATAGCAGTGAAATACATTTCCTAAATATTTTCAAACAGGATCTGTAGTTTAGTCTCATTTTTTTTCTACTTATCCTAATAGGATTATAGTCTGGTTCCAGTAAACTGCAAACGTCTCTCCTTATTCCGCAGTACAAAACCTTAATCCCAGTAAAACAATACTGCAATAAATTTCAACAAGTATGTTTAAGTTCCAACCTGCAGAACTATATGCAAATATCCAGAGTAGATACATGTCTTAACTGGACAATGGGAAACAAATGGTGATAAAATGATAAAATAGTTAATGTTCAGTCATGAAGCTAAAAATCATGACAATGAATAGCAGTTTCTTTTGACAGTGAAAATGAGAAATTGTATACATGAAACAATGTTCTTTAGTACATTTAATCATTTTAAACAGGGTCACCAGAACTGGGCTACAAACACCAAGCAGTCACTAGATGGCAGCAAACATACAGAAAATTATATATTTAGTACCATCCCACAGACTTCTGCATTTTTGCAGTCTATATTTGGCAGGCAATTCTATTTGAAAACTATCTTACCTTCCTGGACCATGCAGAGGATAGATTAACTCTGAAATCCCTCCCACCTCTGATTTTATTTCAGTGAGAGTTTACTTCAAGTAGACTTGCCTGAGTTTTCATTGTAACAAAACAAACCCAAGTGAAATTGACACTTCCTTTCAGCAGGGAAAAAATTATCAGCTGCATTTAATGTATTCATGTTTTTAAGATGGCAATGGCCACATCAGATGGATTATAAATGTAGGCAGAATGAATCCTGGTACCAATCCCCCAGTCAGAAGGCTTTCTCTAGATTTCCTCTTTAAATTAAATTGTTATATATAACAATTCAAAGTAATAGTAAAGGAATTGTAGCCTTCTCAATGTTGGTTAGGCTTATCAGAAGTTGCATATCAATCGCATCTGGAATGGCAGGATCCATAGCCTCAATCAAGAAATTAGATGGTTTGGCTTCTGCCTACTTCTGCTTCTACTTTTTTTTTACTTATCCTTTGCTTTATTCAAAAATGAAACAAAATTCATACTTTAATCACACTATAAAACTTTCAAGTTCCTCTAACAGTTTGGGTGACGGATTTGGAAAGGTCAGGGGGGAAGAATCTATCATGAATTATAACCCACTAGATTAGATAGCTACTGGACTGATTGCAGACTATTTTTAAACCAGCACTGTAACTCACAGAGGGAGGTAGCTATGGCTTATTGAATACTGAAAACATTATTCATCATTGGCCACTCTAGCTGGGGCTACCAAAAAGAGAAACACACCTGGATGATCAGATTCCTCAGTCCTCTGTCTGTCAATCCTTTAATTTTCTTGCTATTTCCTTAATCATTAATTCAGTCCTTGAAGCATTATAGAGTCCAGGAGACAGCAGCCTGCACTGTGGGATGGGAAATGGCCTGCCTCTCACATCTAGAGAGATTTTTGTTGTGCAAGTCACTTGTTCTCAGTGAGCCTATGGTCAGAGTGTCAAAGATCTCCACAAAAAACTAAGCTGGATTTTTAATGGGAGAAAAGAAACATTGGAAAGATCACCATTTTATATTTTTAATTCATTTATTTCAACAGGTTAAATCATAGAGTAATCATATGGAGAAAATGGTTCAGAGACTTTCTGGCATCCATATTTCTTTTTTTTTTTTTTTTTGGTTATACCCTAACACTACCTTCAAAAACAACATAAATAGGAGGTAATTGGTTTTTGAATTCCTTGTTGTTTTCAGCCATTATTTTTACCTAGTTCAGTGTTGCCATTCTATTTAATGAATTGATAGTGATGTTATAAAAATGTTAGTTAACTTTTTGGGACCAATACACAGATCTGCTAAAATATCTGCCCCAGCATCTCAATCTTGTCTACAAAGAATGGCAAAGAAGCAAGGAAGTTGGGGGTGGGGAAGAGGAAGCAATTCAACATCAGCCTGAAGCAAGTGTGTCTATAATTATGGCCAGTGGCTTCATACTTACACACACACATGAAAAGAAGTGGGGCTTCAATCACCCAATGGTTATCATCATTATGAAACCAATGACCATCAGGGCAGCTGTCCTTGGCCTGCATATGTTGCATGGCAGCATTAAAGTGCCACCATGCAGTTCCAAAGCCAACAGAAACTATGTTCAACCCCTACTCTAATTCAGCAACAAAGCAAACTAGAGGTGTACCTGTACTAGAAATTGGGGAAGGAGAAAAGCAGGGGTAGGAGAGCTCTCCTTTGATGCCATTTAGTGGCAAGAGATCTATCATCAGGTCTTCAATCCTGGGCAATGGCTCCTAGGAATCAAAGAACTGGTTGCACAGGAACTGTTTTCCCCAGTTTATTTCACCCCCAAATCTGCCAATCAATGACTGGCAGAAGCAGGAAGAAGGGGAAGATGACTGTGCGGATTGAGGATAATGTCATGTATTCATGTTCTAGAAAAAAGTTAAATTGGACATCTTTCTGCTGGAACAAGGAAGAAGGGTTTATAGATCAAATTGATATGATTTGCTTTTTGGGAGCAAACATGATTGTCTCTCTCTTCTTTATATTGAAAACTCCCAAACTATCACTGTGTCTTATGTCATAGGTAAAACTCAAAGGTTTTGATGAATGAATCTTTCTTTTCCTAGTATTCTCTCTTTGTAAATTCTCGTCCTCTTATTTCCAGTTATTATAAATGGGCTTTGCTCATTGCTCTGTTGGAAATAGGCACAACTAAAAAAATCACACAAGAGAATTTTTATTCATAATTCATAAGAGAATTTTTCAAATTAGTACAAATTTCCAATGAATAGCACTTCTGGATTTAAAGACCCCCTTCCAACAGTGTGGTGTTTTTATGTTTGAAGCCATACACTAAATAAATACAGATTTGGAAATTAATAGCACCAGTCGAATAAAGTGAACAGTTCCTAGTTTTTTATCAGTCTTTTTTTTTTTTTCCTTTGAAATTCCAACTAAAATTTGAACTAAGTGAAGATCTAGCAATGGCTGGTTTATGCCTCCATCTGCTAAACTGATGCATTCTCCAACAGTGAATTCTTTCGTTACTTTCCAGTTAATTTTAGTTAAATCGTTACGGGGAGCAGGGGAGGGAGACTGCAAATGTTATACTCACTGCACCATGACACAATGTCCCCCAACTATTTCAGAAGATCCTTTCGACGAGATTTGTCCCTTTACGTCCTTCTTTCCCCCATCACCCAGTTTGGCCACGCTGAGGTTTTTAACACGTACCACCTGTTTGGAGTTCAGACTGCAGGCCGTGATTTGATCAGTGACTGCTTTCACATTTTAAAGCAAAGAGCGATTCTTTCCTAAGCATTATAAAAGGCAAAGCACCTACGCTGTGAATCATCCTCCTTCCCCCAAGGAACGAGGAGAAACACCAGCCCTGTTACGCGAAAGGAGCAAAGCGCCGCGCGTGCGCACTGGGGTTGTTTTCCACAAAGCTTAAAATGAGCTGGCAGCAGCAGACTACTTGTCTTTGTAGAGAGACCACAGAGCCTGGCGGGTAGCAGCTGCGAGCAGCATCTAATGCTGGTACTGTTGAAGAAATCCCCGATGAAGTGCTCGTAAGAAATCACACTGATCCTGCCTGCCACCTTTTTCGCAGAGCAGAAAAGCTGATCAGTGTCAAGTGAAGATCGCATTTTTATATGAGATCTTGACTTTCCTTCCCCTTTTTTTCTTATAGTGTATTTTTATAGACTTTTATTATTATTAAAAAAAAATAAATAAAAATAAATAGTAACATGGTGCTGGGGAAGGTGAAGAGTTTGACAATAAGCTTTGACTGTCTTAATGACAGCAACGTTCCCGTCTATTCTAGCGGGGATACAGTCTCAGGAAGGGTGAATTTAGAAGTGACTGGAGAAATTCGAGTCAGATCACTTAAAATCCACGCAAGGGGACATGCGAAAGTACGCTGGACTGAATCTAGAAATGCTGGCTCCAACACTGCCTACACACAGAATTACACTGAAGAAGTAGAATACTTCAATCACAAGGATATCTTAATTGGGCACGAAAGAGGTAAGTCTTATTTTTTAATTATTCTTGAATGTGAAGTTCTGACAACCTTGGGAGACTGTTTAATCCTGAGCGTAATTATTCAAAAGAAGCTCCTTTAATGCAAGGGAATTTATCCTCCTGCATCGAACTTCAGAACAGAGCTGTGAAAAACATCAAGGTTATATCAAGGAAGGAACCCCGAGATCGTCGGTGCAGCTGCAAAGTGCTTCCATTAAGACTTTTTCCACCCAACTTACCCCCCCCCATTTTCTTTTCTTTTTTTTTATAGAGATCCTTTCACAAGAAGATGAAGAGGGCTATTGGGGTGGTGGTGTGTGTCTGTTTTTTTTTTTTTTTGGGTTTTTTTTTTAAATGAATTGATTTTGGAAGGATATATGTTGGAATTTGTTCTTCAGTATCTGGTGACCTCCAAAAATGTGGAGACTGATTTATGAATCCACTTTTGAGAGCTTGCGAGTAGATCAGTGATGTCTTTCGGTTAAGAGAAGTGTTGATAAGAGAAAGGGCTCCCTGCGGCTGATTTTGACACTTGCTTTCAGCACCCCACGTGTCGATCCGCGTTCCCTTTTATACAGAGGCTGGAAAAGTTGGTCAATTTCGCCGTATTCTTCTGTAATGCTTCAGCCCTCGAGGCGTCGGAAAACTATTTTTGGGGAGGGGAAACCCCACTCTTAAATGACCCTCATGTTGAATTAGTAGGGCATCTTTTCTAAGTTGAGGAGTTCTATGGTGAATGAACCTGACAGTGCCAATGCAAAGAAAATCTGCAAAGGGAAAGAGGTTAGCAAGGGGAAAAATACTTCCTCGAAGGGTAAATTAAGTCTCCAGATTGTTAATCTATCGTTTGAAATGGTGTCAGTATAAGTATAGGAGAGTCTAACGTTGTTTTTCTGAAGTTTCCACCCTTTGTTAAAAGCGGTTCAATCCTGTTTGGGACCGGTACTGGGGAGAAGGGAGGGGTGGTGCTGCTCACAGCAGATTGGTTAGCGGCGCGTCAGGTGGTGGCGATGACTTAATTCCTAGCACAAGAAAATGTTAAAGCAGGTTATGTAATTTTGGCTTGTTCTTTTTATATTTATAGATATATATGCAGAAAATTTGCTGCAGATAGGAGGAGAGAGGTTAGACGATTCATCTTAATTCGGTAGTAGTAGGATGGATGTTTTGGGGTTTTTTTTTTTGTTTGTTTGTTTTAAATCGGGAAAAAGTTCTATGAAATTGCTTCCAATGCAAGTGATATAAGGAGGGCACTTAGCTGAAAGGTACAGAAAGCAAAAAAAAAAAAAAAACCAAAAAACCCCCTTATGTTGCGAATCACTTTTGAGAATAAAATACAGCTTTCCTCCCAGCGGTTGTGCAAAACGCAAGCCTTTCCATTCAATAATGGCAGGCTTAAAAATGCCGCCCCCCCCCCCCCCCCCCTTCAAGTCACTGAACTGCACAAATACGTGTGCAAGTGTTCCCGGGATAAGTAAGGTTCGAGCCCGGGGCGGGGCGGGGGGGGGGCAAATAAATTTTTTCAGTTGATTTTCAGATGCCCTTGTGATAGCACCTGTTTCTATGGCAATTCAACAAGGGTAGAGTTTCAAATCAGTATTTATTTGTAAGAAACAAAGACTGATGGTGATGTACGTTTCGTAGGGTCGGGACCCTTGACCCAAGCGCGTACTTGTAACCGAGATAACTCGGCTGACTTGTCCTTCTGCGGAGGGGCTCTATTCCTGCCGCCGCCGCCGCATCGCTATCCCGACGGCAAGCAGCTTCGAAGGCTTCATTTCCCCCAACCCAGAGCGGGGGAGTTCCAATGGCTCCGCTGAGAAGGCAGACGGGAGAGAACCCGGCAGCCTAGCATGCTCACCGAAGCCACGCCCAGAGCTCATTTCCTCATTGGCCGGGAGAGGTTTGTTAGGCTGTTGCTAAGGCAATGCCAGTTTTTGATTGGGAGGTGGGGAGCCGATAAAAAAGGGGCGGGACTAAGGGCCGAGGTTCCTTGCTCGCGGAGCTTCTGTTACTCCTCAAGTGGAGTTGCGCGTGCTGTCGGAATGTGCGTTCTCGGATGGCTTCGGTGGAGGGCTGTCCTTTGTCCTCGGCCGCGCGAGGCTGGCGTCGCTGTGCGCGTGCAATCCGTGCAGCAATCTAATAAACTCTTGGCCCAGCCTAGTAAAAGCCTGGCCCTTGCTTGGGAGTTAGTGATAAGTCTTCCTCAGGCGGTACCTCTGCCGGTTGCGACTTCAGTTTCTGGATAGCACTGGGTGGAGGGCTGCCTAGGTTTCATTCTCTCCCACCTCCCTATTATGCCGGGAAGGTGGGGTTTATGTTGGAGGAAGCGTGCGTGCATAGATGTGCAGCAAGCGCTTGGTGCCAGTTTGGTTGAAAATTGGACCCGACTTGAAAAGGGGACCGCAGGCGTGAGAGCCTGTAGGAAAAGGGTGTGCATAACCCAAATCGGATTGATTTTGGGGAGGAGGGGGTGTTCAAAATTCTTTATAGCAAAGGTCATCTTTATTTCACCAAGAAACAAGTTTATTGACACATTTATCGCAGCAACAAGAATGAAAAATGCCCTACTTTTTGCTCGGGCATCGATTCCGCCATCCTGAACCCACAATCTGGTATCGTGAACAGCGAGTGCTAGCGGGGCATTAAAGCCTGTCGCTTCCGAAAGATACCTGGTAGTTTGCCCTAAGAATTGCCAGCTTTCCTTCCCTGTTGCCTAAAATGGGAAACAGATCGGAAAGTCGATCCTCAGTGCGGAATCGAGTCTCATTCCGCAAGACCGCGACTTTGGAACCAAGTAAATGTAAACGGGAGGGGAGTTGGATTCCCCCATTCTATTTTTTAATAGCCCCAAAGCAAAACAGCAGGCTTGCAAAAATGAACCTCGGTCCCCAGCATTTGTACTTCTTTACGTTTTTGTGTAAACTCTTTCCAAATTTGGTCGCGTTTTCACGAAATGGCCAAACCGGTCTTGCCAATCCTTGCCCAAGGACTGGCACCCAGAAGGCGAAGAGTCCGGAGCAGTTCCTTCTTCCTTTGCTCCTTTCTCTCGGTCCTTCATGACGCCTGCAGCTAGCAAGCGGGGCGGAGCTGCTAAGCAAGTCGGCTGGCCGAGCGAGCAATGTATGCTGTATGCATATGAGCGGCTGGCTGGGGTTCTGCTCGCACCGGTTTAGGCCGGTCCTCTCCTGCTCTAGACTAGTCTGTGATTGACAGCCCAGCAGTTGTTTACCTCAGCCTGGCGGCGGCGGTGCCTGATACTCTAAAAGCTGAAGGGAAACTGCTGAGTTGGCAGAACTGGAGGGAGGAAAGCGGAAAGGAGGGGTTTTGGTTTTTTTTTTTTCAGTATTATAAATGGGGACAGGGTCAGCGTGAAACAACCGTCAAAAAACACGATTTTAGGCATCTGTATAGTTGGCTTTAAAAAAAAAAAACCGCATGTATAATGAACTGTGATTTTGAAGATGCCTTCAGCTCTACCAGTATGAATGAAGTCATGTGGCTAGTGGTGGTCCAGATTTTCACAGCCCACATCTGTAAGCTTCAATTAGTGCCAAATCCTATATGTATAATTTTTAAGAATGGGAAAGAAGCAGTTCTTCCTAAAGCTGTAGAGGAGGAGACCATTGTCACATTTTATTCACTCCCTGACTGAATAATTCAATTCCAAGACATTAGTTACACTGCTCTCTGGCTTTCTCATCTTTTAGGACTACATTATATAGGTTTGGGCCCTGGCCTAAGGAAAAACTATATCTGAGGACAGGATAGGATCTGGATTTGCAGTGTAATTTCAAAAAAAAAGAAAAGAAAAGAAATAACAGCTTGTAAGTGTAGAGCAGAAATTTACTCATCCCTTTATGGTAATGCTAAGGAATTCTAAGACTGAAAGAAGTTCCTTTTTAAATGAACCTTGGATCTTCTTTCTTTGGTTTGTGAGAATCAAACTGAAAAAAAGATTTTTCAGTTATTTATGTACAATTTACCAAGTGTACTACTGTTAAATATCTATTTTCAGAGTCACCAATGACAACTATATTGGATGATAGGAGAAAAATGCTTCAAGGTGAATTAGAATATTCAATGTTTTCTTTCTAGATGATGATAATTCTGAAGAAGGCCTCCATATCATTCATTCAGGACGGCATGAATATGCATTCAGCTTTGAGCTTCCACAGACGTAAGTATATGTAATACTCAGCTGTGACATTTTGGTCACCCTGCAATAAATCTATAAAAAAGCAGCTTATAGAAGGAAATGGGATAGAGAAAAAAAAAACCCTTTTCAATGGTCACATGGATTGCACTAAAATATGCTGCAGGGACATTGTCCTAATAAACAAGAGGTTGCTTTGATTCAAAGTGGCAAAATCATGAAAAATCAGGACAACTACTGTCCTGCCTAGGAATGACCTTAAAAACATGGTTCATTTATTCTGTCATTACATATTTAATTTCAAACAGGATCACGAGGCTTTTAGACAGGTTGGTATTGCTGATTCTATTGAACATACCTGTTAAAAAGATATAGAACAAAATAGTATGAATGATATGGAAAATTTAAATTTAGCAATGACTCTCGATTTGTAAAGTAACATATAAGAGGCAAATGGAAGGGGGAAAGACTGTTACATCAAACAAGAAAAAGCCATTATTTCAGCGTAGATGCATTCTGAACATTCTAAAAACATTTTAAATTAGTGATATACTGCAAAAGAAAAATAGAATGAGAATATCATGGAAATATACACCTTTTTAAAATGGAGTTATTTGACAAATATATATATATATAAATAAAAATGAAAGCCAGAAGGTGGAAAAAAGGGAAAAGAAACTTCTGTTAAAGAAGTTGTACATTGATATGTGATAGGAAACCTTTTACCAATATGAGACCTCATTGTCACACATTTTAAAATGATGCAATGGGTCTAGTGACCTGTGTAGAATTTGCAGGCTGCATTTCTTCCAACTGGTTTTTTTTCCCAAAGAGGAAGTGTGACAAAATTTAATTACCCCAACTAGAATATTTTACAAACTCTGGAGTTTGATTTAAAGATATAATTATCAGTAGCAAATATATTCAGTGAAACTATCTCAACTAAGACTACTTATGATATTAGAAGTTGTAGAAATATATACTTTTAAACTAAGTGTAAGCATAATTTATTTAATTCATATGTTTCTGAATTAGTATGGAAATAATTGGAAACAAACTTCATCATTTCATAATATTTGTTTTTAATAAATATGTTTTAAACATAATTATGAACTTAAATGGATGGAATATATTAGTGCATTAATGGAAGGTACCAGAGAATGCAAATAAATTATTTTGGACTGAGCACATATTTATTTTTAATAAAGACCTGAATATAGAAAAGTTTGCAGTTCTCAATAATGATCGTCACAGTAACTTTCATTTAAGAATACTAACTGAAAGTAAGTAAGTAAAATAACTTTGTAAACCTGAACTCTGTTCTCTTTTCTGCAATGAAAGGCAGAGATCTGGAATATTAAGAGATGCCATAATTACATGAATTAATATTTTTTGTACACTTTTATGCATGATGTCAAAAGCATCTTGAAAAAGTTAGTTCCTGCTTTAATTCTCATATATAAATTGAGACCTTTGGAAACTAACTCTGCAAAAGCAATTTATGGACCTGCTTTATATTTCATGGTTTCCCTTTTTCTAAATTTAAAAAGTGATCTCTTCTAAAATTAACATACATCTTAATTTGATCCTCAATATATTCAAGCTGGAGCACATTAAATTCAATTACAGTTCCCAGCCAGCTAAATGGGACTTAGAGTGAAAATGTAAGTCCTCCTGCTTAACCAAATTGTATTGGGCAGTTGTATCATTGTAGCATATTTCAGTGCAATTCTAGTACAAATATGGTCATACTTTGTGAGTCTGTTTAGCAATCAGTTTAACTACAGAGATATTTCTCCCAAACAAATTTAACATGAAATCTTAAAAATAAACATTTCATTATATACTATGATGCATTAACAGTACAGTACAACTTATTAATTATTACTTTGACTGTATATTTACGTTAAGAAACAACAGAGCTAAAGATTTATTTAGTTTTGACCTTTGTGTCCTGAACAGACCACTTGCTACCTCATTTGAAGGCAGACATGGCAGTGTGCGCTATTGGGTGAAAGCAGAATTGCACAGGCCTTGGCTTCTACCAGTAAAATTAAAGAAGGAATTTACAGTCTTTGAACATATAGATATCAACACTCCTTCATTACTGGTAAGAATTGATAGAATTACTAATTCTTTGTTAGTAGCATTTTAAAAAATAACATCACACATGGCCCTTGAATTATACATATATAGATAAAAGTAACAATAATCAAATCTATGGAATGCTTAAAGTATATGCAATGTAACATCCAGAATATGGTAGCATATTGAGTAATAATTTTTCAGCTGCTTGCTTTTAACATACTAAGCTGTTCCAGTAAAATTTAACTTTTTTTTTTGATGTGGGACAGTTTTCTTTATGAAACAAATTTCACCTTAGAATTTGCAGCTTGGCAAAGCAGTGTTCTTTTTAAAAAAAATGTACTGCAGTGCATTATTTATCACACTCCTGATAATTTACATATCAAGTGGGGAGAAATGATCATAATTCTGTATGTTATCTTAACATACTTATTTTAATGTATCAGGGATTTAAGATTATTTCAATCTGATCAAAAACCATTATTTTTCTTTAAAAATATTTGAAAATGAAACACAGAGAAAATGTCCATTGAAACAGGGTTCTTTTGCTTTGGATAAAAATCATATTTGGGATGATATAGGGCCTTGTCTAAAACCAAACACAATCAGCAGGAATATTTCTGTGGATTGTGTAAGTTTGAGATAAAGCCTATTTCATACAAAATTTGAAAAAAAAATAGTATTTTGGAACCACCCAACCATTATTAGATGATACTACTAGTTTTGATGGATTTAGAGCAGGAATTACAACAACCTTAAATTAATGGTGTTAAAGAATATGGACCATTTGGAGTACTCTTCATATGATAAATGCTTAAATGAGACCAATTTCAATTATATGGTTTAAATATTTCAGGACAAGTCTGTGATTATAAGAAGTAAGTCCTATTGAAATTTAGCTTTCAATGGGACATTGAAAATATATTATATATAATATAGATATTACATATATCTATAATTTGGAGCTAAAGATTCACTAAAAATTTAATTGACAATTCAATTTAAGATCAGTTAAACAAGTTTGTGATTCGAAACTTAATTGTTTAAAATATAAATCGAAGAGATGTACTTCCATCATGTAACAGTATGGTCCAAATGTTATTAGTCCCAAATCAAGTTCCACTTGCTCAGTAAGTTTTTACTTGACTGGTAATGCAAACATTTCTGTGTAAGAAACCTTACTAAGTTTAGTGGAATTTATTCTCAGATGGCACAGCATCACAGACTGATTTAGCACTGTGGAACTTCTGGGTAGATACGAATATAATCTGGCACTGTTTAAAATAAAGTCTTTTAGCTGAACCACACTACCTTACTGATTTGGGATTTTCAGTGACCCTATTCTAAACCTACATACTTGGAAACAGATCTTATTGAATTCAGTGAAGTTTGCGCCGAAATAAATACAGTTAGGACCATGCTGCAACTGGTCTGTATCTGAATTCTTAGGCCAGATACTTTCAATAAGACAGGAGGCTTCAGTATTCTGAAGTCAGACTATTAATTTATGAAGTTTACTTCTGTCTATATAGAATGACTGGTTCTATAGGATCCATTTGGGGATAACATGTTGAGCAGGGTATTTTTTTTTTCAGTGCTAGTATGCAGACTGTAAAAACTTGAACTACTGAATAATTGAAAACTAGAATTTCAATTCTAATAATTCAATTTCAAAACATTAAAGAATTGAAAAACTACTAATTGGGTAGTATTTTTCTGACTTAGTTCCATGGTAGAATTAATAAATGATAAAGTTCATTTTACTTATATAGATATTTTGTATGTTAGCTTATTCATAAAAAAAAAAGCCATAGAAGTGTTAAGATACTTCTAGACAATGATTTTTTTGTTTGTTGTTGTGTTAATAATATAATAGCCAGGCAGACAACAGGTCTGTCCATCTCGTGCTGATAGCTGCTGATTGGGGTCCGCTGATAGAATCAACAACCCAAATCACAGTAGAACCAAACCCTGATGATAGGTTATTGGGTTTTTTTTTCTTTTGGGTATCTGAGTTTATATTATCGAACAGGAAATTTACGATGTCAAAATTACCCTTCAAATCACTTCATTTACACGAAGCTAAAAATGTAATTACTGTTTTGTTTTTCTTTCAGTCACCCCAAGCAGGCACAAAAGAAAAGACTCTCTGTTGCTGGTTTTGTACCTCAGGCCCAATATCCTTAAGTGCCAAAATTGAAAGGAAGGGCTATACCCCAGGTATGTAACATGAGTTCTAAGGAAATAGGGTTTATGATTTTTTTTCATTTAATTAATTTAAATCAATGATTGTTTTTTTTTTCTGGGATGAATAAAATGCATTGGCCTACTAATGGGTGATTTGCATGTTGACATCAAATGTTATGATTGTCCGATTATAAAAATGCATATGATAGTTTTTGTAGTAATTAAAATGCAAAATTTGCATGGACACATGTAATGTTGGCTTGGTATTTATTCACATTAAAATTATTGAGTTGTCTTGGACTCCATTCAAACTGAGCTCCTGGCTACTTAATGAAAATGTCCATATTTTTTCTTAGATGCAATATAGAAGTATTTGCCCATTATCTCCTGGAGAATTTTTTTCAATTTCCTAGCCTGTATCCCTAGGATTTTCAGATAGTATAGATGTACCAGATGGTTAATGTTTGGGTCAGTCTACATTAATTGGGTGGTTGCCATTGTTGTGGCTTCTTGTATTTCCTTAATTATTAAAAATAGTATAATCAGTGTGTAATAATGCTTACATTTTAAAAGATTCATGATTTCCATCTGATGTGCTTATTCTTGATTTCATTCAAGGTGAACCAATTCAGATCTTTGCAGAGATTGAAAACTGCTCATCTCGAATGGTGGTGCCAAAGGCTGCCATTTATCAAACACAGGCATTCTATGCTAAAGGAAAAATGAAGGAAGTAAAACAACTGGTTGCCAACTTGCGTGGGGAATCTTTGTCATCAGGGAAGACAGAAACCTGGAATGGCAAGCAGTTAAAAATTCCACCTGTGTCCCCATCCATCCTTGATTGTAGCATAATCCGTGTAGAATATTCTCTAATGGTAAGAACTTAATTTAATCTTTTAATATTTAACATAGAATACAATATATATAGAGTAGATGACAGGTTTTCATTGAGCTTTGAATAATTTCTTTTTATTTCTTTTCAAGGTATATGTGGATATTCCAGGTGCAATGGACTTGTTTCTTAATTTACCACTTGTCATTGGTACTATTCCTTTACACTCATTTGGCAGCCGAACATCAAGTGTGAGCAGCCAGTGTAGCATGAATATGAATTGGCTTGGTCTGCATGAAAGACCAGAAGGTAATTTAACCATATATTCTGTATTTGTGATTTTCTATAGGTCTGTTATTCTAGTAGTATTGTAGTTAATACTGCCCTAAATAATAATGTTGCATAAACAGTATAGAAATAGATTTTTTCAAAAGGTAATCCCAAAATATTTTTCCAGGTATAAATATAAAATATAAAACCTAGACTTTTTTGGGTGTGGAGGGATAGGGTAGAACAGGATCCCAGATCTGTTATAACTATATAAAACATTTACAAAATTTCAGTGGCATTGCAGCATTGATTTTTGTCATGAATACCACTAAAACTGGTCACACCTGGTATAACTTGATTTTATTGCTTTTTCTTACCTAATACTGCTGATTTGACAAAGTCTCAGCACTTGTGGCAAGTGGTTTGTTGATTTAGATTACTCTGTTTTTGCAAACCAGCCAGTTATGGTTTAATCCAGGGATGTCAAACTTGCATCATCAGGTCGTCGTCATGTGACATATCAGGACTTTTTTCCCCTTTGCTAAATCGGGAAGGGGCAGGGCCAGCAGAGGACGCATCCAGTCCTCGGGCCATGAGTTTAACACCCCTGGTTTAATCAGTAAGCTGTGGTAATAAGCAACAAGGATTTTGGCAATGTGGGAACTCACCAAATCTGTAGCTAGTTTCTTCTTAGAGAACCCTCTAAATTATAAATGGTTGTACCATTATAAAACATGATTTTTTAAAAAATTATAACCTAATTATTACTTACCAAAACTACCAGGTAACAGTTGAAATTGTTGTTATCTCTGCCTTGTACAAATTATATAAACAAAGTTTAATATTCCTGTCATGTTATATATTCTGACATGCATAAGAACATAGTTCGAACTGCGTGTAATTTTCCCTTCAGCACCTCCTAGCTATGCAGAAGTGGTCACTGAGGAGCAAAGACAGTCCAGTCTAGCACCTGTAACTGCTTGCGATGACTTTGAAAGAGCACTTCAAGGACCATTATTCGCCTACATCCAAGAGTTTCGATTCCTGCCTCCTCCACTTTATTCTGAGGTGAGATAACACGTAGTTAAAGCTCCAGGATTCTATTTTTAAATATGTTGTATTATCTCTAATTCTTAAATATGTCCCACTACAATGAACTAATGCATATTACATATTAAATGATGACATAATATCTGCATATTAGGTGGTTTTATGTTATCTATGCCAAATAGTTCTTGCAGAGTTACATAAAATTGGTTCCCCTTCCTAGATTTATCCCTATCTTCTATCTGATACTGCAACTTTTATTTAATTAGAACAGGATTTAAATCAATAGAGATTATTTCTAAAAATGTGTACTTAACAAGAGACTTTGTATTTAATCATTGTATAATACACAACAAGTATGTATATACTAATAAAACAAGCCCTATTTAATTTTAATACAACTTCTGGTCTGGTCTGGTAGATAACCTATTATGAAAAAAATCAAAGCAAATAAATGGTTCATGCTTACTTTGAAACTCTTTTACTGTAATTGAATGTAAAATGCTGTTTTAAATAGTATGTATGCGAGTTACTTAAGAATCAGCATTTTTCATGTCTCATTGATTGAAGAAGCCAAATTGACAGTTGGACAGTACATTTACTATACCATGCTAGTTGTTTTTACTGAAGGAGTTGACCAACTTAGGATTTTGTCCTAAAATGATTTGGACCCTTTTTTTTAAAGTTGCAACTGTCAGAAGAAAAAGAGTTGGGTAATATTTTATTATTCAAAATGATCCTACTATACACATATTTTCTATCCATTTTGGATTTTTTTTTCTTAACAGAAGATCCTACTGTATTGTTTGAAAAAATGGTTTTGTCTTTTTGCTTTAAAAATATGCATTATTTCATTTAATTTCATTCCAAGATATATCATTGCCATTGTCTATAAAATAATGGAATTCAGTATTACTTGAAGATTACTTGAAGATGATTACCGTAGGATACTTAATATTAGACACAAAGCATTAAAATTTGCTACTCTCTTTCACCCAACTGTTTCTCTGCTTGTTCTATACAATGCAAAATGTTTTTTGTGTAAATACATATAAGTTAAAAATAAAAATTCTGAATATTTTGAAATAATTAAGGATTACTGAGAATCAGGCAGCATGTAAATTTAAATCATCATCATCATCATCCAGTCTCAACATCTGTGCAACCAAGCATAATAAGCATTATAGTTTCTTCCTTGTTTTTAAAGATGTCTCCCTTTTTTGTTCCTCTTTCACTTAGATTGATCCAAATCCAGATCAGACCTCAGATGACAGGCCATCCTGCCCCTCTCGCTGAAAGAATGTCTCCCAAAAATGTTGAGATGAGTCTGAATCATATTTTAACTGTGTTCAGGATAAAGATGTCCTATAGAAACAGGCTTTGAAAGGAAGTTGTTGCCTAAAAGAAACAGAGAAATAATGAAACATCCTGTGATTATGCTTTTGAAGTATACAGCAAACATCATAGGACTGCTCCACATGCTTGAAGACCTGGGCTTTCTCTTTCTGTTCTATACTGGCACATACTAAGAGCAGCCTTAATAGCCTACACATGTGTCAAAATACTTACCATGTTGCAAGAGGGATAACATTCTCCTTTTATTTGAAAATTTGCACATGCTCAATGCTTTTGTTGTGCAGTTCAGTGTCACTACAGCTTTTTCTCATTTATGTTGGACTGTTAACCTCTTCTAACTTGTTTGTGGTCTGCACAACAAGGAGCAAAAGAAAGCTTTGAAAACTTTGATACAGATGCACTGACTTTTTTATTTAGATAAACAATATAGGTTGGACTTTTTCTGCATATGCACATGTTCAAAATTGTCCCAATAAGACTGATCCATGCATCACCACTTCAGCTTGGATCCTCTTGTGGATTTATTACAAACATCAAATGCCTTCAATCAATCCTTGCTGTATGTTTCACAGCCTACTATAGTAGACAAGCAACAGATTTGAGGGGCGAAAGTAACAAAAGAAAATAATAGGATTTTTTGTCAGGAGTGTGTATCTTAATTCCTTTATAAGCATTTGTTGCCTTTCTACTATTACTGCAAAGAAGAATTTTGTTACAGACTGCCTAAAATCACTTAATCTCAGGTGAACTCATCACTTGCCAAAATGTTGAAATGCTACTTGTGTTTATGTTGCACTGTTAAGATCTTTTTCCCTCTTTTGTTTTTGTTACTTTGTTTTCTTTCAAAAGGGGGACTTGGAAAAGGGACATACATATATTAAGGCATCCTCATTTCTTATTATCTAGCCAAAACATGAAACATAATTAAAAGTTTGCCCAAATTCCTAGAAGACCCAGCAAGGCAATGGCACCAAACATCAGCAAGAGTTGAGGAGGAAAGTTGTACATGATTTATAAAATTACTCACATAGGGGTTTCTTAGCTAGGTGGTATGGGTAGGGAAAGTGAATTTATTTTTATATATAGTTAGCCCATGACCAGAAACTTGTAAAAAATTTATAATGACACTAGTAAGATTAGGGAGGGCATCTCAAGTGAGCAGTTTGTCTTTTAAGATATTTTAGAACCTCTTTTCTGGGGACTGCTATTTCAAATACATTCTCTACTAAAAAAATGAAAGTGACTCAGTAAAATAGTTGATATAATTAGCAAGTTTGCTTTGCTTAATTTGGGGGTGGATAACACATCACAAGGAATTGACTAGTAAGTGATTGGGATGGAATCTCAGCACAAATGCTAAAATATTTAATTTTTAAAAAGTCACAGATATCACCTGGAAAACTCAACTCATTTTTTTACCAAAACAACTATTGTAATTTTCAAGTGGCAAGAATTGAGTTCATGTATTGCTGATCAAGTATTGATTTTATCAATAGGTAGGCTTTGGATTGGTGCAGCTCATCCCAAAGCCTGTCTTGAGGATTAGAGCAAGTAGGATAGGCTTGTCCACAAGTGGCCTTTAAGAAAACATGGACAACAATTCATGTTTGCATATTAACAGGGTGAAAAATGAACAGTATAAAATGAATCGCGTTTTAAGTGATTCTTTTAAATGAGTTTGACCTTTAGTAAGCAAACTTCTTATGATGGAATAATAAGAAAATTGAGTGATGGAACTTTAAAAAATATAATAGTTTTTTTGTGAATGTCCCTCTTCCAGAGAAGATTAAAGTATACTTTAACAGGATAAAGGCATAAAAGGGCATTTGGTGGGCTTTTTGTTGTTTTTTGTTTTAATCAAAGAGGGAACAATTGTTATGCATAGCATTACATTTATCACAGTATGATAGAAGGTTCTGTATTGAAGCAGGATTGACCAATATTGTAATAATTGGCATTTCAATGTACCACTATTGTGATGAGATTAAAATTTGCAAACACTAATTTTTTCACAAAATATTACACATGCGGCATTACTATTATCTCTGACTTCAGAAATATTGGTCATTGTCTGGACATTGTATAATATTGGATTTTGAGATGTAGTCCAGTATTCAAAATAACAATTAAAAAGAGGGGATGTCCAAAATGTTAAACAAAGTGCAATATTTAATGTTTGCTTTATAGATTATATTCAATGGCTGTTTGTACTATATTTTCTTTCTTTTTTTCTGTTTTTAGTTTGGTGCTGAATATGTCTCTGTAGATTCTGTTCAAGAAAACAAATTGTGAAAAACAATTTAATTTTTCCTATTGCTCTTCCTTGTGGATAATAAAACTTTTTTATATAAAGCACATTTGACTGTTTTCATCAGAAAAAATAAAAGGCACTTTCTCTTAAAATTATATACTGCAGTTGTAACACTCACAGCAAAGAAATCACAGATTTTGAACCTTCTACTCATCTTGGATGTAGTCGACTGGTCAATATATAAACCTGACATTCTTTAAAATTCTCACTGGGCTTTTAAAGAATGTCAGGTTTATGCACACATTTATTTTATTTTACCAAGTTTCTCAGTACATACTAGTTTACATAATAAGAGTAATGGTCTAGCTCAGCAGTCCCTAATCTTGTTGGCACGAGGGACCAGTTTCATGGAAGACAATTTTTCCAGAGTCTGGGGAGGGGGAATGGTTTTGTGTGCAACCTAGCTCCCGCACGTGCACAGATGAAGCTTCACTTACTTTATCTACCACTTGAGCAGACCAGTTCCTAACAGGTCACGGACCTGTCCATAGCCAGGGGTTGGAGACCCCTCGTCTAGCTCATGAATATCCAACATAAACCTCTTAATACCTGTGTAATTCCCATCATCCATTAGCTATGGAGCACTGAATTGAAAAGGTTTTATGTTGCCAGTTTGGACTTAATGGGAGTTTGAAAAGAATATGAATACATACTGGCCTTGCAATGTTGTTTATGTTTGGTTTTCTGTAGGTACTATATTCTGCATCACTATAAGAATGGAAAATAAATACTCTGATGCAACTAGCTCACATCAAAGTAGTTTATTTGAACAGTTTAATATGTATAGCCATTGCGTATGTGAGCTAGAAATATAGGGAACATAAAGCTCCTGTCACACTGTAGCAACGGATGGAAAGAGAATGTAAAATGGAGAAAAACACTTAGCATCCGTTGGTTAACGCGATGCTTCCGTTCTATACTCACTGCCTCCGTTTTGCTTCCTCGCTATCCGTCCAGCATCCGTCTATTGACATTTCATCCGCTCAAAAGGTTTTGAGCTGCTCAAAACTTTTGAGCGGAAAATGTATCAAACGCATCCGTTCTATATCCGCTAGGCATACGGGACATCTGTTCTGGATCCGTTATGCATCCGCTATATCTGCTAGGCATCCGCTGCGCATCCGCGCAACTCGAATCTGCTCCAGCGGTAAACGGACGCAGGGAGGAAGTGGAACGGACGTGGAATGGATGCGCAGCGTTAGTAGCACGGACGGAGAAAGGATGAAAGCAGATGCAGCACGCAAAGAAAGCATTTAAAACGGAAAAAACGTTCGCAGAGGGGACCTATCTCGGATATTAAGGATGTCTAGAGGATGCCTAGAGGATGCAAAAGGATGCTTCCGTTCCACATCCGCTTTCCATCCGCTCTGCGTCCTCCCCCCGTCCGTTCCTTTCCGTGTTATCCGCTCTGTTTATGCAAATTTTTGCCCCTTTTGAGAGTGGATAACAACGGATGGAACATTTTTCTCGTCCACTGTGTCCTTTTTCCAAACGTTTTGCATCCGTTGGGCAGTGTGACAGGGTCTTAAGAAACTTGTACTTTAAAAAATGACTAGTAGTAAAATAAGAGCAAAACTACATATGTAGTAAAAATGGTCCCACAAATATTTGAAAACAAGACCTCAGTATGAGCAATCCAAAATAAGTATAGTTTGAAAAACAATGTAAAATAATTTTAAGAAGCAGAAGGTACTGAAAACAGCATGGTCTCTAGTAGGTCCTGAAGGTACTGAAAATGGTTTTTACTAGTAATTTTTTAAAGTACAAAAGTAAGCTAAAGGCTTGAAACAAATTCCTTAGTATTCTGGAAGCTGCTGTATCTGGCTGACATAATGTACCCTAAATATTTCGTTGCAAGTTCCAGTTGTACTTCAGATTTATGATACTTAGAAACTCTAAAAGTTGATAACTAAAAATTGATAGTACTATTGCATGGTCATGCAAAATTTCTTTATAAATGTGGCAATTGATAAACTACTGATTTATATAAAATTCAGAAATGACTGAGCATTAAATTAAAATTGGGGTTGAATATGCAGCTTATATAAAATACTGAGCACTGTTATAAACAAAAATGATACTTCTGTCATTAAGATTTTAAAACATTTCATATGGAATGATCTCTAGTTTAAACTGACCCCTATGTTAAAGCTGAAATGAGCATTGTTCAATGTAATATAAAATATAGTTCTATAAGATTAAAATGTGCTATTATATTATTCATATGCTTTAGTGAAATGTACGGAAGTATTTTCATTATTAGCCAGATATAATTATGCTATAGAGAATTTGATTACAAATTCCAGGGTAATTTCATTGCTTTTTAGGGTTCTTTATAATTAATTTTCAGAGTTTAAGAACATTAACAGCGAATAGAAAAGAGAACCACCTCTTCCCTTCCTCTTTTCTATGCAATAAGTAACAGGCAAATAATATTATAAAGTCATTAATTTCCTAATAGGTCAAGTGGAAAGGGAAATTCACAAAAACAGTAGTGTCACAAAAAACAGGAAAAGCCCAAGGGGAACATCAGGTCAGCCAGAAAACAAACTTACATAGGAAAAGGAATCAAATAAAGAGTATTAAAGAATCCCTATAGACAAAAGCCTAAGTAATTAAGAAAACTAGACAGATAGGAAAAGGAAACAAAAGATAATTTAGAAAACCCTGACAAACACAGGACATACCAAATAAGCAAAACAAACAGACAAAAGACACAAAATATAAATTACAAAAGGGACAAACAGGAGATTGCCACAGAACAAATATGAAAAACTATCTTAAAACTAAAAGAGATTACAGAAAACCAATAATTCAATCTGGCCACCCCGCGGAGTTTGCCTTCTACACCTGTGGAGTTTGCCCTTCGTCGGGAATAAAGACAAACTCAAACAGGATTTGAAACATTAGGCACAAATACAAACACACAAAATCAACTTACAAAGGGAGAAAAGGGTATAAAAAACCAGGGACTTACCAGAAGAAGCTAGCTAGCGTAGGAATGCAGACTTGTCATGTTCTCCACCTTCCTGAAAAATAAAAAGATCCAGCTTTCAAGCAGTTGTCCGTATCCTTGCCCCGGAGCTTTCCCAGCACGAAAACTGAATCCTCGAAAGAAAGGCATTTTGACACCTTTCAACAGTTGGCAATCATGAAGGTTTCCCAGCCAACCCTGCCACCAGACCGGGCCCACGGATTCAAACCCAGCCGGCATGGACTTTCTTTGTCCAGGGACAACATCTACAGACCCAGTCTGGAAGGTATGGGGTAGTAAAGGGACTCCTTGGGCTTTTCCGCTCAACAGCTGCTTGAAAGCAGGTGAGTACCACTTCAAATTTATAATCTTACTAGTGAGGGGAGTGGAAGCGTGAGTGGACCAGGTGTGTGTTTGTGGGTTTTCTCTGCAGAAACAGTGGGACCTCACCTCCTCCGTGATTGCCAGCCGCACCCCAGCCAGCTGCTAGCTCAAACACGAGCTGTGACCAGCTGGATTTGGGAATGCAAGGGGTGACCACTGAGTGTGAGTCCTTCTGAAGGATGTAAGAAAAACCGAGTGGGCTGCAAAAGGAACTGGTGTTAGGAAATAAATAAAAAGCAGAGGAAAAATAGTCCTGGTGCATCCACAAGCAAAGCCCTGTGCATTTAGAAGGGGCCCGTACCAGCTGCTGGCGAATAAAATTGGAAATAGTTTGTCTAAAAAAAGCAGAAAAGGTCCTTCCAGATCCCCACCTTTAAGGGAGATCTGAAAACTGATGGCTGAGTGTAGGGGGGGCCTGTACCAAAGCTGCTAGGGGGCAGACAGTCCTCCAAGATCTCCAATTTTTAGAAGGGGGTCTTAAAACTGACGGCTGAGTTTCCCTAAAAGAAACGGGCCCATACTCCGTGTGTAGGGAAGCCAGAGTCCTTTCCAAACCTTTTTTGTCTGAAAACTGATGGCTATAGCCCAGCTAAACCAAAGTAATTCCCACATCAGGCAGGGAATATGGGAAGTTGTAGCTTGAGAGCAATGGAACAGACCCCCTGGATAAATTACTTGAGGCTTGGGACAAAGGCAAGTGCCTGTCCTGACTGGAATGCATAAAGTAGAAGCAAAAAGAATTTGCAAAAAGTGGGCTTCATTGTGAAATGACACGGGTAGACAAATTTGGCCTGATTGTGGTACTTTAGATTATAAAACCCTGAAACCCTGATTATAAAACCTTAGAACACTCATTAAACCCAGCCAAATACCCTATTGGTAAAACTGGGCTGAAATGGCTAGGACCAAAGACCTGACCGAGGAAAAAGATCAGAACAAACCTGAAACCCATTTCCTGGGAGGAAAGACTGAGGCACAGATTATGGCTTCCCTTTTCAGCAAACCAGTGCCAGGCAGAAATAGGGGACTGTATACTAATAGAATACATTTTTACCCACACTCCCTTCTCTGCCTCTGACTTGGTCATCTGGAGAAAGGATACCCCAGCTTTCAGGGCTGATCCTCAAACAGTAATTCAAATCCTGAAATCTATCATAGACAGCCATAATCCATCCTGCTACAAGTCTTTCTAACGAAAGATGAACTATTAAAACTATTTGAAAAGACAGACCAAATAGCTAAACTACCAACTATCCCTGGACAGGCAGCTCCAGCCCACATCACATGGCCAGTACATCGCCCTGACTGGGACTATAATGATACCAATCACTGGGATGAATGCACAAGAGCAAAAGATTACTTACTAGAAGCTTTAGAGGAAATAGGTAAAAAGCCTTTAAACTGGTCAGAATTTCAAAAAAAAACAACACAAAGAGAAAAGGAAAACCCTGATGCCTTTTGGATCCACCTGTCAGAAGCAGCTATTGCATATGCCCATCTAGACCTTAGCTGCCTGAAGGACCAAAGATTTTAACTCCAGCCTTCATAGACCAGTCCACTGTGGATATCAAAGAGCATTTCCACCACTTTGTCTCTAACTGGCCAACCTTAGAAATAGCAGAGTTATGCAGGATTGCTAACTTTGTCTATGATCAAAGAGACAAACTGAAAGAGGAAGAGAAATGTAGGAAAAGGAGGATAGAAAGACATGAGGACTTAAAAATGTTTGCTGTAATGCAACATGATGCCAGACAAATGTCAGGTAAAACCCCTTATAATTCAAGGAAATGCTGGCATTGTGATAAAGCAGGATGGCCGCAAGGCAAATGCCAGCATTGCTACAGGTGCAGACAGGAAGGGCATTTCAGCAGGCAATGTAGGCAACATCTTTCCTGCAGCCGGTATCACCCACCACCTAGAAACATGAAGCCAGGCAATAATCCAGTCCATTACACTGAACAACAAAGCTTTAATCATCATGCACTTCCCAGCGCTCCTTTTCCTCAAATAAATCATCCCAATGGACCTCAATGGGAGCAAAGAAGGGAAAATGACCTGCCCCTTTCCTGATTAGAATATGAGATTAGAAAATGAGAATCTGAATTCATGGCTACCTTTAACGGGCTGGCTATTTCCTTAAAAAACGGCCCTGAAGGGGAGCCCATTGTTACCATTCTTATAGGAGGAAAAAAAAAATACAGTTGCTTAGTTGACACTGGAGCCACCTCCTCATTAATTACTGAACCACCATATAAAGCTTCAGTGGCTGAAGGGGCTCAGGATAGCATAATGGGGGGGGGGGGGGAATAATCCCTGTAGAACTTACCCACAATGTAACAGTAGAACTAGGACCTTTCACAATAGACCATTCCTTCACTATTTGCCCCCAGTCCCCACTATCCCTACTAGGAAGGGATCTCCTATATAAAATGGGAGCTACCATAACATGTGGAAAACAGGGGCTGCAATTGGAGATCCCAGGAAAAGGCACACACAAGACAATCATCACAAGACAACCAGCAACACAGGGCTTCATGAAGATTTAAAAAGCCTACCACCCTCCTTATGGGACGGGGATGCATCAGAAGTGGGACTACTTAAAGGAGCAACACCTGTTACTATCCAAGTGAAACACGGACCAAGGGGTCTAACACGTGCGCGAGACACGTTGGCCGCCCCCCCCCCAATACCCTACAAGGCCTAGATCCTCATTCCCTTTGCTTAAATAGGGGGGATAGAGTTTTCTCTTCTTATCTTACAGCTCTGCAAAAGAGACTACAGACCCTCTGGACCTAGAGTGCGCTGACACAGACCTTACCCCTGGAAGAAGCCCTGCATCCATATGAGCCAGGAGATTGGGTGTAGATCAAGTTCTTCAGCAGAACCTCATCTTTACAACCCAGATGGAAAGGACCCTACCAAGTCTTACTAACTACACACACTGCCATAAAGATTGGAGAATGAGACTCTTGGATACATTGGACACATGCAAAGCCAGCAGTCATAGACACTGTTCTTTTCAGATATAGACAGATATGCTATTAACAATTTTCCCTTCGCAATATAAAGGACTGAATGAGAAGGGCAGAAACTGGCTTCTGAGACAATTTGGAAGCTTTGACAAGGAAATTGAAAGGAAAAATAAAATATCAAGATAATGGCTGCAATTACACAATAGAAGTCCCACCCCATTCCTACATGTGTAAAATGTTCCTTCTATCAATGGAGTTTGTTAACAAATACTGTCTTTTTTATTACTTTTTGGAACTTGGAACCATTCTGCCATTCCTAGGCCATTTTGCCTATTATTTAGGCTAATTGGGTTGATGGCCATAGTCACTTTTGGCACTTTTGGTCGATCGAGTGACTACAACCGGCTGGGAAGACGACCTCATCCGAGAATTCCAGGACGTTTTTGACGGCTCACTTGGCAAGTATCGGGGAAATCCCATTTCTTTCAATCTAAACCCCCAAATAGCCCCACGAAGAATAAAAGCCAGGCGAGTTCCTTTTGCACTAAAGGGAAAAATAGAGGAACAGCTGGACAAATTAATAGCCCAAGGGATGTTAGAACCTGTGGACCATGCCAAGTGGGAAACACCTATTGTCACACCCATAAAACCTGACGGGTCCATTAGAATCTGTGGTGACTATAAGGCTACCCTGAACCACGCATTACAACCAAGCGCATACCCGGTGCCAGTAGTCCAGCATTTGCTTCATTCCCTGGGAAAAGGCAAAGTTTTCGCCAAACTCGACTTGGCACAAGCCTATCAACAACTCCCAGTGGACCCAGAAACAGCAGAAGCACAGACTATAGTCACCCATAAGGGCGTATTCAAATGTCACCGGCTCCAATTTGGAGTAAGCGTGGCCCCTGGCGTTTTCCAGAGTCTGATGGAACGCCTCCTAAATGGCATACAAGGAGTCGTTCCCTATTTTGACGACGTCCTAATCTCAGCCAGAGATGAAACTCAATTAAGGAAAAGACTCAAAGAAGTATTAACTAAGTTTAGGGAATCTGGCCTCAAGGTAAAAAGAGAAAAGTGCTGTTTCATTAAGAATAGCGTCGAATTCCTGGGCTACTCAATAGATGGAGAGGGTATCCACCCTACAGACAAAAAAGTTAAAGCAATCAAAGACGCACCTGAACCAAGAAATAAAACCGAACTACAAGCATTTTTAGGACTAATTAATTTTTATAATGTGTTCCTGCCAAACAAGACCACTATAGCAGAACCATTACACCGTCTGCTAGACAAGAAGGCAACTTGGACTTGGGGTTACAAAGAAAAAAAAGCCTTCCAAAATATTAAAAGCTTGCTTACATCAACAAACGTTCTCATCCAATTTAGCAACACACTGCCATTAAGAGTGACCTGCGACGTCTCACCATACGGAGTAGGTGCCATCCTGAGCCACCAACTACCTGATGGCAGGGAAGCACCCGTCGCATATTACTCTAGGACTCTATCCAAAACCGAGCGGAATTACAGCCAATTGGACAGGGAAGCTCTAGCAATTGTCGCTGGAGTAAAACACTTCCACGAGTACTTATATGGGCGGACTTTTCAAATCATAACAGACCACAAACCGCTGATGGGGATTTTGGCGGGAAACAAGCCAACACCTAATATACTGTCCCCAAGAATGACTAGATGGTCAGAGTTCCTAGCAGCTTATTCCTACACTCTGACACATCAGCCAGGGAAACAAATTTCCCATGTGAACGCTTTGAGCAGAGCACCCTTACCAGCAACCGACGAAGACCCGGCACCAGCGATGACAACGCTACAAATTGAGACTTGCCCCGATCTACCCATATCAGCTTATGATGTCGCCAGAGTCACCGCGAAAGACTCATTGACTGCCCGCGTTCTTAGCTGGGTAGGTAAAGGCTGGCCGGAGAATCAAAAAACTGAAAACTTTAAACCTTTCCGGTCCAGACAGACTGAACTTTCAATCCAAAAGGGGTGTTTGTTGTGGGGTGATCGGGTGGTAATCCCTGCCAAATTACAACCCAGGGTACTTAGGTTGTTACATGAAGGGCACCCAGCAATGGTTAAGATGAAAAGCCTTGCTAGAAGTTATGTTTGGTGGCCAGGTATTGATAAGGACATAGAGTATTGGGTAAGCTCATGCAACAAATGCGAGGCAATTAGACCGTCCCCACCAAAAGCACCCGTTAAAGACTGGGAAACCCCTCGGGGACCTTGGTCAAGAATACACATTGATTTCCCGGGTCCTACCAAGGGGCATACCTTTCTGATTGTCATTGATACCTATTCGAATTGGCTTGAAGTAAAAGTTATGCCATCAACGACAACAGAAACTGTAATTAAAAAGCTGGACAACCTTTTTGCCACCCATGGCATACCGGACGTTCTTGTCTCAGATAATGGGCCACAGCTAACCAGCATACAATTTGAGCAATACCTAGCTTCCCTAGGTATAAGACATGCCCTAACCGCACTGGCTCACCCGGCTGCGAACGGCAGGGCTGAGAGAATGGTCCGGTTTACTAAAGAAGGGTTAGAAAGAATGGACGCTGGAGATGTCCAACAGAAAGTAAACCGTCTGCTCACACTCCAGCACATAACGCCCAGTACCATAACCAACAAGTCCCCAGCAGAATTACTTTTGGGACGGAAGTTAAGATCACACCTTGATAGGTTACACCCAAATTTTACTCCAGAAAACCCCCCTGACTCCTCTACACGGTTTAGACAATTCAAAATAGGCGATTTGGTATGCGCTAAAAACTTCACCGGGGACCCGGTATGGCTACCAGGACAGATTACCCAAATCACAGGCCCCAAATCCTACAGATTAAAAATAGAGGATGGCAGGGAATGGAAGCGGCACATAGACCAGCTTCGATCCCGAATTATAGAGAGAACCACAGACTTAAAATCATTCACCGACAAAACCGGTGAATTGCAAACCAAGGTGGTGGTGGGGGGAAGGCGAGAAGTAAATAAAGAACTGTTTAAAACCAAAACCAATGAAACATATGAACAAAAAGAGCAAATAAAAAACTCACTGTTTGGAGAGACTTGCGTGAAGAGCCCATCGGAAGGGGCCAGCCAGGCCAGCTCGACCTGCCCAGAGGAAACGGGAGGGAGCGGCAAAACCGCCAGCCTAAGAAACTCAGGCGGCGGTAAAATGGCTGACTCACCCTTCCAGACGGTTCCAGGGAAAAGAACGGACGACACAGCAGCCCCATCCGAACCAGTTGAAGACTTCACTAAGAATGAACCGCGCAAGTCAAGTCGAGTCCGGAAAAGCCCCGCCTACCTGCGAGACTACGTCACCACGTAGGACTGAACTAAGAGGGGAGGGGTGTTCTATATGTAAAGTGGGTGACTCCAAATCTGCAAACCTGATTGGTCAAATAAAATAAGCATTGGATTGGTTCACTAGGAACCAATCCAAAGAGCTGCTAAAAGGCGGCAAATTTAAACAACTGCCATTGGCTGCAAGCAGGCAAGCCAGCCTGTATAAAAGGCTGGCCTCGGCTTCAGCCAAGTGTTCCTATTTACTGACTAGTTAAGAATAAAGTATTTGTTGTTGGAACCCGGTCTACCTCGTGTGTTTTCCGAACAAAACACATAGCATGTCATGCTGAGATATCTAATTCCCAAGTCGGCCTATACAACAATTCTTGCCAATGTTATCACAACTAAGTGTCTAATAGCTGGGGAGGGAGGGCAAACCCTGAGGACCTAATATCACACTAAGGCCTACAAAACCTTCTGCACAGCCCCAAGTGGTCTTCTAAAAATTGCAGTGCAATATATCAGAAAGGGAAATATACTGCTTTTGTAAGGAATAATCAGGTCAACTATATTTCATTAATGTCATTTTTAAATGACATATACATATTGGAATGGAAACTGTCCATATTCATAACCCTGTAATTACAAGAAAGCAAACTTGTCTGTTTAATATATAGATTCTTTTAAAGGCCATTTTAAATTCATCAGTGACAAATCTTGATTTTCAGCCCTTTGTTTAGCAATCATACAGCAACCATGCAATGGCGCTAAAAAGTGACTTAAGACTGGTCCTCACACTTCCGACCATTGTGGCATCCCCGGTCATATGATCAAAATTTGAGTACTTAGAACCAGCAATGGTTGCATCATTCCAGGTTCATATTTGACCTTCCCAGCTGGCTTACAACAAGCAAAGTCAATGGGGTAAACTGAGTTCATTTAACAACCTCAATGATTTGCTTAACAATTACAGTAAAAGTGATAAAATTGAGCATGACTCACTGAACAACTACCTTGCTCAGCAATGGGAATTCTGTTCCTGATTGTGGTTGTAAGTTGAATGAGAACACCTCTACTCTAGGTTAAGAAGCATGTTTGTGTTCACTGGTACACTGCCAATGTTACAGTGTGTACAGTATTACTATTTAACTGAGTAATTTAACCAAGCTAAACGTTTGAAAATCTAAATTTCAGCTGTATGTTACACATACCATGTAATATGTTTTCTTTTTCTACTAAGCATAGAGTTTCCCATTTTCTTTTCTCCTGACAGAATTCTTGTGCTTTTTAACAATTCTGGGCCAAGATAATATTCAGCAGGGATGATTTTTTTTTCCAAGCATTCGCATGCAACCTTATACATGGGTTGTCCTCTGATGAATTTTTGTTTGCTGTAAAGCTCTTAAAAACATAGAGCCTACTATGCAAAGAAAAAATAAACAAAGTGGGCAGCTTTTAACACAGAACAAAAAGGATAATGAATACACGTTTCAGGTATTCAAGAAATGAACATTAAAAAGTGATTTACTGAATAAGAAGAAACAGTACCCTTCCTTCCACTGTAACCAATCAGTTGCCTCAAACAAGATGTTCACACTAACTTTCTTCCATGGTTGTTTCCCAGGAAGCTGTCAGTTTAAGGTAGTCTTTCAGGTTCAAAGAAGGCATTTCTGTTATGCAGTTCATCTCTGGACACTGAGGTGTCTCTACAGTCCCAGCCTGGAATCATAGGGTCTAGCACAGTGGGGACATTGGAAGTCCATTGTTGAAGTAACTGTGGGTGTCATTCTTAGATGTCATTTAGTCTTCTATCCATTTTGAGGAACCTGTTTTTAAAGCCAATGAGAGGAGGCTTCATAGCACAGGGCTTACCAGTAAATGTGTCAGCAGCTGCAGCTTCTAGTTCCCTATCCTGGATATGTCACAGTGGCATTGGATTTCTTTAAGTATTTTGATGTTGTTTGTGCGGCCACTTGAATACCATTTTTTTTGAAACATGGAATCTTACGATGTCATGATTCAGTGACAAACTAAGTGGAAGAAAAAGGTCATTTAGACACAGTCAATTTTCTACTTTTGCCTTTTGATCTGGCTTCTGGGATTTAAAACTAAATTAGACTAAGATGAAAAAGCGTGGAAAACCTCTGGTCTAGGGAAATCAGGATTGTTTCCCCACCCCCACCCCCAATAGTTATATAAGACTTGGACTACTAGAATATTTTTCCTGATTTATTTATTTTTAGATGATAGCAAATCTCCACATAACAGAGCAGAAGATGAGGGTGAGTGGGGGTGTATGTGAATAACAGTAGTTTGATTTTTACAAGGTATGTCTAGTTCAGGCAAGGAAGATCAAACTGTAGCTATTCGTTTTAATTTGGAAATACTGCATCATTTTTCTTTCTTTTTATTTTACTCTTTTACTCTTTACTTTTTATTTTATTTTTGCTGAAGAGGAAATAGATGCCTTCTGTTATGCAAAGGGCAAGAAGGCAAATATAATTTTCTAAATCCCATTGCTTACTTCATAGCTGTTTCAGAGTTTACAAAAGCAGCAGATTCTGAAACAGGATCTTTTCAATATGAGGGAGTTATTTCTAAAACAAGTAAACTCTCCATTTTATTGCACAAAGCAGTCAAATCCTGTCAAAGAAAAAGCTGCTCGGGTCACATTCCATCTGAAACAGCAAGCCATCTCTGATTCCTGAAACAACTTCTTTCAGTGACAAAAATGACCTCATCACAGTGCAAGAATTAGCTTCATTATTGGAGTCCCCTCTCTTTATTGGTGATATAAAATATAGTTCTTGCAGGTTGAAACAAGGACTCTAATTCTGGGCTTAAGACATTTTTCTCGGTTTATTTTTATCCTTGGCCTTCACTAATATAACATAACCTGTTGACATCATAAAAAGCAAACATCACAGTGAAGGGTGTTCATTTTGGGATAGAAAAGGAGGCACAATATAATTCTGCCTCTCTTGTGCATAGTGTCAACAGCTGAAGATGTAAAAAGTAAAAGGGAATATATTTTGAACAAGCTACCCAGAAAGAAAAAAGAAAAAACAAGAGAAAATGACATTTGTATGCTGCAAGGAAACTAAGTGAATAATTGCTAACCATGATGGTATTTCACATGTTGAAAGGCAGCAAATACCAGCTGTCAAGATTCAATGTCATTCAGGAAGGCCAAAAAGTTTGCAAGGACAATTTACATCACAGTCAAGCAAGTCTCAATTTCATACTTACTTCATCTTAGAACAATAGTCATGCTCATAACCACACACCCGCAAACACACACACATGCACACAAACAGAGAGAAAAAAATTGTGTACACAATGATGTATAACATTATCATTATATCATTATATTAACTAATATCAACCAACAGAAAAGGGGACTTAGGACTGTAGCTGATAAAAGGCAACTATATGCTACTATTTTTTAAGAGTTGAGTTCTTTGTTTAGGATCTTTATAATGGGACCATATCAGAAATACTGTATAGAGTTCTTTTAATCATACCTCAGGAAGAATATTAAAAAGCTGGAAACATGAGCAAAACTTGCTAATATACTCAAAGGAGTATATCCTCTGATAAGCCTTTCCATTTTCAACAAAAATTGCAAAAAACAAATGAACTTCACAGTAAGATGAATAATAAAGATGAATACAATGGATAAATTTGAATGGTGAAAGATTTGATATAGACAGGTCAGAAGAAGTGTAGTTGCCATATTATTATTATTATTGCTGCCATACTTTTTTTTTTTTTTTTTTGCACTGGGAGGTAATTACATACTTGAAGATCTACAAGTATTTGAAGCCAAAATAACATCACAGCCATCCTATGGCTTCCAAATACAGGTAGTCTTTGACTTATGACCACAATTGAGCCCAAATTTTTTTGGTATTAAGTGAGATATTCACATCTAAACAGGAAGAACAAAATAATCAGATTAAAAGTTTAATAACTCTCTATGAAAGCTTTTAGACATGTTTAAATAAGAACTCATTTGACTTTAAGATCAGGCCACTAACGATAATGTAACACAATCACTCTTGAAAATTGGAATCATATTAGGACTTATACTGTCAGGGCAACATTATGATTTCAAAATGTTCTATAACGTGAACCAAGCAATCCTTGCTTCCATCCTTCCAGATTCAACTAGGCAGCTAGGCAGGAGAGATATAAAACATTGTGAAATTAAATATTCTTTAAAAATTGAATAATATTAATGAAAATATTATGTGTAGATGTAGAACAACAATTGAGATTTTAGGAAACTCCCATCCATCCCCCTCTGTTCCAGGTCCTCTTGTAATCAAAAGGATTATTGGCCACCAGTTATCCTTGCCTCGTTGAATCATGGTCGTAACTGGCAAGAGTTGTTGTCTTAAGAGAACAAGTGGTTGTTTTCCTACAAACTTTTAGTTCTCAAAAATTATGGAGACAGTTGGCTTGGTGATTGGTTAAGATGCTGGACTGAAAACCTAGAGACCATGAGTTCTAGTCCTCCCTTGGCCTGAAAGCTGTCTGGTGTCTTTCATCAATCACACTGTCTGTTTAATTCATCTCAAAAGTGTGTTGCTATGGGAAAACAGGAGCAGGGAGAATTATATGCACTGCTTTGAGTTGTGCACAATAAAAGCAGGATATACATCTAATAAAGAAAATTAGTAAGAAGGGATCCTTGAAACACTATCCCATGTTCAATACTGTCAGCTTTTGACAGAGTAAAGCAACTACTTCAGGCTCAAGTGCTAGAAGATACCAGGAGCTGTCCCATCTGAATTATTTCTGCTGGAAAAGCATATCCTACACATTCCTCAAAATCGCCTCTAGGATGCTCCTATTTCATCAGCAATATATTTTTTTAAAAAAATTAACTTGCACTCTGGTCATATGGAGACAGGAAATATGTTTTTGCTTTTTGCTCTAGGCCAAAAAGGTCTCTTGGGATGTCCTACCTTGATCTATCTAATCGGGATGAATCCACTGCAGGACAATATAACTACCTTTGTGGTGTGTTCAGAATTCAAGTGCTAATCAAAACTGATGCTCAGTTAAAAGGCTTTTCTATTGAATATTGAATCTCAGAAGTGTGCTTCACTCCCATGCATGTTTTCCAGGGGTGGGATTCAACCGGTGTTAGTACCAGTTGGTGATTACATTTTGCATGCAGTGATAATACACCCAGGGGTGGGATTCAATTTTTTCAACAACCAGTTCTGTGGGTGTGGCTAAGATGGTGGGCATGGCTTGGTGGTCATGTTATTGGCTGGGCGTGGCCAACTCAATAGCGCTCACATCTCCTTGCCTGGCCTCTCATGACTGTGGGGATGCTGCAACAGTCGTAAGTCATAAGTCACTTTTTTCAGTGCCATTGTAACTTTGAATGGTCACTCCACACAAGCAAAGTACCAGCAAAGGAGGGGAAAAAACTCCAGAGATGTTCCTGAGACAGGAAGTCTAGTCTTGCCAAGACTGTAATAAGAGTTAACGGAGAGGCAATTTCTGTAAGCAACACCAAAATGTTTCCTTCCTGCCTTCCTTACAGGATTAGGCCAGTAATTTCTTCTAACAAACGGTTCTCCAAACTGCTTAGAATGTTAACAACTGATTCTAGCAAATAGGTGCAAACTGGTAGAATCCTAGTAGGCCCTGAATACACCTGAAGCTGTGCCGCCTGGACTGCTGATAAGCACTGCACGCAGATGCGCAGCATTTGAAAAACCACTTTTTCACTGGTTTTTCAACCTCAGTTGTGCTGCACAAAGCAGCTGAGGTTGAAAAAGCAGGAAATAAAGGTCAGGTAACAGCAGCAGACACAGAACCAGTTCAGTGTCTGCTGCTCTTCAGAGCTACCGGTAGCACTTGTAATTGTTATTGGGCTGCAGAAAGTACTCTTTTAGATTGCAGCTGTAACCAGTTCTGGCACTGAATACAGGTTTAGAAAAAAAATTGATCACACCTTTATTGATGATCAGATAGAAACTCTTTCAGAATAACAAGCAGTTTCAAGCTTGTTTTAAATTTCCTAACATTATGGTCTGTTCAAAATGTGATCTTTCTGCCATCAATATGCATGTTATGTTCAACTATCTATGCAGACTCAAAAAATGACATACTGTAGGTGAATGACAACATTCAGATTGACCTTCAGCTGCAAAATCCATTTACTAGAGTGTTGTAGAATTATTGGGCATGAAGCAAATTCAAGTGTTTGGATGTGGGTAGATTGCTTTCCAAGCCTTCAGGAATAAATTAAAGAAAACCTTTTTTTCCTAGCAACATTTTAGCTGAGTATGAATAGCACTTTAGACTATGGTTTTATTAAGTATATTTTGATGTTAAACTACAAATGGCATTTGCTTTAAAGTCCACATATCAAACTTAGGCTGAACATTTATTTAAAAAAATATTTATTAAAATGTAGGTGCTGCCTACTCTTTCAATAATGTATTGTACTAGGTATCAGCAATCTCTTGTAAATGAAAATTGATTTGACCTATTAACTCTCAGAGTTAAATGTCATGCTGACTTAAATGTATGGCTGCATTTATGCAACACACTCAAGTCAGTCAGTTTTAGTGCAACATGATATACACATCCAGGCTGCCTGGCTAGTCTATGATTCAATGTCTCATGCATACAAAGAACTGGGTTAAATGTGTAGACCATAGCTAATTGAATCATGGTGAGATATCTTATATGAATACAGCTTTTGAGATCCAACATAAGGCAGAGAAAGCCACAACTGGATCAAATGAATACACAAGATCAATGAATTACTTGGGAGAAACATTTTCAACCTCAGATGTAGTCACACTAGGGATACCATCCATATATAATTTCCTCTGTGAAATTGCATTTTTTTTCAAATCTTTCTTCAAATCTTTCACAATTATTTATTCAGTCTTAAATACAGCAGTCCAAGGATTGTACAGTCTATTTCTGTGCACTTGAATTGACATTTACAAAGTCCCCAAAGAAGAGAAATATCAAATCTGCATTTGGATAAAATTCATAGATTATGTTTATTTTTTTATTACTGTAATCATAAAATTATAGACCAGGAAGAATTACTAAAAGTTGGACTTTGACAGAGATGGGGGTGGTGATGATGAATAAACTCAGGACAATGAAATGTGAGGAAAAAAAACATGTATTTGCAAGGTTTATTGAAGATTGTAGTGTTTGAAGAACAATGCCATGTATGCAAGCATTCCCCTTTTATATGGCATGGTTTTTGAAGATTGGTGTTTACCTTTAAATCCCTTCCTCATCATTTTCTCAGTAGAAGCTTTAGAATTTTTATCAGGAATACAACTTCAAATAGCAATTAGTGTGACAGTTAACATTCAATTATAAAATACATTCACCCTTAAGTGAACTTCTGGTACATTTGGAAATGAGTGACATGATATCAAATATCCAAATGAGAGAAGTAGCATATTTGGCTAAAAACCCACTATTACAATGATTGTTTCCTTATTTTTAAAAAAATTATTTTTAGGTAAAGGGAAAGTTGGCAGTTATAAGCATGGTAACATCCATCTAGGTATAGTCTGAAATGGCCTGAACAATATTCAACTGGTCAGATGTTCGCTTGGCCTGCTTTTTTAAGGAACCCAAACTGCCAGTGATGATTACAGCAGAATTGTGATCTTCTGTGTTTTAAAGGAGAAAGAAAGGAAAAGTTTGGAGTTCTTCAGAAACACTACTTATATCGCCTGATCTTTCCTCCTGACTTTTTCTAGCTTGTTGGCAAAAGGCAACTTTGCTCTGTTGTTTTCAGTTGCCTACTTCTCCCTGCCTGCCAAGGCAATGATACAGCTTGTCCTTACAGTTGATAATTATATACCTCTGCCCTACCTAATTAAAATGGTGTCATCAGATAGGGGCTGTATCCATACAGGATGCTGTGCCATACCATGCAGGATGCTGTGCCATACCAGGTGTACTTCTCATAGAACACTTGGCTTACCAACATGTGTGGTAACTGAGCAAATGAGAAATAATACCATATAATGGTTAAAGTATTAAAAGTAGATGGAACGTGAGAAATCCACCTTCACTCCTAAAAGCTTCCTGAGCTAGTTACTCTCTGTCAGACCAGCTTGGCTTACTGGGGTATTACTGTGGAAGAAATAAACTCTTTGTGCACACCTTGAATTCCTAAAGGAAAAGCAAGATATAAACCCAGTGCAGAAATGTGAGAAGTCATCCTCCTGAATGGAATGCTTCTATTACTGTGAATTTGTTCTTAGCGTCAAAAATGATCTTCAAGCAAAAGCCTTATCATTTTGCAACAACTATCCTCTAAGGCAGGGGTCTCCAACCTTGGCAACTTTAAGACTTGTGGCATTCTGGGAGTTGAAAACCCCAGGTCTTAAAGTTGCCAAGGCTGGAGACCACTGCCCTAAGGCACTGAAAATTGAGAACAGCTTCTACAGGGATATTTCTTAACAAGACTGACATCATTTCACTATATTCTCTTTCAAGAATATAGCACTTCAGTAAGAGCAAAAGCCATGGAAAGAAAAGGAAGGAATATGAAGGCTACCCTCATTCATTCGATTTTAATCCTGCCTTTATTTTTGTTCAATTATGATTAGTTGCTCTGAATCCAGAGCCCCAAAAGCTCAGATAGCTGAGAACATAGTGTTTCCTTCAAGCTTCAGCTTTAATCATTTAAGCCAGCCAGAGAGCCAAAGCATTTCACCTGCTGTTTTTCTATTTCCAAGCTATCTATTAATTTTTTGAATCTTATCAATCCAGCAAGGATTTCTGGTTAATGAACTTATTTTGCTCTGGTTAATCAGAGAGGTTATTCCTGAACTGACAAAACTACCAGGAAAAGGTGATTTCCCCACCTTACTTATAGTTCTAGCAGATTTTGCAAAATAATTGGGATTATGCTGAATGAGCAAAAGCAAAATGGTAGTCTAATTTTTCAGCTGAGAAAAGGAGACTTGGTAAAGACAATCACTTCTGAAGACTGATGAGTGGGATTCTTTCTTAGAACTAGAAATTGGCACTGAATCCTTAAATCATAAAATGTCACATTCCATGTTTGCTAGTTTCTCATTCTGAAACTTCTCATGGTTCCATATAATTAATAGAATGGTGGAATCAACTGATGGAGAAGACACAAATTCCAGGTTATAGAAATCCAGTTTATTATTAAGTAAAGTGTCATCTAACTCATGATAAACTCTTGATGTCTTCATGAACATGTCCACAATGTCTTCTTGGCACCAGTACACCAGTGGATTACCCTTTTCTTCTGGGATTTTTCTGACTTCCTACAGTCCTAGGGGCTGTCAGGGGCACCTCTGATCTTGTACCCCCACTGTATGACATGACAATACAAAATAAACTTATTTTCTTTAATAAGTTATTTTCAGGTTTTTTTTTAAATGCACGCATACTTGGTAAATCAGTATTTATTTCAATTTGGACACTTCACAACTTCAAGTGACACTGGGCAGTTGACAAATAGTAAAATAAAAACCCATAACAAATCAAAACCAAGATGATTTATAATATCAACATTGTATTATAATTGTGACATACGAACATAAAACAATAATGACAAATATATTCAAGGAACCCCATCATTGTCACTTCAAGGCCTGGCAGTACATCCAAGTGCTCGAGACTTTAAGGAACATCAACAGGATGGAAGCCACATAGATTTTCCCCAAAGGACAGGTATTAAAACAAAGAAGACATACTTCCTGGGACCAGATAGATGAGATTGTTTAATAGAAGGGACTCAAGCTGTGCAATTTCTACCAAAATATATGGGCCTGGCAGAAAGCCAGCATCTTGAATTATAACTGGAAGCAAACTGGCTACTGGTGAAATGGAACAGACATGTCACCTGGATACACTGAGGCATGTCCATTACTGCCCACATTGCTGGACCATCTGAAGCTTCTAAGTGATTTTCAAGGGCAATTTCATGTACAGTGCATTGTAGAAGTCAAAGCTTGAGATTACAAGGTCATGAGCAACTGTATTATTATATTTATATATCATCTTTTCCCTGAAAGATCAGTGCAGTATGTGTGTGTATGTGTGTGTGTGAGAGAGAAAGATTTTGCAATTATTGTGACAATCCTGTAAGATGTATTAGAATAAGTATGAATGATTAAGGCAAAGTTCCTAAATATGCCCTGCTTCTTGAATCTGGGACTCTGAATTCTTACCCCAAACATTAACAGTGTCAGCGTTCCAAAATGTCAGAATCAGTCAAACAGCTTTATGATAAATATAAATGCTTTATTAAGTTTAAAATAAGTAAGAACATATTGTGAATACTTTATAAATAAGAAACTATGTATTACAGCTGGTCCTTGATTTATGACCACAATTAAACCCAAAATTTCCATATTAAGTGAGACAGTCATTAATAACCTTTCTTGCCTCAGTTGTTAAGTGAATCACTGGAGTTAAATTTGTAACATTGTCATTAAATGAATCTGATTTTCCCTTTGATTTTGCTTGTCAGAAGGTCACAAATAGTGATCATACAATCGTAGGACCAGAGATGATATTCAGCAGGTTCTGACCAGTTCTGGAAAACTAGTTGAGGAAATTTGGACTAGTTTGGAGAATCAGCAAATACCATCTCTGACTGGAGATTTAACAGTATCCTTTCCCTGCCACACCCACCAAGTTATGCCCACAGAACCTGTAGTAAAAAAACTTTGAATCCCACCACTGCCTGGGACACTGAATCATCATAAATATGGACTAGTTGCCAATATCCAAATTTTGATCATGTGACCATGGGGATGCTGCAATGGTCATAAGTGTGAAAACTTTCATGTCACTTTTTTCAGTGCCATTGTAACTTTGAATGGTCACTAAATGAATGTTTGTAATGCAAGGATTACCTGTATTCATTTTGTGAGGATTACCCATGCAATATGTCACAATCTATAGCAGGGGTGTCAAACTGGCGGCCCACAGGCTGGATGCTTCATGCCCACCCCAGCTCTATGAATGGGAAAAATGTCATGAAAGGACGGCAACATGACGTCAACATGACGCTGTGAGTTTGATACCCGTGGTCTATAGGAACATCTAAGAAGATCATTGCATTTGATAGCTGAAATAGCCAATTCTAATTTTAATGTTTTATAATTCAATAATTTATGTTTTTCCTATCCTTACATGCAGCACTATATAAAGTGGGAAGAGATACAGATTTATATAGGTATCAACAGCTCCAAGTCAAAGTGCCATCACCAACTCTAACAACTTTTCTTCTAAATAGATCAAAATGGAATCAAATGCAATGTTACCATGTTGTGTAATGGTGTTTCACAAGGGCTTGCTGATAAAAACAGAGTGATATTTACTTGAACTGGCTTCTAATCCTTCCCCCTTTTTTTCTGAGTCATCTTGTTATCTGCTCACTGCCAGGAGAGGCAAAACCAGCTGGGCACAGCCATCATCCAGATACCACACAAAGCAAGGATTCATACAACTTGAAGAAAGAAAAGCAGAATAGCTGTTTTCATAGAAAGTGTCTGGTTTTGTGTGTTTGTGTAACATATTTCTTTTTAAGCAAGCACATACAGCTAACTTCTGTATTTTGATAAATTTCCCTTAAAAAGTGCTCATAATACAATATTGCCAAAATTTGGCCTTCTGAAGTGGCTTAAAATTATCATGCAAGAAATGATTTCCTTGAAAATAATTTGACAAATTTAAGCGTTTAAACAACGTCAAGAAGCAAGTTCAGATGTACTCCAATATGAATGCACTAAGAAGTCTACATCAGCTTGTCCTTGAAGACTGCTTGGAAATTTCAACTATTCCAGTGGAATGCAGTGGAACAAGCCTCACTATGTCCATATAACACCCTCCTCCATGAGCTACGCTGGTTACTGGTCTGCTCATGGCTTTGATTTGAGTTGTTGGTTATGACCTACAAAGTCCTTTATACATAAGCTGATTATTTCCAGTGATGTCTGCCTGGCCAATATGACAGAATCAATATGCTCTGGATTATTTCAATTAAACAGTGTCCTCTATCAGGTAGAGCTTCTCTGTTGTGGCATTAGCCTTTTGAAATGAGGTTCCCCCTTGAGATCTTTGTGATCTGCATCCTACTGATATTGCAGAGGGCCATAAAGACCTGACTGCTGCCCCAGTGATCAAGGGTCAAATATCAATGAATGGTAGACACAGCTGCCCCAGGATTTTGGGTAAAGCACAGGAAGCCGCTCCCTAAATGTCCTTCCAAGCCAGATTTGCCATCTTGCTCTTTTCTTTGTTTGCTTTTTATTAACGGTTACCTTCTTAATTATTTTTTTAAAATTCTATTTATTATATTATGAGCACCTAGAGTCATTCCGGAGTCAGGTGGAACTAAAATAAAATCAAGACAAACAAATAATATAAAATTAAAAGCTGATAGGTCATTTTAATGTTGGTTTCAGTACAGGAGGATATTTGAAGCGATAGGTCTTTGGTGCTCTCTGAGCTTAGTGGTTTTCTTGCAGTCATTTCATTAACCAAGCTAGATAATATCATCAGTGTGTTTGTTGCCTAGTTTGAGTAATAAAACATCTGCTAGAAAACTACGAAGCTCAGAGAGCACCAAGGGTGATGAAGCATATTAATGTTGATTTAATATAATTCTATACATTGGCAAATTTTATTTTATGCTTTTATTGATCACAGTGCTGTGTTGAAAAATAAGATTAAAAATACAGTACAAATACCGTGTTTCTCACAAAATAAGGCCGGGCCTTATTTTTTTTTGACCCTGAAAAAATGGCGAGGCTGTACTTCTGGTAATGCAGTGTAGTTTTGGCAATATACATACTCTCAAACTAGTTTTCTTCTTGTTTTTTTTTTCATCCATTTGTGACAGATATCAAGTTGTGCCATATTTTTTCTGCTTGTTGATGATTGCCTTCACTGGGTTCCATGGTATAGCATTCCAACAATAGATTGCTTTGATGCTTTGTAAACTCTTTGTAAATCTTGATTTTTATTATAAGTGGCAACTGAGTAAATGTTAGAAAAATCCTACTACAACAGCTGAACTTTGTATAGTCTTGATCAATTACTTTAATTGATGGTAGGTATGCATTACCATTGAACAACAGTTTGAATATGATTGATTAATTCTGAACACAGCCACACCCTTGCTTATAAGAGGATGTTATTGTACATTTTTGTTATTTTTCCTCACTAAAAAATTTAAAACCAGGCACTTTAACATGGATGTGTAGACTTTTATATTCACTGTACCTCTCTTCCATCACTACAGTTAACTCAGCTAATGATTCATATTTATTTTGCTCCAGTCTTAGAAAAAGAAGACATTTCTCTCCCATTCATTTATTCAGCTTATGCATATATTTAAGAAAACACGTAACATGTTGCCACTTCACTCATTTTTAATATTTATTCTTGTCTCCTAATCATAAGCAAATTACCTTTCCAGGTCTAAGACCATTGCCTGGAGGATATGACTGCCTCTCCCTAATTAATTCAACATCCTACACTACCAGGATTATAATTATTTGCTCAAACTATTAATAAGTGCTGTCAGGGTATGCTATTTTTCTTCTGTCTTTGAGGAACATAGAAATCAATGCAATCACTGCAGAGGAAGGTCGCAGCTTCAGTCATACATGGCCTTTTTGTTTCATGTCACTGACATCTTTTTGATTAAAATTTATACTTTATGAACTAATTCAGTCTGTTTTTAAACACAAACATTTTCTTTCCCTTTGTTTTTCCTTCCCACAGAGTATATTCCTAAATGAGCTTTCAAACAATTTCCTGTTTAAAAATGGCGAGGAAAACCTAGCACTTTACCAAAAAAAAAAAAACCCACCAAGATTTACAGTATTTGAATAAAATCTTGAACAATATAGTGCCTTAGAAATGTGCAAAATCTTTATACGTGCAACATCATCACATCTTATGTCATGATGGGAGTCATCAGCAACAGAGAACCAGCTTGGTGTAGTGCAGGGCTGTCAAACTTGTGTCATCATGCTGTCATCACGTGATGTATCATTTTTAAAATACACCCCTGGTGTAGTGCTAAGGTTAGAAACCAGGAGGTCATGAGTTCTAGTATGATTGCTGGTTACTGACTTTGGATCAGCCCTGCTCTCTCAATCCAACCTACCTCACAGGGTGATAATGGGGAAAATAAGAGACAGGAGCATGAAGTATAAATATTGCCTTGAATTAACTAAAAATAAAGGTGGGATAAACATCTAATGAATACATAAACCACCAGAGGGCCACAAGTTTCCCATTACATATGTAGATAACCATTTACCTTAAATTAACATTTGGTAATTTAGAAGTTTACAAATAGATTTGTACTTTGGTAAATAAATATGTAACAAGTCTTCTATTAATATAATCAATTGATTAGGAGAAGGTAAGAACTAATGTAAATTTTCTACATTCGTCCTTCAATTTGCCTCAAGGCCATTGCGTCACACTTCAGTGAACTCTGATGATAGCCCACTTATTAGTGCAGTATATATTGCAAAAGTGTCTTGCCCAAAGCACCTAATATTCTGTGGAACTTCTGTTGGCTTGAAATAAAGGAATACAATTTATTGTATGCAAGCTTTGCTAAAAATCATGGTTTGTGAGCACAATTGTTTCATTACAATTTGAATAACAGACCCCATGTTAATTAATACAGTCAATCAGATGTGCCAACACTTCCCCACTGTCTGGTCTACAAACCAAGGTCAAAATTGTTCTGAGTTTCTCTCCTCAAAACAATGCAATCTCTCTTTATCATCAGCCAGAGCATGGGGGTCACAGAAGAAACAGCACATTGATAAAGATACTACTTTGCTATTTGTAATATGCCTCATTTCATATCTATGTAAAATGATCCAGTGGATTCAATTTGACTATTACTGGCTGTGACATCATATGCATGGGGAGTTTCTGCAAATGGAGAATTAAATTAATGAATTATTTGGATTCTTGTATGTATAAGAACTCACCAGCTAAAAAGACAGTGAGCTTTGCATTCTTTTCAAGGGAGGGAGACCTAAAAAAAAGCAACAAATTTCAGGAAATAGCGTTGGTGATTCATGAAATGCTTAAAACTTTCTTCCATGGCTTTGACTAAGAACTGACTCAAAGTGCCTAGCAGCTGAAAAAAAAAGTTACTCATTAAAACTCACTGCCATTCTAACATTAAAGTCTTTTTTCCGGTTGTGGCCAAATCTTTGTGCATATCATAACATTCTGCTTATGTGTGTGTGTGTGTGTGTGTGAGGAAGGAAGGGGGGGGGGGAGAGAGATGTGTATTTCAAACAGGAATATTTTTCCACAGACCAAGCCTAAGCCAAATAGTTTACTTTCATAAGCATGACATTTCCATTTTGCTTATTAACACTTAAACAGTTTCTAAATTGTATTAGAATATTAAAAACATTGCAAAAGCTTTTAAATGTAGGCAATTTATTTATTTCATCACTCATTAAAATATATTAGCCTGAACCATCAGCACTCAAAATATTCTCCATCATTCATTTGGGAACCTCGCAATGGACCTGTTTACAAACACCAATGGATCTGAAAACATTTTTTAAAACCATGAAAACTTTAATATTTAAACTACAATTTCTTAGGTGGCGAGATCTCTTTTACTATCTTAAGCTTCCCTTAGCATTATTTCTCTCTGTAAAAAAAAAAGACCTTGTTTTTGCTTAACACATAGAAGCTAGGAGAACAGAAATTTGCAAAGAGGAAGTGGTTAAACAGGTTATGTCGTTTATATAGGCTGAGATGTTTGCCAATGTAAATAAAGGCACAGAAAGAGTGGCATCAGAATGACATGTTATCTGCCTTAAAAATATGTCTGGAGTTATAGGTAGAAAAATACTGCGAGTATCTACCTACCTTTTTAAAAAACAAGCTATTGATTATTGAAAGTCAGAAACAGTGCTCTACTTAAATTTCTTCTGTTTTAAAGATTGTCCAATCTGAGTCTAATTTAAAGATGAAAAATTAAACCAAACAACAATCAAGAGGGGGGAAAAGTTTTAAAACAACTAGACAGTACATTTTGGAGTAGATAAAATAGCTAGACTTTCAGCCAGACTTTCTTGCTATTATGAAAATAATTCCATTTAAATTTAGTAATCCATTCATATATATACACACATACACATATTGGTAGCATATGAATTGAAAAAAGCATGTTCTCATTCTTGGATACTTGTGGATTACATTCATAATATAACTGGTGCTACTACTTTTAGCTACCTTTGGTAGGTTTACATTTTTAAGGCAGTTCCAGGACTGCTTCATAATTGAATAGGCCTAAGAACCATGATGCCTCATCCTGCATTACAAAATGTTTAGTTGGTAGTTGAAGAATATCCTGAATGAGACAAATCCTAATTAAGACTGGAAAGGTGAGAAATGAGAGTTTCACAGATTAATTAAAGGAAAAAGAAGTCTAATCTTGATCAATCAACTAGGCTTTCAGTCCAGTGACATGGGAACCTCAGTCTCCATTGCCAATCTAATATTTATAATAATTAAAGAGGAACTAGGGTTTTTTCCCTCAACAAATAGAATATTTGCTTTCACAAAATGCCACTAATTTAGTGGACTTAATATTAATATTTGGGTAGGTTATATTCAAACCTGCATAGAATGAACTAGGAGAACTAAATCTGAGCTTAAGTCCATATATTACCACGGAAGTTCATTGAATTCACTTGGATTAGTTAATCTCTCTTAGCCCTACCAAACCACCTGTAAAGCATTTAAAGAAATACCTTCCTCATTTAGCTCACTATTCTCTGGAGACTGATAATGGAATGATTTTCAAAGATGAGAACCTCTTTATAAGAAAAAGGCTGTACTTCAAAAAACTGGGAAGAATATATTTGTAAGATGCCCTGTAGACCCAGTGGTGGGATTCAGTCAGTTCACATCATTTCGGAAGAACCAGTTGTTAACTTTCCCAGCAGTTTGGTGAACTGGTTGTTGGAGGAAATCATTAAGGCAGAGAACTGGTTGTTAAATTATTTAAATCCCAGCACTGTGTAGACTAAAGTCCTCCTATGAAGAGGGGGGAAAGTGATCAGAAAACAGTGAAATACTTAGGGAAGATATCCAGTTGTAAACAACAACAACAAAAAACTCATAGAAAAAAATGTCAACTCACATGACCCAAGGATTCCAATATTTCTATACATTTATTTCTATACTGCAGAAAAAATAATTACTACCAACCTGCCTTCAGTCAAGGACATGTATACTTCACGACTCAAAAAGAGGGCTATGAAAATATTTAAAGACCCCTCACATCCTGGACATAAACTGTTTCAACTCCTTCCCTCAAAACGACACTATAGAGCATTGCACACAGAACAACTAGACACAAGAACATTTTTTCCCCGAAAGCCATCACTCTGCTAAACAACATAATACCTTCAGCACTGTTCAACTATTACAAAGTCTGCACTACTATTACTGTTAATCTTCTCATCACTCCTTATCACCCATCCCGTCCCACTTATGACTGTATGACTGTAACTTTATCGCTTATACCCTCATGATTTATATTGACTGTTTCCTAGTACAATTTAATTACTTATTGTACCCTATGACGAGTGTCATTAAGTGTTGTACCTTATGATTCTTGATGAATGTAACTTTTCTTTTATGTATACTGAATGTATTTGCACAAAGACAAATTCCTTGTTTGTCCATCCACACTTGGCCAATAAAGAATTCTATTCTATTCCTATTCTATTCTATTCTATTTAGTTTTATTTACTTACTTACTAATTTACTTGTTTTTTTTTTATTTTTTTATTTTTTATTTATTTATTTATTTATTTTCTAAGAGATCAACTTGAATAGTGGAGAATTTCCCTTTGTTTGAAGATCTGAAGCAGAGAGAACCTACC
>BLBF01000010.1:42790997-42808096 GCA_015471245.1 Laticauda colubrina | reverse complement strand
TTCTTCTTCTTCTTCTTCTTCTTCTTCTTCTTCTTCTTCTTCTTCTTTTCTTTTTTTTTTTTTGACATTTCCTACTATCATCACTTTTTCTGCCAGTCTGTGCTCTATTTTGTTTTTCTCATTAGGATACTTTCAAGAAACGACAGAAATTTTCTAACTTTTAAAGCTTGCTGGAATCCTCTAGAGAACCATACTGGGCAGTGGTGGGGTTCAATTTTTTTTACTACCAGTTCTGTGGGTGTGGCTTGGTGGGCATGGCTGATACTGGAAAAATTCCAGTCAGAGGTGTTATTTGCCGGTTCTCCGAACTACTCAAAATTTCTGCGACCAGTTCCCAGAACTGGTCAGAACCTGCTGAATACCACCTCTGATCCTGGGTCTTCTTGGATGCAGATGGCCATTTCTTAGACTGTATATTTTACAGTCTAGAAATATATTGTACAATCTAAGAAATTCAGTATTTTCAGTATTCTTCAGGCATAATAAAAAGATTTGTTCCACCTAACTTTCTTTTTGCTGTCTTTTTTACCAGTTCTCACTCTCCAGTGTAACTGTTGGGTCTTGCTTACATTTTCCTATTTGCACATATACTAACAGTAATAACATTTTGAACCTTGTTTCCCATTTCCACAATACTTGTATCTTTCTTTACTTGATTTGTTTTGCACTAAAACACAACTGCAGGTTAGACTGAAATCTAGGATTTAGCAACATCCCTAGAATACTGGACTATAATGACTATAACACAGGGGTGTCAAACTTATGTCATCGTGGTGGCATCGCTTGACATATTGGGACTTTTTTCCCCTTTGTTAAACTGGGAGAAGGCATGGCCAGAGCATGACATATCCAACTCACGGACCAGGTGTTGATAGCCCTGAAATAACATTTCTATGATGATGTCATCATTGAAATGTGATTACATTCAGGAATCAGGATACATGATGCAAATACGTATATAACCGGCATTTGTGTTATAACATCTATTGCATGGGTCATAATTTGCCCACTTTATCCCCACAATTGCCATTTCTATGGTCGATTAGCAATAGCAATAGCACTTATATACCACTCCATAGTGCTTTACAGCAGGGGTCGCCAAACATTTGGACCTCAGTGACCACCAAATTCATAATTTTAAATCCCGTGGACCACTAATAAAGCTGGCTGGGGAATTCTGAGAGTTGAAGTTCACCAGGCTTAAAGTTGCCAAGGTTGGAGGCCCCTGGTCTGGATGTTGGTCGATGTAGTCAGACTTCTGAACTTCACTTAAACAGCTCGGAACCCCTTTTTCAGATTTAGGGAAGAGAAGGAAATTCCTCGGCATACATACATCTGCCAGGCTTGCCACAGAAGCTGCGCCTGAGTTCCCTCCAGACAGAGAACTGGAAAGTGAAACCCTAAAAAACCTGCCTGGGTCATTGAACCTCTCCCCACTTGGCCAATGGCTCTTCCACTGAAGTTGCAATCATGTTGCAGAGGCCACTGGTCCATTCCATGGCTGTGAGAGTCCTTCCACAGGGCGGGGCTGGGAGCAGAGCAGAGAAAGAAAAAGGGAGGGAAAAGCCACAGTTTCTCCAGGCAAACCAGCCATGCCTTGTCAATGCAGAGGGGGGCATTTGGAGAGGGTCCCTAACTTGGGCCGAGAGGCAGAGCATGTGTGTGTGTGTGTGTGTGTGTTGTGTATTGGCAGTGGGGTAAGTGGAGGTTGGGTGGTTGCAACTCTTGGACAGCAGTGAGACCAAATAAATCCAGGCGCAGCGATGGAGCAAGTGCTAGGCTGCTCAACGGCAGCGACACTCTTTGGAAGAAAAAGTGAAGACATAGAGTGGCAGCAGGTGAGACTTTGTCCACCTGTCCAGCAGAGAGAGAGAGAGAGAGAGAGAGAGAGAGAGAGAGAGAGAGAGAGAGAGATATTAAACAAACCCCTTTTCCATCGAGGAAAGTCATTAACAGTTTATTTAAATGTTTTATTTGTGTTCCCTGTTGTAAGAAGATGCAGATTTCTTTCTTCTATTGAAAATTCACCACCTCTTTTCGTCATGTTTATCCGATTGCGATTGCTTTCCCGCGCTGAACTTACAAAGACTACTGGGAAACTAGCCTCGTTCCCAGGGCCTACTCCCCTTTCAAAATGGCGGACAGACACAATGAAAAACGATTACTGTATATACTCGCATATAAGCTGATCTCGCATATAAGCCGATCCCCAAATTTGAAAAAAAAAAAAAAAAAGCGTGTTTTAAATTCGTCGTGAGATTGAGGAGCCTTGTCGTGAGACCGTGAGAAATGACAAAAAATCATGAGACTCATGGCAGAACCGTGAGAGTTGGCAGGGCTGAAAGCAGAAGTATTTCTTTCTCTCCCCCAAACTCCGCCAGAAATGAGTCTTTGTCAGCACAGCCTCTTGGACCAAGATGCCTTTCAGGGTCCCAAAGACTCACTTCTGGTAGAGTTTGGGTGAAAGACTTTTGCTGCTTTCCTTGCATGCAGCCAAAACAGAAGAAGCGGAAAGAAGCACCAGGTGGCCAGGCAAGGTGCTTGGGGCAAGTCTCCCCCTTGTGCCCTTTCCCCCTCCCATCACTATGTGTTGTTTGCAATGCAAGCAACGCAAGCCTTGTGTTCCCACGCAAGGAACGATTGGGAGTGCTTTGTGGGTGACATTTTGGGAGTGCTTTGTGGGTGACATTTTTCTGTGAACCACCAAAATTTTCTCACAGACCACCAGTGGGCTGCAGCCCATCAGTTGGCAACCACCACTTTGCAGCACTGTTTGAGCAGTTTATAAATGTCAGCATATTGCCTCCAACAATCTGGGTTCTCATTTTACCAACCTCAGAAGGATGGAAGGTGGAGTCAACCTTGAGCCACTCAGGATCGAACTTTGGGCTATGGTCAGTTTGTCTGCAACCCTACATTCTAACAACTGCACCAATAGGGCTCCCTTCCAGAATTGTTTTTAAACAGTTGCTGTCTTTGTGAGGATAGCTCACATCAGGGACATCAGAGAGTAGAGGATCAAAGCAATCAAGACAGTGGCCATGATTTTTCATCTGAAGCCCTGCTTCTTTTTCATATGCGTCCAGTGTATAATGCACATAAAAAGTGGGAGCGGGCTTTAACCGTATGGTCATGGCCACCAAAATGACTTTTTAAAATTGTACTTCTTCTCTTTGATGAGCACCCTAGTTTTCATTTTTCCATTTTTCCCCCAGGTGATCATAAATGTTTCTTGTGCATCTGTCTAAGTTGCCATTATGAACACAATGTCCCCCAAAGAAATACAATATATTTGAGGTATCTCTAAATTTACAACAGAATCTAGTCCTCTCTTTTCCTCCAGAACTTCATAGCTTTTGGACTGTAAGAAAGTAACATACTGACTTTGCTAGCAAATACAGGAAATCACTAAGGATTGAAGAGATAGGATGAAGAGGCAGGGGTTCCAGAAATCCAATCAATCAATAATAAATGGAGAACTGTGCTTTTTTTTAGTATATAAATAAGAAAGGGAAGGAATTAAAAAATACATGAAATAATTTGTGTTCTGTTAGTGAAATAACATTAAATGAAAAGAACATGAGTGATTCACTGATCTATTTATTGAAAACACACTGGAGAACATTGGGAAGAAAAGAACAAAACATCACTGCCATGAAAAAATCACTCTTCAAAATTTTGTGCTGGTTTTGTGGTGGTTGAAAATGTTTTTTCAGATTAATTCAGTGTGTACTTAAGGATTCTTTTTTCAAAATTGACCCTCCACAATATTAAAAGAAAATTTGTCAGCTGGCTTTTTATGGTACATTTAAAGCAATTTATATTTAAAGCACCCAAAGTCAAGTCTTCTCATAATCTATAGCTACTTGTTCAGCTCAAAGTGCTGATTGCAGCTGCAAAGGATTTTCTTCTTTTTGCCCTCTTCTTTAAAAGACTGGATTCTTTAAAATCAAAATTAAAGTCAATCTGCAGAACCTGAGTTTGTGAAAGTGCACTACAGTGAAGTATATATTTCAGTAATTACTGATTTTTCTACAGCTAACAAAGAGAGCAAGTGCTAATGATGTCAAGACAACATAAAAGCTTTTTATCTTGGTACTGTAATCTGTGTGCATCCAATTTGCCAACCGATTTAGATAATTTTTTAAAAAATTATCCACACATTTATGGAAGCTGTAGTGTAAAAACACCACTCAGCCCAGCTAATAACCATTTTTTAAAACATCACACTATCATTACAAATTGCAGCATAAGAAAATAACCAGGTAGATAGGTCAACAATTGAAGAGCTGACACATGCATAAAGCCAATGCTGTAAGAAAAGACGACGAAAAAGGGGAAAGATTGAAATGCTTTTAACAAAAATTAAATACACAAGAGCCAATAAAAACCCTACAACCTATACAGAAGCAAACCCGGTTTGTAAGAATTTATGAATTCGCTTGTAATCTGATGGTGAGAACTAACGTTTTACAAAATCTACACGAAATATTACAATCCAGTCGACTAGTAGCTTTGCCTTCAGTTGAGCTTCATTCAGTTCAGGGTCAGGCTATATTGTGGCGTGTGAATGCAGGGGGACTGGTGGTGGTATAAACGCCAGCGTTGGGGGATGACAGGAAGTGACCAAAAGATGTATTGTACACGTGTGTGAGTTGGTGAGCAAGTCGTCGTTTGAAGCCTGCTTTGGTATTGACGCTGCCGGTTTTCATCTCTCTCTACACTTTTGACGTTGCAAACCACACCGCAATTCCAAGCTCTCCCCCCCACCCACCGAAACTGAGCTTAAACATCCAATGGCGACCGCCTGTCATTGCCTGCCTCCGAGTTCCGAAGCCCCTTTTCCGCCATTTCATTTGGAAATGAAAAGCGACGAAGGGAACCTCGCGCGCGATTGCTATGGGAACGACAGCCAACTTCCTCCGAATGGCCGAGATCCACGTGGAAGCCCCGATCAGCCGCTCGTTCCTCCTTCGCCCCCCCCCTCCCCCCGCCTCCCCCGCGCGCTTTCGCATTCGCGACCATTCCATTGGCCTCGCGCCTGTCGCCGCTTCGGAAGCCCCGCCTTCGAAAGCTGCGCAAGCCCATTAAAGCGCGGCCGTGTGCTTTCCGCTGTCACGTAGGGAAAAGTGACTCAGTGCTGACTCACTGAATTTTCTGCCAATGGAGTTCCCGGCCTCTCAGCTGTTCCCGGGCAGCCTATCTGGAGCGGCCGAGAGACACTCCTCAGCCGCAGTAAACCGGTCTCTCCCAAATCCACCTCAATCCAGTTTGCTGTTCCGCGCGTCAGAAGCGTTTTTCGAGAAGGCGGGACTTTTCGCGCTCTTGCAGACAGAGAGTAGCTCGGCTTTGCAGAAAGGCAGAGAAGGGCCAGAAGTGTTCGGCCCATCACCAGCGAGGATTCTCTTATATCAGTTTGCAAGAAAGGTTGCCAGGCGAAAACTCCTCCTCCCTTGCCTGCTTTAGGCGCTCTCCGATCTGCCTCTCAGCTTTCGAAGGCTGGCTGTTGGTCAGTTTCAGAACTAATCTATGATGCCAGTCAGTGGAACATTGTATAATAAGGTTGGAAGGTACCTTGGAGGACTTTAGTCTAACCCCGTTGCCTATGGCAGGAGATCCTATGGTTTGGATCTTACGGAGGAGAAGTAAAGAATGTCTGACAGCATTTCCACGTATACATGCCACCTTCAGTCAATATTGATACACCACTGATTCTTAGATTTGGGGGCACCATACAAAGGGAAATGTAACTCTCAAGGGCAGGGTTACAGACATTTTTCTTGCAAGTTAAATCCTCATTGCCTATAAAATGTTCTTTCTATTCCCAGTCAAACATGGTTTGCAATGTGTACAAATCAGTTCTGTGTTTTTTCTGTATCCAAAAGAAAACACTGGGAATCTAATTCGATCCTTGGGGTCCTTGGTGCTCTCTGAGCTTGCTTATTTTCTTGCAGATGCTTCAGTGCCTTAACTAGGTAACATCATCAGTGCTAGTAAGGAGTGCTGTTTGCCGTCAGTTCGATTCAGCAGATACAAATACAGAGGAGGGTATTTGAATCTTGGCCTGCAGAAACCAACATCCCTTCCCAAGTGCACAATAGAAGACAGTAAAAACAATCTCCTGTTGCTTCAGATCATGAATCATGACAGACTACTATAATCCATGCTACAAATACTCTAAATTTGCTTGTGAAAGGCCTTTTAACTCATTTTTATAAGCTATTGACTGGTTGTTTGATACACGAGGACAGGAAGGGAAACTTGGCTCTTCTGTCACTTATGGACTTCAACTAATGTTGCTAAAGTGGTTTTCAAATAACCAAAATGGCATTTATATATGTAGATCTTACCAGAAGAAGTATATGATGTGATCAGGGCTTAACTAGAACAGATCATAACTGGTTTTGAGAATGTAATGGCATTTTTCACTTCTTTACGATATACGCTAGTTCAAGAGTGCGATTCTACCAGTTTGCACCTATTCGACAGAACCGGTTGTTAACATTCCAAGCAGTTCAGAGAACCGGTTGTTCAAAGAAATTACTGGCCTAAACCTGTAAGGAAGGCAGGAAGGAAACATTCTAGTGTTGCTAACATAAACTGCCTCTCCCTTAACCCTTCTTATATTCTTGGCAGGACTAGACTTCCTGTCTCAGGAACTTCTCTGGAGTTTTTTCCCCTCCTTTGCTTGTGTGGAATGACCATTCAAAGTTACAATGGCACTGAAAAAAGTGACTTATGACTTACGACTGTTGCAGCATCCCCACAGTCATGAGAGGCCAGGCGAGGAGATGCGTGCCTCGATGTGAGTGATATTGAGTTGGCCATGCCCAGCCAATAACATGACCACCAAGCCCCCTCCACCCAGTCACATGACCACCAAGCCACACCCACCACCTAAGCCATACCCACATAACCGGTTGTTAAAAAAATTGAATCCTACCCCTGCACTAGTTGCTATTTTTTTTTAGTTATATAATTTTTTTTACAAACAAAAACAAATAAAACCATCTTCTAGCTCTATAGTGTGTCGGTTGGGTACATGTATCTTGTGAACATAAGGATATAAGAAATGATACATTTCTTATTTAATTACATTGATAACCATTCTAATCAATGTTCCATATCATATGATCTAATTATGTTATCGATATTATAATTATATTCCATAAATATATTCCATCCTTACAAAATTATATTCCTTCTCTTATTCATTCCAGGTCAATCACATATAATATGTTATTGCTATTATCACATGTTTCAATTTCTTATTTTTCTGTCTAGCCATTCATAAAATAATTCCAAATGTTAAAATACTCTTATTCTTCTTGTTCTTTAATTGCCATTGTTAATCTATTCATTTCTGAACATTCCATTATTTTCTTAATTGTTTCCTCCTCTGTCAGAATTTTCTCATTTTTCCAATTTTGCACAAATGCAATTCTGGCTGCTGTTAATACATTGATAATCAAATATGTTATCTCTCTTGTTCTGTACAGAATGGTGTACTCCAAACAATGCATTCTGATTGGTTAGGAAGAACAGTATTGGATTGGTTCATTAGGAACCAATCCAAAAGAGCCGCTGAAAGGCGGCAAAGTCAAATAGCTGCCATTGGCTACAAGCCGGCAGGCAAGCCTGTATAAAAAGGCTGCTGCGGCTTCAGCCAAACTGTTCCGTTACTGTTTGCTTAACTGAATAAAGACTTTGCTGTTGGAACCCGGTCTACCTCACGTTTTTCCAGACAGAACACTGGCGACGAAGGTGGGATCGTCCTAAACGTGAGACTGAGCATGCGGCAGAAAGAATTCCAGACTGAAAGTGATGGCTGGGAATAACGCGCCGTCCGTACCCTTCAATCCCAACGAAGAGGATCGGGAATCATACGTAGATCGTTTCCTGATGTTTTTAGAGAGCAACGAGATGGAAGAGATCTCAGACCAGTGGAAGAAGGCTGTATTCCTAACGCATTGTGGACCAACTGTATTCAAAATGGCCAAAGCATTGGCGAAGCCCAGAGACATGAAACAAATGACCTGGTCTGAGCTTCACCAAATGTTAAAGGCCCACTATGCACCGGTAGTGTCAAATCTCATCAAACGGCACGAATTCAACAAAAGGGATCAGAAGGAAGGCGAGACCATCGCTGACTTCGTGGCAGCTCTTCGACAACTGGGGGGAGCTTGCGAGTTCCTGAACTTGGATGAAGCCATGCGAGATCGAGTTGTCCTCGGTTTGAGAGACTCTAACTTACAAAGTAAACTACTAAATAAACCCAATATCACAGTGGCTGAAGCGATTGCAGAAGCCACAGCAGCAGAAGCCACGAAAAAGTCAGCAGCCACTATGAAGCAAATGAACTCAAATAATGACGCGATGACCCTGTCCAGAGGAAAGAAGCAAGCTCCCACCACAACTCATCATGAAGAATTCGATAGTTAATCAGAAACGGAAGATGAGGACGATGAGGTCCACCGCCTGTACGCCAACAAAAAAAGGCACGAAAAAAGAAATTGGCGGGAATGCACTGGCTGCGGGGGAAACCACCCTCGAGTCGATTGCAGATTCCTTGATGCCATCTGCTGAGCTTGCAAGAAGAGGGGACACATCGAAAAAGTCTGTAGGAATCGAAAAAATAACAGCCCAAACAGACGTAGTAACTCCTCACTACCAGCTGAATCAAAGCAAGCTGAAAAGAAATGGGAGCGCAACAAATGAACCGGCAACTGAGAAAAGACCCATCAAACTGTCACTATTGGAAGCGCCCAGATGGAGAGCGGGAAAAAGGTCAAAATTGTTGTAAAAGTTGAAGGAAGCCCCTGCGAGATGGAAGTGGACTCAGAATCCTTCCTGTCAATGGTGTCTTGGAACACAATCAGACGGCTGGTTCCAAACATCAAATTAAAAGAACTCCAGAAACAAAAATTAATTTTAAAAGACTACCAAGGAAACCGAATCCCTGTGGTAGGTCTAGGACATTTCCGAGTCACATACAAGCAGCACGCTGAAGTCCTGCCTCTAACAATAGTCGACCGGGACCACCTCAGCCTCCTGGTCATCAAATGATTCGCACCATTGGGCATCGGAATGACCGGGGTAAGCCGAGTAGCCGCAACCGACTGGGAAGAGAGCCTGATACACGAGTTCCAGGATGTCTTCGACGGCACCTTAGGCATGTACCGGGGGACCCCAATTTCCTTTAGTTTAGACCCTCAGGTAGCACCTAGAAGATTAAAAGCCCCCTTGATTTAAAGGCCAAAATAGATGAACAGTTAAATAAATTAATTGAGCAAGGGGTCATAGAATCAATTGACCATGCTGGATGGGAGACACCAATAGTAACACCTGTTAAACCTGATGGGTCGGTACATATCTGCGAAGACTACAAGGCTATCCTGAACCATATGTTGCAGCAAAGCGCATACCCTGTGCCAATCGTGCAACATTTACTGCACTCACTAGGGGGAGGAAAATTTTTTGCCAAGCTTGATTTAGCCCAAGCATATCAACAGCTTCCAGTAGACCCAATAACAGCCGAGGCACAGACAATAGTAACTCACAGAGGGGCATTCAAATGTAACAGATTTCAATTTGGAGTGAGCGTTGCCCCAGGCGTTTTCCAAAGCCTTATGGAACGCCTATTAAATGGAATTAAAGGGGACATTCCATATTTTGATGACGTCCTAATTTCGGCTAAAAACATGACCCAATTAGAGACAAGACTGAAAGAGGTGCTAACAAAATTTAGAGAATCCGGCCTGAAAGTCAAAAAAGAAAAATGCTGCTTAATGACTGATTGTGTCGAATTTTTGGGTTATTTAATTGACGGAGAGGGTATACACCCTACAGAAAAAAAAGTCAAGGCTATTAGAGACGCACCACAGCCAAAAAACAAAATGGAGTTGCAAGCATTTTTGGGTCTAATAAACTTCTATAACGTATTCCTCCCTCACAAAGCAACGATAGCAGAACTGTTACATCATTTATTGGATAAGAAAACTAGTTGGACTTGGGGGCACAGAGAACAAAAAGCATTCCAAAGCATAAAAAAATCTGTTAATCTCAGACACCGTTCTTATTCAGTTTAGTAACACACTCCCATTGACGGTCACCTGTGACGCCTCACTGTTTGGAGCCGGTGCCATCCTGAGCCACCAACTGCCTGACGGGAGAGAGGCACTCATTGCCTTTTACTTGAAAACACTCTCTAAAGCGGAACGCAACTATAGTCACTAGACAGAGAAGCCCTGGCAATTGTCGCCGGAGTTAAGCATTTTCACGAGTACCTCTATGGGAGAACATTTTCCATTGTGACTGATCATAAGCCACTACTAGGAATTTTGGCGGGAAACAAACCCACACCGTACATTTTATCTCCCCGAATGACCCAATGGTCAGAATTCCTAGCTGCGTACTCCTACACATTAATACATCGACCCGGAAAACAGATGTCCCATGCAGACGCATTAAGTCGAACATCGCTACCAATGACAGAGGACGACCCGGAGCCAACAATTACCACCCTACAAATAGAAGCCCGAACTACCAATATCTGCAAATGATGTTGCCAGAGCCACCACTAAAGACCCAGTGACTGCCCGCATTTTAACTTGGATAGGTAAAGGCTGGCCGGAAAACTAAAAAACTGAAAACTTTAAACCTTTCCAGACCAGACAGACTGAGCTGTCAATACAAAAGGGGTGTTTATTGTGCGGTGATAGGGTGGTAATTCTCTCCAGATTACAAACTAAAGTGTTGGGTATGCTTCATGAAGGCCACCCAGGCATCATAAAAATGGAAAGCCTGGCTAGGAGCTATGTCTGGTGGCCTGGTTTAGACAGAGATATTGAATACTGGGTTGCTACATGCAATAAATGCCAGAAAACCAGACCATCACCACCACAAGCACCTATAAGGGACTGGGAGAACCCACGACGTCCCTGGCCTCGAATCCATATTGACTTTGCGGGTCCTACTAAGGGGCATACATTTTTTATTGTTGTAGATGCATACTCAAATTGGTTGGAAGTCGCAGTAATGTCATCTACAACAACCGACACTGTTATCAAGCAACTAAACAAACTGTTCGCAACCCATGGGCTGCCGGATGTCCTAGTGTCCGACAATGGGCCATAACTAACCACTATACAATTTGAACAGTACCTAGCCTCTTTAGGCATACACCATGCACTTACCGCGCCAGCCCACCCGGCGGCAAATGGTAGAGCTGAGAGAATGGTCAGGTTTACCAAGGAGGGTTTGGAAAAAATGGACCCAGGGGATGTCCAGGATAAATTGAACCGTTTACTCACCCTCCAACATATAACCCCCAGTACTGTAACTAACAAGAGCCCGGCAGAATTGTTAATGGGGAGGAAGCTTAGATCACATTTGGATAGGTTACATCCAAACGACACCTTTGAGAAAACCCCCGACTCCTCCAGCCGTTTCTGCACGTTTGAAATCGGCAACCCAGTCTATGGAAAAAAATTTACTGGTGACCCTCTCTGGCTTCCAGCCACAATCACACAAATAACAGGCCCCCGGTCCTACCATCTAACTGTAGACGATGGCAGGGAATGGAAGCGGCACATAGACCAGCTTCGTTCCCAAAATGTCGAGCGAAATACGACCGCGCAACCTCAAACAAAAAAACTGACGAAAACAAATCCAAAGGGAGGGGGGAATACAAGAAAATAATACTGAAGGGAATAAAGAACTGTTAAAAATAAACCCAGAACATCTAACCAATCAAAAAGAGCAAAAAGAACACTTACGGTTAGATGAAACTGGCAGAAATAATCCACATGAAGAGGAACCCGTCCCGGAAGGGGCCATTAAAGCCAGCTCGACCTGCCAGGGAAAGCCAGGAGGGAGCGGCAGAACCACTGGCCTGAGCAACTCAAGCGATAGGAACCTTGCTGACTCACCTTACCATATGGTTCCATGGAGAAGAGCCGGAGAGACAGCGATCCCATCCAAACTGCACGAAGTCTCCAGCGAAAATGAACCGCGCAAGTCAAGTAGAGTCAGAAAAAGCCCCACCTATCTGCGCGACTACGTCACCCACGTAGGAGTAAACTAAGGGGGGAGGGGTGTTCTGTATAGAATGGTATACTCCAAACAATGCATTCTGATTGGTTAGGAAGAACAGTATTGGATTGGTTCATTAGGAACCAATCCAAAAGAGCCGCTGAAAGGCAGCAAAGTCAAATAGCTGCCATTGGCTACATGCCGGCAGGCAAGCCTGTATAAAAAGGCTGCCACAGCTTCAGCCAAACTGTTCCGATACTGTTTGCTTAAGTGAATAAAGACTTTGTTGTTGGAACCTGGTCTAGCTCGTGTTTTTTCGGACAGAACATCTCTATTGTAACTTTCAGGCAAAATTCCCAATAAAAATACTTCTGGTTTTAAATCTATATGTTGTTTTATCATTTTTTCCAACCACGTGTGTATTCTAGTCCAATATCTTTTACAGTAGCATCAATACATGTCTACCACACATGATAATAAGATCCAGGTGTCTAATGACATTTCCAACACTTTGCCAATTTGTCTTTGAACATCTTTGCTATTCTTGCTGGAGGTAAATGCTTAACTCTGGAACAGATCACAACTGGTTTTGAGAATGTAATGGCTTTTTTCACTTCTTTACTGTATATGCTAGCTCTATTTTTGAACTAATAGATTTCAGGCATGAAATTTGTTGTCCACCTATGTTTTCTTTGTTTAACAGCAATAGCACTTAGACTTATATACCACTTCATGGTGCTTTACATCCCTTTCTAAGCAGTTTATAGAATCAGCATATTGCCCCCAACAATCTGGTCCCTCATTTTATAGATCTCAGAAGGATGAAAGGCTGAGTCAACCTTGAGCCTGGTGAGATTCAAACTGCTAAATTGCAGTAGGCAGTCAGCTAACTTTCCTCAAAGGTGACTAAGGGCTATTTTGCATGTTATGTTAAGAAGGATTTCTTCAGTGTTTCAATTAGAAGGAAAAAAAAAGCTGAAATAAGTTATGTTATCCCACATATTGGTGTTTTAATCTGTTACAGCAATGAGTTTATGAGTGATCTGGTCCTTATAGCTTACTGCAAGACAGTTTCAGGGAAGCAATTGGTAGATTTCTTTGGCTTTGCATCCTTTCACATATTGTTAGCAGCTGCTGGGAAAAATCATCACCAATCACTCACCCTAAAGAGTGAAAAAGCACAACCATGCAAAACCACTTGTCTGAAGAAGCAGCAGAAAGCACTGAATGTGCTCATTTGAAATAGAACCAGCAATACATCTCTTCCCCAGCTTTAAAAAGATCTACCCTCCCCCTCCACTTCAAAAAAAGACAGTTCTTTGGTCTTTTGAAACTCTACTGAACACATCTTTAATAATAGGTCTAGTAGTTTTCTAGAATTATTGTACATAAGGAATATTTCCATTGCCCAAACAGCACTTTGTAAATGAGAATAAGATACTACATGGACAGATGCATCTGTAGAATACCAGGTATTCATTTTTTTTATTCCTGCCAAACCCAAATGGTCATGTAAGGCAATACATGGTGACCCTTAGAGGAGGATGTGTGCCCTCAGTAGCTCAAGAAGCTAACTACAAGTTAAGCAGATGCTAATCCCTGCTGCATCAGCATCAAGAAGATGCTCAAGATTATGAATGAATCATTTGTCAGGAGAAAATGGAAAATGCTACTTTAAATATGGATGGATTTAGCTTGCTTCTAAATGTCTGTGGAGATTCTCGGTCATTCAGGTTGTCTCAAAGGTGCTTTTTTCAAAAGGCAGCTGGACTGTTTTTTTCCTTGAGGAAGAATAAAACTGTTCTTTTTACTCAAAGAAAGTTCCTCATTGAGATAGCTTGCTTCTACTGTTTCATGTGCTACTCACCAGAGAAAGGGTCTGTCAGGAGGACATGTTTTCTACAAATGGTAGTGGGGCCCTTCCAAGCCATAGTTAGAGGATCGTGTAGAATACCCAAAAGTTTAAAAGAGGTTGGATAGTATCAGAAAACAAGGGAAATTACAGCTTTAAATCCAGTACATGGCTGACATGAAGGCAGGAAAAAATATTTCCATGAATATGTTTGTATTGTGTGTTAGGAAAAATAAGGTAAAACTTTAATGTGTAGTACTAAAAAAAAATTATCTCAAACTTCCTCCCCATGGTAGATGAGAGAAGGACATTCTAGGATACTTATACTGAATTTTAAAGTATTTAAAATTGAAATTAAAAGTAAAAAAAAACAGATAATACAAGAGCTTGCACAGTTTTGAATTAAACAGCCACATATTTCACAAGAAAACAAGATTCTGGGAACTGGCTCATTCCAGTCAGATCTTCTGAAAAACCACGTTTATGCAATCTTCAAAATTGCATAATACTATAAATGTATTAGGATGTTTGTGTCATTTTAATGAATAGATATTTATAGTGACCTTTTTTGCCATTCAGTACAGTGTCTAATGTGAAAAACAGTTTGGTCTAGAAAATCAAGTCATTTGGTTTTTCAGCAAGAGTCCATAGAAAATAGGCTCTCAGTGAAATCATCCTACAGGCTTTGAAAATCCAGATAGGACCAGTTGAGATTGTTTACCAGCTTGGCCTGGAGTTCTTTATCAGACAGTGAGTCACCCTGTTTGCTCATAGTATCTCTGCTTCACATTAGACATTTGAAACTCAAATTGCCAGAGGGTACCGAAACTGGGAAACGGCGTGCTTTGTTGTGATTACATGATGTACCAGGATGCCCCTTCTAAGAAAACAGCACCTGTGTTTAACAAAAAAGAAAAAGAAATACTCATTAAGAGGAATGAGGTTGAAATCTGATGGCTTTTCTTATGGAGACTTCTATTTTATTCACCCCAGACAAGAGGAATGCAGAATTCTCCCTTTTGCCTGACATGGGGGTCAAGTGCTCTTACTGAAATCGGGGTCAACTGCCTGTGTAATAATAATATAGACGGAAGGTATGCAACCATGACTTAGAGCCAAACTCCAAGTCACATGAAGGTTGTTTAAAATGGCCCATTCAATTACTTCAAAAGGGGTAATTGTGGGAAAGGGTATTTATATGACATAATAAAGAATGGGAAGGAAGAGGATTTTTTTTCTATTGTAAAATAATTTCAATTAATCTATGATGCGGGGGGGTCAAAAGTATATAATAATATTAATGCTAAGTCTAAGACTCTTGCATTAAGAAGAAGTAGTAAACTGACAGATTAATGCTACAGCCCTGCAGATCTGACAGTTAATAAAAAAAGGTGGGAAAGTTTGCTTCTGTTTTTTTTTTTTTTTTCATTTGTCTGCTTCCCATGACATTCTTTCCCTACCCTTCCCTTTAGGCGCAAGGGACTTATCAGGGTAGGAAAAACTGATGAAATCACAGCACTGATAATAAAAGTACTTCATTAAAAAAGGAAGGCAAAAATTGACATTATTTATTCTGGGAAGTTCTATTAGGAACCTGAGCTTCTCTACTATATCCAGTGTTGGGGAAATTCTGGTTAGTTCAGTTGTAGTTCATTCCAAAGAGTTGGTTCTGCAGGCTTTTAAAATTATAATTAAGTAGTCTAACTGAGGATGTGTGGATCTCTTTGGGGCAAAGGCCATGTTCAGTCTTTGAATCAGAGGCTAGAGATTAATTGCCAAAAGTATTGGGTATACACCTATTATAATTAGAATATAGAACAACAGAGTTGGAAGGGACCTTAGAGGTCATCTAGTCCAACCCCCTGCCCGAGCAGGATAATCTATTCCAAATAATAGGCTCTACCTAGGATCAAACTCACAGCCTCCTAATTTCTAGTATGATTATTCTTTAAGCCCATGTCACACTGCCCAACGGATGCAAAAAGGACACAGTGGTTGAGCAAAATGTTCCATCCGTTGTTATCCGCTCTCAAAAGGGGCAAAAATTTGCATAACCGGAGCGGATAACACGGACACAGGGAGGACGCAGGGCAGATGCAAAGCAAATGCTGAACGGAAGCCCAGCGGATGGAAACAGATGAGAGTGGATGACACATCCGCTAGGCTTCCGGGGGGCCTCAGCAAAGCGGACGCAGAATGGATACAGCGGATGCAGAGCGGACGCTGAACGGATGAAGCAGATGCACAGCGGATGCACAGCGGATGCACAGCGAAAGCCTAACGGATGCCTGGTGTTAATTGTGCATGCGGGGGGGATGCATTGCGTCAGCCCTGCAGATATAACAGAAGCAGCTCGGAAGCAGGTCACCATTCAGAGGAAAGACCTGCTGCCGGACGGATTGGCTGCCTTGCCTGCCCTGCCTGCATGTCTGCCAGCAAGCCTTGCTGCCAGCCTGCCTGCAAGCCTTGCTGCCAGCCTGCCTGCAAGCCTTGCTGCCAGCCGGTCTGCCTGCCAGCCTTGGTTCATGTCTGCCTGCAGCCTTGGTGCCTGCCTGCCTGCCAGCCTTCCTGCCAGCCTTGGTGCCTGCCTCCCTGCGAGCCTTGGTGCCTGCCTTGGTGCCATCCTTCCTGCCAGCCTTGCTGCCAGCCTTGCTGCCAGCCTCCCTGCCAGCCTTGCTGCCAGCCTTGGTTCCTGCCAGCTTCCCTGCCAGCCAGCAAGCCCACAACCATGCAGAAGCACAGCAAGCCTCAGCCATCTGTTGCCAGCCCTTGCAAGAGGGACAGGGCTACCATCCCGCCCCCTGGCCCTCACTCTGGTTCTGCTGGGGCTTCTGCAGCACGGGCTCGCTCTTCTGGGGCTGGGGCTTCTGCTGCTTCTGCTTCTGCTTCTGGATGAGCTGATGAAAAGCACTCCAGCACCAGCCACCTCCACAGCACCTGGACCCTTCACCCCTGAGACTGAGCAACCAAGAGGAGTGCCAGAGACTCATTTTTGTTTTATAGCTTGTTGTTAATAAAGTCTATTTTTGATTCACACACTTGCTTCATTTCTTTTTTTTTGATAAAGTCTTGCTGGAAACTTTTAGAAATGGTTGAAGCCTTTGCATGCTTGTGGGATGGGTAAGGATAGCTTTGGGATGGGTTAGGATACCTATGGGATGGGTAACAGCTCTGGGATGGGTTAGGATAGCAGTGGGATAGATAAACCTCCAGT
>BLBF01000010.1:42758511-42770997 GCA_015471245.1 Laticauda colubrina | reverse complement strand
CCCAGGCTTAACAGAGGGTGGCAACAAGGCTGGCAGCAAGGCTTGCAGGCAGACATGCAGGCAGGACAGGCAAGGCAGTCGATGTGTCTGGAAGCAGGTCTTTCCTCTGAATGGCGACCTGCTTCTGAGCTGCTTCTGTTATATCCGCGGGGCTGACGCAATGCATCCACCCCGCATGTGCAATTTATGCCAGGCATCTGCTAGGCTTCCGCTGTGCGTCCGCTGTGCATCCGCTGTGCATCCGCTGTGCATCCGCTTCATCCCTTCGGCGTCCGTTCTGCCTCCGCTGTATCCATTCCGCATTCGCTTTGCTGAGGCCCCCCAGAAGCCTAGCGGATGTGCCATCCGCTCTCATCCACTTCCATCCGCTGGGCTTCCGTTCCGCATCCGCTTTGCATCCGCCCTGCGTCCTCTCCGTGTCCGTGTTATCCGCTCTGGTTATGCAAATTTTTGCCCCTTTTGAGAGCGGATAACAATGGATGGAACATTTTGCTCGTCCGCTGTGTCCTTTTTACATCCATTGGCCAGTGTGACATGGGCTTTAGTTCTCTACTTAAAAAAAAAAAAAGTTACCATTTGGTAACTCATCCTGGAGACCACTCTCATGGTTTTATGGGGTTAGCTACCTGAAGTTCTGGAGCCTGAGGATGTCCCCCTCTCCTTTAAAAGATAGTTTCTCCAATGTACTCATAATTTTCTTTTTAATTTGAAAGGAGAAAGGAAGGGTCCCTGTTATTAGTCTCTGGTGCTAGTGTCTGAACTTGGTTGTTTTCTTGCAGATATTTCATTACCCAGCACTGATGATGTTACTTAGTTTGGATAATGAAATGTCTTGAAGAAAACAACCAAGCTCAGAATTCAGCAAGGACCTCTCATCTCAACCCTGAGATACAAATATTCTCCTTTATTGAAAGGAGACACATTTGAGAGAGGAAGAATTCTACGAACTGAACACTTGTCTTGTTTTTTTGTTATAATCTATCAATATAATCATGGTGATGTAATATGTAGGATGTAATATATAGTGAATAGTCATTAGATTATTGACTTTTTGGTTCAAATTGTCCAGTTCAACTTCTATCCATCAATAATTCCAGCAGTGTATCATATAACAATGTGGCACTTTTCTCACATTTTGGATATGTTCTTTTCTAACCACATTTTTAATTTATCCATACTTGATTTATCCAACTCTAAAATACCCGGATACTTGTAGGCTTCATCCTATTGAGGAAGGTTGAGATAGAAGAAAATGACTGCCTTAAAGTCCTCCAGCCAATTTTCATGACTAAGGAAGAACTAGAACTCAGTGTCTTGCTTTCTAGGCCAGCAATTCACCTCTGCACCAAACTAGCTCTGATTAATTTAATTTAATCTTAGTGCAATGCTTTCTGATACATCAGTTGTTTTGTAATACAGAACCACAAAAATATATATATGCTGCATTTTAATTAGGAATAAATGCTCTAACCTTTTTTGAAACCATTTCCTTTCAACAGTGCCTGCTAGGTGCTTCTGTGATGTGTCAGGGTTTGTTCTTTAGTTTTATGATATGTTTATTCACTTACAGGAACAAGAACTTCTGGGGACCAAGGAGTTTCATGGCTGTAGCCAAGTTGTGTTACACGACCATCTGTCTAGTATGTAATTGGCAGGCTCTGGATTCTCTCAGTGGAAGACTAAGCACAATAAGCAGCCAGCCTCCGGTAGGAAAGTTTGATCTGTTCCACCGCAGTTTGCAAAACAAATGTCTAATAATAACTTTGCAGTAGCCTTTATGTATGGGAATTCTGGATTTTCCATCAGCATATCTGTTGACTCAAAGAGTGACTTAAGATTATTACAGATAGTCCTTCTTTAGTGGCTGCTTTGTTTAGTGGCAGCTTATAGTTACAGCAGTGATTAAAAAGTAACTTTGCAACCATTTTTTGTCTTTTGCAGATCTCTAAATCAAAGCAAAGCTGAAGTAAGACAGCAAATTAAAGCTGTGGTTTTATTGAATGATCACTTTGATTAATGACTGAGTTATTGATCCCAATTGTGGCCACTAAGCAAGGACTACTCATATACAGACTAGGATTACCAGGCATAAACCTAGAACTTGGCCCCTAAAATCAGCACTATGAATCTTTGAAATGCATCTTTGAAATAAAAAGAAGGCAGAGACTTGTCTTGAAATTATATTTTCTTCCTTATCCTAAAGAAGTTGAGAACAAAGTGAAAAAAAGAAAATACCTTAAGTGCAACATTATTTTGTAACACATCCAAACTCTTTAAGAAGATCAGAGAAAAAGAGAAAAGAAAAGAAAAAGTGCAAGATTTCTACCAAGCAAATTAAGGAAAATAAGACAGAACTAATGAATAGAATAGTCTCCAAACTATGAAGATCATAGTTTCCAAAATTCTTAGTCAATGTGACTAAAGACAATACTGAGTAGGAATGCTGGAAATTGTAATTGCAACAAATATGGAGGATGTCTGAATGGGGGAAGCTAGAAGACAGGGAGTATACAGATGTGGTATGCTCAAATGCTCCCACCCCATGTAATACTCTCCCCTAGAGGTCTCTACTCTCCTTGCTTTCTGAAAAGGAGATAAAAGATGGCTTGGGGCTGGTTAGCACCCTTAGAGCCCTGCCTTTGCCTTTCTAACTAATTTTCAAGAGGGTTCAATCATCCATTAACCTTTAGTTCTTTAAAATTCTTATATGCTGTTATTATATTTTAACATTTTATCGTGTAACACCCAGAGTCCCTCTTGGAGATGGGTGACTCAAAAAATGTTGGAAAAAAAAAAATCAAACATGGGTAGGGAAAAGACAAGAAGCAGCAAAGAATGCCAGAAAAGAAGTAAAATGAAACATTAAGGAGTGCAAATGTGATTTCTCCAGATCACCTCCTCACCAGGGTTCTCAAATGAGATTGCATTACTGCAAATCTTTTTATATTTTATAGCAGAACATAGTTCATATGCAACAGCAAATACTGTAGTGCAGGGGTGTCAAACTCAAGGCCCATGGGCTGAATCTGTCCAGCAGGGTGCTTAGATCTGGCCTTAGGGACTGCTTTGGAAACAATGAAGGACTGTCCCATGGAGCCTCTGCCAGTGAAAACGGCACTTGGGAGGGCCTTATCCAGCCCTCCAGAGTTCTGTTTTCACTGGCAGAGTGCTCGGGCCACCACAGACTGCCCCAACATGAGTTATGTCAAGCTGGCCATGCTTACCCCAGCCCCCCGAGGTTAAACACAACCCTGAAGCGACCCACAATGAAATATAGTTTGACACCTCTGCTGTTGATAGTATCCCAGATACTATCTCCTCAAATATAATAATGAATTGATCTATATGGTTTTTAGTTAAGAACCTGACTTTACTTCAAATCACGAGGTAAGTAGCTTCTTTTGGATGCTATTACAGTTCTTAATTCATGAGGACTCTAGGTATGTATGGGAATTGTCAGAAGGTGAACCCTATCTATCCTCCTTGAGGCACTGTGCCAGTGGAAAAAACTGACCTGAAGCAGATCTCATTGGCCATGCAATGATGAAAATCTAATGTGGGCAGCTGTTCTTCTGGGAACTGTCACTCAACACAGTTTTATTTCACAGCTTTGAATTAATCTTTTCTAAATAAAGCACGGAGGGGAACAGAGATAGCTTTTGCTTTCATTGCAAAAGGCTTGGAAGTGAAATGAGGTGGAATGTTTATAGATTGCATTTTGTTTTTGAGGAAGGTGATTGTTTAATACAGGAACACTAGAGTCCTTGCTATGGAGCAACAGGACTCGGAGAGTTGGCAGCAGCAGAAAAGTCTGATTAAATATTTGTGCCTGAACTTGTGCAACATAATCTAATCAACAGCAAGAGGTTAGTGAGTGCAAGACTGTACTCTACACTCTAAAACGAGTTTTTATGAGCAAAAAAGAAAATAGGACTTTCCTGTAAAGAGTACAGTCCAGCTTAGGATAATATTCATTGTTAATGCTTCTTGATTTAAGTGAGTCCATTAACATTTTGCTTAAATATTCGTTATAAAAACAAATGAGTTTACACTGTACTTATCTCTTGTGAATTGTACCCCAAATAACTATCCAGGCAAGCTATATAAAAGTGATGCTTAAAATGCAATATGTAAAAGTAAATATTAGAAATAAAGACAATGTAATAATCATGTTAATAATAGTAAAGGTTATATGGATTATTGCAGAATAAGAATTCAGCTATTTTTACCAAAAAGAACCTAATCTTTGTACTTTTTACAAATATATATAACTTCTTTCCCAAAACTTTGGGCTTTTGGACAAATTAAATTGTCTTTGGCGCTAAATTTGCGAGACTTGGATGATTTGCAGATGGAAATTTAAATTACATCCGTTTGCATGGACATTTGACAGCTTGCAATCATCTCAGTTTATAAATTATTGATAAGTACATTTTTTAAAATATTTGGATACAAAATGGTATTAAGCAGCTCATTGTTCCAAAATATTTTATATAGACAGTATTAAATATATTTCTTATGATATTAAAATGAGACAAATTGACCAAAAGATTCATTTTCTTTCAGCAAAAGGATTGCATGTCAATTTTTTTATGCTTGAAATATTTAAGAGGCCTTAAGAGGCTCGTGCTTTAAAAACATAATTTAAAAGTTCTAATACTGTGTGAAATAATGTACTCAAAAGTATTTGTTTATGAAGAACTTAGGACTTGACATGTATTTTTACTGATAAACTTATACTGTTGGAAAAATATCATAACTTCTAACTAGGGTTGGAAGCTGACCAGGGCATGAATGACTAGGAGTAGAGCCTTTCAGTCAAGGAATGAGTGTAACTTGCACACAACATGCAACTGTATAAATGTTCTCCCTCTTTGAGCAGGACTAGTGAGTTCAGAAAGCCCCTGATTTCATGCAGGTCTATTTGAGGCAATGCAGCCTCTCCCAGTGCCGATGATAGTACATTTCTTGAGCTGGAAGGTTCAAAACACAAATACTCTGTCATGCCAGGAATGAGCTGGGTTCTTCATCTAGACTCCCCACTGTATACACAGCCTCTAAAAGAGGACATCAAAAGCATTGCTTAGTTCACTAAGGAGCAGAGATGTATAGTTGGATATGATCAGCTTACTGATGATACTTTATCCCATGTTAATGGATGATCCCACCCAGTGGCTTCATGTAGATGTTAAACAGGAATGGAGAGAGTACCAAACTCTGAAGGACCCTATGGGTGAAAATTGAAACCAACTACATGAAAATAATATGCTTTACCCAGGAAGGCATTACTGGTATAGAGAAAACATTTTCAAAATATTATTTCACAATACCCATGCCTTAGAGCAGTAGTTCTAATCTTTGGCAACTTGAAGATGTGTGAATGTCAACTCTCGGAATTCCCCCAACCAGCACAAAGTCCACATATCTTAAAGCTGAGGAGATTGAGAGACATTGCCTGAGAAGCAATAAACAAGCACAGTCTAACACCACTAGTAGGAATACTCAAAATTCAGAGAAGCAGCATTTTAACTCCCCAAGACAAACTGTCACTGACATCAGACTGAGAAAAGGAGATTGAAGACCAATTCCTTCTCAAAACTGCTGAACGAGAATTGTTCAGGAGATTAAATACCATTTTTGAGGATTAAATAAAGGCCGAACTTTCTTTCTTTTTTCTTTTTAAACAAATTTTATTGGTTTTACAATTAAAAACACATCAACAACATATACACAAATGAAAAAGCAGAATAGAAAAGAAAAAAGAGAAAGAAAGAAAAAAGGACAGAAAACAATTAAAAGCATTCTCATTTTTGACAATTTGCAAGATCTTTTCTTCCCTTAATTTATGCCATATACGCACCATTGTCCTTACAAGTGTTTATAGGTCACTCATATGAATTTATCTTATTCTTATTCTTTTTTGCCTTATAATATATAATCTATCTTTGTTCTAGCCAATTATACCAACTATTCCAACTATTATAATATATTGAAGTATCTTTATTATTTAGTGCTAGAGTTAATCTATCCATTTCTGTGCAATTAGAAATTTTTTGAATAATCATCTCTTCTGTAGGTATTTGGTGATGCTTCTAACCTTGGGCAAAAGCTAATCTGGCCGCTGTTAGTGTATATATTGTTATATACTTCACTTTTTTTGGTAATTGTTTATCAAAAATCCCTAACAGGAAGGATCCTCGTTTATACTCAATCTGTTCTTTTGTTATATCTTCCAACCATTTTTTAATATTCTGCCAGTATTTTTGGGCTTCTATATAGGACCACCACATATGAAAAAAGGTTCCCTCTTTTTTTTTACATTTTCAGCACTTCAGACTCATATTGGGGTACATCTTCGCCAATCTCGAAGGAGGAAGATACCATCTGTAAAACATTTTATAAGCGTTTTCTTTTTCTTTTCTTTTTTTAAAGTTTTATTGATTTTTAAGGACAAACAAAAACAAACAAAACATAAAAACATCCAGCTTTCTTCCATAAGTATACAAACAGTGTGTCGGTTGGTTTACAAATTTTTTGTGCATTGATTTCACAGTCTCAATTACAGTTACATTACATAATAACTCATTTTTTCAGAAATTGAATATCCTAGTATTATTATTAATCATTTGACTATAATTTTATTCATTCATACTTTGCAAGATAGCTATACTTAGTTTATTTTATAACAATTCATATAGTCCTTCCAAATCTATCTTAAAAACATTTTATATATGTAATAATAATAATAATAATAAAAAAGAAATACAGCTTTATATATTCATTATTTTATATAATTCTACATATTCTATTACTATATTTTATTGTCTAACCATTGATAGAAAAGGTCCCAAATTTTGTAATATTGTTTATCCTCTTGTTCTCTAACTTCAAATGTCTACTATCTACTCATTTCAGCACATTCCAGTATTTTCTTAATAATTTCCTCCTGCAATGGTATTTTCTCATTTTTCCAATTTTTAGCAAATACAATCCTAGCTGCTGTTAATACGTTTACAATCAAATATTTTAAATCTTTGCTGTATGTATCAGGTAGAATTCCCAATAAAAATATCTCTGGTTTTAAATCAATATGCTTTTTAATCATTTTTTCCAACCACATGTGGATTTTAGTCCAATATTTTTTGCATCTGCACAAGTCCACCACATATGGTAATATGAGCCAGGTATCTGATGACATTTCCAACATCTTTTGGATTTATTCTTGAACATTCTTGCTATTCTTGTCAGGGGAAATGCCACCTGTAAAACATCTTATACAGATTTTCTTTAAATGCTTTTGGCATTGTCATTTTATAATTTTGAAACCACAATTTTTGCCATTTCTCTAGATCAATCCCATATCCAAAATTCTTCCCCCAAACAATCATAATTTCTTTAACTTGTTCTTCTTCTAGTTTAATTTCTAATAAATATCCATACAGTTTTTTAATCACCTTTTCATCAGTACCTGTCAAAATCTTATCTAAATCAGTCAATTTATTATAGAAACCTTCTGTTTTGAAATCTTTTTCATACTTTGAATGTATTTGCAAGTAAGAAAACCAATTCATCTTTATACCCTGTTCCTCTAGTTTTTGCATCGATTTAAGTTCACCCTTTTCATTCAAAATTTCCCCATATTTAACTGTTTGTTCCTTCTTATATGTTATAGGATAAGAAAATGCTTCAATAGTCGATAACCAGACTGGAATTTTCAAATAACATTGTCTTTTAATCTTCTCCCAATTTAACCACAGAGACTCCCGTACATGATGTCTTCTAAAATAATCCTGTATTTTAGTTCCTTTATACCATAGAAAGGCATGCCACCCCAACAACAAATCGTGTCCTAATGACAACAATGTAGTATTTCTTAATGTTATCCATTCCTTAACCCATGTCAAGTTTGTAGCTTGAAATTACAACTCCCAATTAGGCAGACCAAATCTTCCTCTAATTCTAGCATCTTGTAAGATTTTTAACTTTATTCTCGCTTTCTTACCTTGCCATATATATTTCAACACAGTTTTGTTTAAATCTTCAAAATAGTCCTTTCCAAGCCTAATTGGTATTGTTTGAAACAAGTATAGAATTCTGGGTAAAATATTCATTTTGATTGTTGAAATTCTTCCTATTAGTGACAATTGTAGGTTTTCCCATTTCGTTAAGTCTAGTGCTATCTATTGTTTAAGTTTAATGTAACTGTTCTCTTTTAATGTACTACATCTTGCTGTCAAATGTATTCCCAAGTACTTAACCTTATTCGTAACTTGAATTTTCAATACATCTGCCAATTCTTCTTTTTGTCTTAGTAACATGTTCTTTGTCAAAATCTTTGTTTTGTCTTTGTTTATTTTCAGGCCGGCCACCTTACCATATGCCTCTATCTTTTCCAATAGTTTTGGTGCTGTTTCTAGAGGGTCTTCTAAAATAAAAGCCAAGACATCCGCAAAAGCTTGCAATTTGAATTCTTCCTTTTTAATTTTCATTCCTTTTATACTCTTTTCGTCTCTAATGTTTCTATTTAACACTTTCAGAGTTAATATGGATAGCAAAGGTGATAGTGGCCAACATTGTCTTGTACCTTTTCTTATATTGATAGAGTCTGTTAATTCTCCCTCTATCGTTACCTTTGCCATTTGCTTATAATATATGGCTTGTATTGCTTGAATAAATTTTCTGGCAAAGCCCATCTGTTCCAATAATAATAACATGAATCTCCAGTTCACATTATCAAATGCCTTTTGTGCATCTAAAAATATCAAATCCATTTGTTTTTCAGGGGGAGCTCCATAATATTCCAAAGTGTCCAATATTACTCTCATATTGTCTTTAATTTGTCTCTTTGGCAGGAATCCATTTTGGTCAGAATGAATAAAATTATTTAAATATTTTTTGAGTCTCTCTGCCAATATTGAAGCAAAGATTTTATAATCTGCATTTAATAAAGAAATAGGTCTATAATTCTTTCTTTACATACTGCGGATTTTGTAATCTTATTGTTTCTACCCCAGATGTTTTCCCATTCTATTAAGGTGATGCTATGTCCTACATTCTTACTCCAGGGTATCATATTACCTTTGACTATTTCTTCTTCTAATTCTACTTATAATAAATAATTATAAAATTTAGTTATATTTTTTTTATTTGGTCCTAATAAAATTTTGTCTAATTGCTGGGGTTTATTGTTAATTCCGAATTCTTTCCTATCCTGTTTATATCTACTGTGAATTTGGAGGAAAATACACTGATCAATTTTAAATCCCTGTTCTTGTAAATCTTGTCACGATTTCAAATTTCCTTGTATATCCAATAAATCTTTATATTTAATCATTTTAGTAATATCCAAATTGTTTGAATGGATCATTGCCTCCATTGTTGATATCCAGATCGGTACTTTTAAATAATGTTTTTTCCGTATTTTTTCCCAATTAGTTAATAATGAGTCTCTAATTAAATGTCTATGAAAATATTTCTGGCTAACTTTCCCTACATCCCATAAAAAGCCGTGCCACCCACTCTGCAGATTATGACCTTCTAAAAATAGAATTCTCATATTAGTTAACTTCACCCAATCCTTTAACCATACTAATGAGGCAGCAATATAATACAATTCCCAATTTGGAAGTGCCAATCCTCCCCTGCTCTTCAAATCTTGCATTGCCTTTAAATTTATTCAAGATTTTTTCCCTTGCCAAATAAATTTATGAGTTATTTTATTAAGTTCTTCAAAAAAGTTTTTATGTAATTTTATTGGGATCGTCTGAAATAAGTATAAAAATTTTGGAAGAATGTTCATTTTAATGACAGCAATCCTACCCAGTAATGAAAGTTGTAATCTGCCCCATGATTGTAAAACTTTCTTTGCCTGTAGCAACAATTTGTCATAATTGTTTTCTTTAAGTGTCTTACAATGTGCTGTCAACCATATTCATAAATAATTAACTTTCTTTGTCACTTGTATTCCCATAGCTTCTTCTAAGTCTTTTTTCTGTTTTTCTGTTAAACTTTTAGTCATTAATTTTGTTTTTTTCCTATTAATTTTGAGTCCTGCTACTGCTCCAAATTGTTCTAATTCATTTATCAATTTTTGTCCTCTTTCTATTGGTTCCTCAATAAAAAAAACCATGTCATCAGCAAACACTTGCAGCTTGTATTCTTCTTTTTTAACCTTTAATCCTTTTATCTATAAATTATGTCTAATTCATATTAATAATGTTTCTCATGAGAATATGAAGAGCAGGGGTGAGAGTGAACAACCTTGTCTGATTCCTTTTTCTATTTTTATTGGGCGAGTATATTCCCTGTTTACTATAATATTGGCTTGTTGTGTATCATAAATAGTCGTTATAATGTTTTCAAATTTAGTGCCTAAATTCATATTATAAATTTTTTGAATTAGAAATTGCCAATTTAAATTGTCAAAGGCCTTTTCTGCATCTAAAAACATAAGTGCAATTTGTTTTCCAGGGTGGACTTCATAAAATTCTAAAATATCTACTACTGTTCTTAAATTGTTCCTAATCTGTCTAGTCGGGAGAAATCCATTTTGATCTTCATGTATATATAGATTTAAAATTTGTTTTAATCTGTTTGCTATTATGGAGGTGAATATTTTGTAGTTGGTGTTTAGCAGTGAAATTGGCCTATAGTTGTTAATATGTCTGGGATCAATTCCTCCTTTGGGATCAACATAATCAATGTTCCCCTCCATGAGCCCTGCATCCTGGCTGCTAATAAGACCTCATTAAAATTTTTCAACATAAAAGGTCCAATTTGTTCTGCAATTACTTTATATAGCTCTCCCGGAATCCCGTCTAGCCCCAGGACTTTATTGTTTTTCTGACTCTCTATTGCTGTTTTCAGTTCGGACAAAGTAATGTCTTTGTTTAATAATTCTACCATTTCTTCCCCAATTACTTTATCTTTAATTTCATCTAAGTAATTTCTTATGTTATCCTCATTAATTTCTTCCTTTTTGTATATCTCTTCAAAGTATTTATGTAAAATTTCTTTTTTCTGTTCTATCTCTTGTTGTGTGTTGCCATTCCCATCTATTAGTTGGTATATCAGTCTCTTTTCTTTCTTTTTCTTTAATTTATAAGATAACCATCTTCCTGGTTTATTAGCATGCTCAAAGTAGGTTTGTCTGGTCATATTCAAATTTGTAATCATTTTCTCTTGTCTGGTCATATTCAAATTTGTAATCATTTTCTCTTGGTCGATTAAATTCAATTTAGGTTTAGCAATTATGATCTGATTTTGCACTCTTGAGTCCTTTGGGGTCTTCTGTAATTGAATTTCTAATTCCTTAATTTGTTGTTGTAATTTATTTTGTTGGGTATATTTTTCTTTATTTCTCCTAGCATTATAAGAAATTGTTATACCTCTTATTACTGCCTTCATTGTATCCCAAATGTTTTGTTTTGTTGTTTCCCTATTATCATTTTCTTTTAAGAAATAATTTAATTCCTTCTTTAGTTTATCAGTATATTGTTTTTCTCTTATTAATTGAGTATTTAATGTCCATCTTTTCTTAGGTTTCTTCCTACCCTTCCATATTATCTGAATTGGATTATGGTCTGCCCACTCATTCGGTAAAATGTCTATTCCTTTTATCTCGTTTGCTATTTCCCCATTCATCCATGCCATATCAATCCGTGTCCATATTTTATGTGGATTAGAATAGAATGTAAATTATTTTTTCTCAGGGTATAATCTTCTCCATAAATCCACCAAATTTAACTCTTTCATCATTTCCTTACATATCTTAGGAAGCTCTCTTCCCCCCCCCCCCTTTTTTTATCCCCCCATTATTATGGTATTCCTGATAATCAGCAATAAAGTTGAAATCTCCTATTATACAAACATTTCTTTTCTCAAATCCTATTATTTTTCGGTATAAGTGTTTAAAAAACTCTTTCTGGTTTTCATTTGGGGCATAAATTACCACTAATAAAATTGAAATAGCATTAATCCAGATCTGTAAAACCAAGATTCTTCCCTCACCATCTGACCATACTAACTCTGATTTCAAATCCTCTTTAACATATATTGCAATCCCTTTTTTTTTCCCCTTTATCAGCTGGTGCGCTAAATAATTTCCCTAATTTCGGGGAATCTAAAAATCTTTCATCTACTTTCCTTATGTGAGTTTCCTGTAAACATATTATATCGGCATTTTAATTAATTAATTAATTTTAATTAATTTAGCTAATATTCTTTTCATTTTATTGTCGAATTTAAGCCATTTATGTTAATTGATAGAAGTTTCTCGTCAGGCGGAGCTCCATTCAAAATCCAGGAAAGATATACTTAGACTCTTTAGTTTAGAGAAAAGACATCTTTTACTGAAAGTGAAGTGGTAGCAACCAAAGAATTCTGAATCTGAGAAATTAGGTGCGCAATTCACATATACAAAGTGATGGAAATGTTCCCACCCCAATAGTTCAGATGACACTTCCAATTAGAAGTTGTGAATATGAT
>BLBF01000010.1:42726760-42758501 GCA_015471245.1 Laticauda colubrina | reverse complement strand
ATGCTTTCCCCCCTCCATTTACACAACAGAAGAATTTAACACCTCCAGCTCACTTCCCAGACTTTCCCTTCCTCCCCCCGTTACTTATGGCAGTCGAAAGATGCAAAGCAATAGTAGAAGATCTTGAAGGCTGACATTTCTTTTCTTCTTCCATTTAGTTCTGTTTCGCTCTTTGCCTCGTAATAACTCTGGTCTCTTCTTGTATTTGTTGGGGTGTAGTTTCTTCTCTCTCTTGGTGTAAGTAAGTAGTCCCTTTGTTTCTTAAAGTTCCCTCTTTTTTGTTTCTGTAATAACTTTGGTCTTCTTGTGAGTTTGATTCCAATTCCTCCTTACTACTTTGATCGTCCTGGCCTACTTGTTGTTCATATAAATTCTTGGGCCCTTTCCATAGAGTCTATTTTAATTTTCTTTTCTTTCCATGAGACTAACATCCCCTCTACGATTAACCATTTAAATACAATTTTTTTTTATTTAAGTAAGCTGCTAAAAATTTGTAATCTCTTCTTGTTTCCCTTACTCTTCTTGGGATTTGCTTGAGAATCAAAATTTCTTTGCCTTTATACTTGATTATTCTGTCCCTGGACATCCTAAATATAATATCATGAACTCTCCTTCTCACAAAGCGTATATGGACTTCTCTCGAGCATTTATGGTGTCTCGCGTAGTTTGTGTTAACTCTATATACTTCATCGAATTCCCTTAATAAATCATCTTTATCCTTATCCAATAATCCCACCAGTATTTCTGCCATTAATTGCTCCAGATCTTCTTCCTTGGATTCCTCTACATTTTGAAATCTTGAGTATGTAGCTGCCTTGTCCATCTCTAGGAAGACTAATGAGTCTTCCATTTCTTTGCTCACATTTTTTATTTCTTCATCTACTCTTTCTGATTTCTTTTCAGTTCGTTCAGTCCTTTTCTCTACTTCTTTTATTGTTGCTTCATTTTTTTCCAAGGCTTATTGTAGTATTCCAATCTTATCTTCTACTTTCGAGATATCCACTTTCATTTCTGCTTTTAATTTTGCCATCTCTTATTTTAATTCATTAATATCTGCTCTTGTTTCACTATGATTTTTTTATCATTGTCTCTTGTAGTTTTGTCATCGATTCCTGTAAGGTTAGCAAAATTGTTTGAATGTTGGCATTCGAGACATTAGCTGGCTTTTCGGCTGGGAGTGTCTCTTCTATAGTTCTTTGAGCCATGGGTGAAGCTGTTGCCAACGTAGTTGTTAATGTCGGGGTAATCTTCTTTCCAGTTTTTAAAGCTGCAGTAGTTGTAGAAGTCATTTCTTTTAATATTTGTTTCTGTTGTTGAATTATATTAATTATTCCAAATTACCATTCAGTATTATAACCTCTATGTTAGAATTGACCAATGTCTAATTGCTTTATCCACCTTTGTACTGAATAGTTATATTCTTAATTAATTGCTAGAATGTGTATAAATGTATTTTTTTTTCAAATCCTAATTCTAAGTCAAATATCTAATTTTTATAGGGTCTATATTCAATTTCTATGCAACAATATACAACACAATACTACAATCTATATGATAAGTATATATAATAAATATAATAAATATGTTATGTAATAAATAGTATATCCAGTCCAACTAAGTTTGAGTTTTAAATTTGATAAGAATATAAATATATTAAATATAGATGTGTTTTTATCTAACCTTATCTGACCCAATTTTAAATATTAAATATTCTTAATATTCTTAAACACAAATAATGTTACACAAATTATTTTCATAGTTATTTTCATCCCAATTAGGGCAATTATATTATTTTCCCTGTGTATCTAATCTGAATGTAATTATCTCTATTATTAATAAACTAATCAAATAAATTACTTCAAATATTTTAACACTTCAAATACTTAACTCTCTAATACAGAAATCAATATTCCTTCCATCAAAATACAAATTTATATTCGTTATAAAGAGAAGATAGAAAATAAGTAACACTAGAAAATAAGTAAATAAGCAAATTTATGCAAAAAAAGGATAGCAATAAGAAAAGGAAAAAAAGATTTTTACAGTCAGTTTTTAATTCTCCGTCTCTGGTTGGAATTTTTTTTTCTCCTTCAAACGTACCGGAAGTGGGGTAGTAAAAAGTGCTGAATAATAGCTATTGCTAATCCGTATTTTCAGAGTCTTCTAATTTCCTTTTTTTTTAATGTTCCTAAATTCAATTTCCTGGTTTCTTCCAAATACAACCACCTCTTCAATTGGAATAATGTTCTCTCACAGGCCTATTGAAAGATCTATTAAGTAGTTAATATTAGATATATTTTAACAGTACTTTCGGAGTTCCTCAATACCTCATATAACGCCGGGCTATCTTTTCTCCATCAGCCTCAGTCCTCTTCTCGTCCTCACTTCAACAAAGTTTATCAAAAGGAAGTTTATCGAAAGAAAGTTGTCCAAGTAACAATGAAATATAGTGTTCCAGTTCCTCCCCAACTATCGGAGTCTTTTTAAACAATAATTTCCAAAGCGCAAAGGCTTCCCTTTCAATTGTTGTAATCCACACTTTCACTTCAGTCTGCCAGACCTTTTCGCCCATGCTTGTCTCTCCTCCGCTTTTTAGCCGCTTTCTTTTCAGGTTTCTGACAGAGACTTGTACAAAAGACTATAACTTGCCAGTCTTCCTCCTCACCATTAAATTCCTTGTGCTACACTTTTCTCCAACGGTCTCACAAACTGTCACTCATTTTTTGCTTCGTTGGCAGTCTGGACTTAGAGCCATCTTTGACAGGAGGCTAATCTTGCTCGTTGGGCTCTGGAGGGCTCCTCTTCGCTGCAGGGGGGTTGCCTTCCCCACACTGCAGCCCGAGTATCCCCCACACCGACACAAATCTCTCCAGGATTCGAACACCCTCTAAGGATCACACCAAACACAAGAAGAGATTAATCGAAACCGCAGACGGGCATCTGCACCTCTGTTCGTCCTTGCCTTTCCACCGGAAGTCAGGCCAAGCTTTCTTATTGCACAAAAAGTATTAAGTAGCTGTTCAATTCAAGATTGTGTGTCTCCCATCTGGTGTTCTCTCATATTTGGTCACTTCTAAATACATGTTATTACTCACCTTTCTCTTCATCCTTTTTTTCATTATCTCCATTTACACCTCATACAGTGAACTGGGATCCACAAAAGTATTTGAGATAATACATCTATAAAGGTCTCTTTAATATCTTTATAAATTGCTAGAAGCATTTTGGTTCTTTTATTAAATAAAAATCTTCTAAATAAGCATCAGCCCTCTTCCCTTTTCTTCCACATGGCAGCTTTTTGTGCTAATATACCACAAGACATAATTTATTTTCAGCCAATGTTCCAACTTTTGGAACAGACCAGAGAGTTCTGTTCTCTTTTAAGACCTTCCATTATAACTTTATTTTGTTTGATCAAAGTAATCAGCCGATAATAGAATATTCACTCAGACATATGTAATTTCTTTTACCTTGTGTTTGTGGACTAGGCACTGTTTATATAGAAAAAAGAAAAAGAAATTGTTCTTTGCCACAATCTAGTGGTTGTCTGGATTTTTGCTGACCAGGTTTGATAGCCATATTTTGTTTGATATCATCCAAAAATTAATATGCTTCTTTTGGCATTGATCTCAATCTTTAGTGTGTGAAATATCCCCTTTATTTCATCTTATAGATTTAAAAAAATGGAAAAGAAAGAAAAATATTTTAATTACTTTCACTGCTATTCCACTATTCTCTTCTGGGCAGCTAGTTTAGAAGCAACTGTCCTATATGCCAAGGACACTCACAATTATTATTGTTACCTTTGCTTCTTAAGCCCATGTCACACTGGCCAAGGGATGCAAAACGGACACAACGGACGAGCAAAATGTTCCATCCATTGTTATCCGCTCTCAAAAGGGGCAAAAATTTGCATAACCGGAGCGGATAACACGGACGCGGGGAGGACGCAGGGCGGATGCAAAGCGGATGCGGAACGGAAGCCTAGCGGATGGAAGCGGATGGGAGCGGATGGCACAACTGCAGGGCTTCCGGGGGGCCTCAGCGAAGTGGACGCGGAACGGATACAGCAGATGCAGAACGGATGCCTAACGGATAAAGTGGATGCACAGCGGATGCACAGCGGATAAAGCGGATGCACAGCGGAAGCCTAGCGGATGCACAGCAGAAGCGGAACGGATGTCGTGCATTAATTGCGCATGCAGGGGGGAAGTATTACGTAAGCCCCCCGGATATAAAGGGAAGCAGCTCGCACGTGGCCAGCATTACGAGGAAAGACCTGCTGCTGGACACTTCGAGTTCCTTGCATGCCCTGCCAGCCTGCCTTACAGCCAGCCTTGGTGCCTGCCAGCCTCCCTGTCAGCCAGCAACCCCACAACCATGGGGAGGAAGCGAAAGCCTCAGCAACCTGCCGCCATCCTTGGCAAGAGGGACAGGGCCAACCTCCCACCCCCTGCCCCTGACTCTGCTTCTGCTGGGGCTTCTCCTGAAGCTGCTCCTGGTGGTGGTGCTTCTGCTGGTGCTGGGGCTTCTGCTGTTGCTTACTCTGTTGAAGCTGCTCCTGGTCCTGCTCGACCTGCTCATGCTCCGGGACTTGCTCATCCTGCTCGTGTTCCTGGTCCTGCTCGTGCTCCTTGTCCTGCTCGTGCTCCTGGACTTGCTGGCCCTGCTGGTGCTTACTCTAGTGCTGCTGATCCTGGTCCTGGTGTTCCTGCTGCTGCTGATGATGATGATGATGATGATGCTGATTATGATCCTGCTGGTGAGGATGATGATGCTGATTATGATCCTGCTGGTGAGGATGATGATGATGATGATGATGATGATGATCCTGCTGGTGCTGCTGTGGCTGCTGGTATGGAGGAGCAGCCCCTACTACCTGGGAGCCCCTCTGATGAGGGCCCATCTGGTCCTGCCAAAGGGAGGAAGAGGCATATGCGACAACGGGAGAGGAGGCAATACTTCATTGCGGAGACGCACGAGGATGAGGTGCTGGAGTGGCTAAGAGAGAACGACTGTCTGTGGTGGAAGGGACACCGGCTGTACAGGGACATCAAGCGGAAGCAGGCTGCTTGGAGAGAGAGGGCAGAGAGTATGGGTTACACTTCGGAGGTGCTTCTTGGCTGGTGGAAACATATGCACACCTGGTACGGGAAGCTGCACCTGAAGAAATCTGGCCAGGCCACTGTGAAGCTGACAGACAGAGAGACCTACATCATGGCCAGGTGCAGCTTCCTGGAGGGTGAGATCTGCCACTGAGGAGCACCAGCAGCCCCTTTCACTACCCTCTCTCTCAGGCAGCCTGCTGCCACCCAGTCCTCTTCCAGCTGAGAGTCAGTCCCTGTCTCCAGGCAGGTTTCTGTGGAGCGTGCCACGGCGGAGAACCTGCGGACAGGTGTGGTAAGCATGGTGGAGTGCGTAGAGGACTCCCTGGTGTGGTGGGAGAAAGGAGACATTGAGTCCACCACAGTCCTAGCCGCATCCACCCCCCCCCCAGCTCCACCTCCACAGAAAGGCAGAGAGCCAGACAGCTGAAGGGGCAGAGCCACACTGTCCTGCTGGAGATCAGGGACACCATCCGCACCAGCATAGATCTCCTCTCTCAGCTGGTCAGCACCGACTCCTCATCCTCCAACTGCAAGCCCTTCCTCACCTATGTCAGACCCTCAAGGATATGGCGGATCCACAGTACCAGCAGGTGAAGGACCGGATCACCAAGCTGCTTCACAAACCTCCAGACCCAGAGGAACCTGCTCTCACCCAGTCCAGGCCTGCTCCTCCACCCCAGGTGATGTCCCTCCCATTCCAAGGCTTCCCACAGGCCCTCACCTACCAGGGCTACGGCTACCAGCAGCCCTTCCCAGTCCAGGCACAGAGTCATCAGGCAACACCGTTGCCACCTGTTTCACTGATGCCACCGATGCCACTCACGCCAATGATGCCACTGACAACAGCGATGCCATCCACGCCAATGATGCCACCCACGACAGCGATACCAGCCACGCCAGTCCTCACCCAGCTGCAGAGCAGACAGCCCCACTACACTACTCCTTCCTCCACCCCACAGCCAAGCCCGGCCTCAGTACATCTGTCATCAGTACTGGGGCTGACACCCCATGGCATGGAGGAAGGACCTCTCAACATCACGGGCCTGAGCCAGCTGTCCAAGACGTTTCTAAACACACCGTCCCCTGTTGTCCTCTTGAGGCCAGGCACTCCAGCACCACCCACCACCACAGCACCTGGACCCTTCACCCCTGAGACTGGGCACACCTCCGAGTGACCAAGAAGAGTGCCAGAGACTGGCTAGCTGGCTACCTGTGGACTTTATTTGGACACTTGACTTGGGTCATTTTTTTTTTTACAGCTTGTTGTTCAATAAAGTTTATCTTTGATTCACACACTTGCTTCATTTCTTTTTTTCAATAAAGTCTTGGTGGAAACTTTTAGAAAGGGCTTAAGCCTTTGCATGTTTGTGGGATGGGTTAAGATAGCAGTGGGGTGTGCAGGGATACCTGTGGAATGAGCAGGGATACCTTTGGGATGGCTAATAGCTGTGGGATAGATAAACCTCCAGTGCAAGCATAGTGGGACTGTATGGTCCACCCTCCCAGGTGCCACACCTATGGCCCTTTATTATCAATAATAATGTAATCAATCATCCACACATGTCAACATAAACACAACTCTTTATTAAACGCCCTGTTTATTGTAGGCCCACCCAACATACATGGCACAATCTCATCAGTGTGATGAGACAGGCTGAAGGAAGCATCCATTAAACATCTACCATCCTGTCTTGCCACTCCGCCGCTCCAGCTGGGGAGTTGCACCAGTGTTTCAGGAGGTTGCGCTGCTTCTTCCCTTCCCGTGAGGCTCTGTTGTGGCCTTGCACATCCTCAGTGTCGATCAGGTTTTGCCCTTGCCTCCATTCCCCAGGCTCCATGTCCCCATTGCCTTGTTGACGGTCCACGAGCCTGTTCTGCAAGACTGGGTAGCAAGTGCACATGAGATTGTGCAGGATGCAGCAAGCTTCCACGATCCTCCTCACGGTCTCTGGGTGATGCTGCATGGTGGTGAGAAGTACCTGGAACCTGTTGGCCAGGATGCCAAAGGCGTTCTCCACCACCCGCCTTGCCCTGGACAGCCTGTAGTTGAAGATCCTCTCTTCACGGGTGAGGAGTCTGGAAGTGTATGGCTTCATGAGGTAGGTTTTGAGGGAGAAGGCGTCATCCCCCACGATGAAGTAGGGCACATCTTGCATGTCATTGGGCAGGGGGTCTGGATCTGGGAAACCCACCATGAGGTTGCGTTCCAGCCCCTCCTTGAGGTGACTGGCATTGTATACCTGGGCATCTGAAGATGAGCCATAGCCTGAAGCATCGATGTACATGAACTTGTAGTCAGCATCGACCATGGCGAAGAGGATGATGCTGAAGAAGCCCTTGTAGTTGAAATAAGTGGAGCCCGACTTGGCTGGAGCTTTGCAGGCCACGTGCTTGCCATCTATGGCTCCAACAGTGTGGGGGAAGTTCCACCTCTGATACCACTGCTCTGCAACTTTCTTCCATCCTTCTTCAGTGGATGGGCACTGGAGGAGGTCCTCCTTGTATTCTTTGATGATGGCCTGCACCACTTCTCTGACCACAATGCTGATGGTGTTGTGTGGCACCCTCCAGCCGTACTGCATGCTTTTGTAGGTGGTCCCTGAGGCCAGGTGGCAGAGAGTGAGTGCCACCTTGAGCCCAGGTTCCAGGCTGGGCCAGAAGTTGGTGTTTGCCTTGGTTAACCTGGGTGTCAGCCGCTGCACAACTTCATCAAACATGGCTGGAGGCATCCTCATGAAGTTCTGGAACACCCGAGTGTCTTCGTTCCTGAGCTCCACCATCAGCTTGTTGTACAGTCCATACTCTGCTCTTCTCCCGATCCATTTTCGGACCCAGACACTTCTTGGCTGCCTCTTTTTCTTCCCATAGTAGAGTTCACAGAGCCTGTAGATGGCTTTGTACTGTTGCAGAAGGATTGTGGCTGCCAAAAGGACTGTGGTACGATCCACAGTGGACATGACTGTATGCTGTGGAAGAGCAAGAGTCAGATGAAGGCTGCAGAGATCTGCACAGGTGGGCTGCTGGTCTGAAAGTGAGATGCAGACGAGTTGCTCCCCCTTTTTATAGGCAGTGTAGGTGTCCCTTTGCATCCTCTAGGCATCCTCTAGGCATCCTCTAGACATCCTTAATATCCAGATAGATCCCCTCTGCGAATGTTTTTTCCGCTTTAAATGCTTTGTTTCCATGCTGCATCCGTTCTGCATCCGTTCTGCATCTGTTCCGCGTCCGTTCCACTTCCTCCCTGCGTCCGGGCGGATGCGAGTTGCGCGGATGCACAGTGGATGCCTTCCGGATATAGCGGATGTGTAACGGATATGTAATGGATGCGTAGCGGATGCGTAGCGGATGCATAACGGACGAACTGGATACATTTTCCACTCAAAAGTTTTAGGCAGCCCAAAACTTTTGGAGTGGATGAAACGTCCATAAACGGATGCTGGACGGATAGAGAGGATGAAAAACAGAGGCAGTGAGTACAGAACGGATAAATCGCGTTAACCAACGGATGGCAAGCTTTTTTGTCCATTTTACATCCTCTTTGCATCCGTTGGTTCAGTGTAACATGGGCTTTGTCAGAGACAACCTTTTTATGTCAAAGACTGTGCTCAATTTTGTGTCATGTACTAAGATCAGACTTCAAAAACAGGTTGGGTCATTGAAAGAAAACAGCTACGGGTAAAGAAAACAGGTAAAGCTTGAGAATACCCAACCAAACAAAATACTGGGAAAATACTTTTCATTAGTTAAATTAATATTTTGCCAGCAAGCTACTTCAAAGGAAGAATGCAAATGGATATTTTCATGGTCACTGCACTCTGCCGAATGGTAGAAATGCCAGAGACACAAAAACTTATGTATCTATTCCCCCATTAGGTTTTGTGATGCATAATCATACCCAATTTCTTTCTGTTAAAATATGGACCAGTGACAATATATGAGAAGCTCCAATGAAACAGGATTAATATCCTATGTACATTAAGTCCAAAATATTAGGCCCTGATGATATTCCAAAATGCACTGAAAATGTGCCTGTTCTCCCAGATACTGTGGCAGAATGATGGGTGGTTCTTGATAAGAATTTTGTTTTACTGTTATGGTTGTATGTCTCTTACATTAAGGGATAAACATCATCATCCACATTAGATAGCCTGATGAACATTCTTCATTAAAACAGTGGAGATATAAATACTCTTTCCGGGACATTTGATAACTATTTCATATATGCAAGTTAGCATTTAGCCCTGGGATCTTTACGTAGACTTGTTTTGGTAGACTGTCTTGGCCAAAAAATACATAATGAAGCACCAGCCTGAATTTGGAAACAATAAATAGTGCTTGCTTATAAAAGCCCATTTTGGAGATTCAATATTTAAAGCTCACATAATTATTCTCAATACCAAGGAAAATAATAGTAGCTTCAGGTTAAACTGAACAATTGTTGAAATAGAATTTGCAAGCAGCTGAGGGAAAATAAGAGCCAGTTTGGCTTAGTGATTAATGCACCAGGCTAGAAACCAGAAGACTGAAAATTCTAGTCCTGCCTTAAGCATACAAACCAGCTGGGTGTGGGTCAGTCTTCTGGATTAGATCAAGCCAATAATATCCAAGATATAGCACAACCTACCTCACAGGGTTGTTTGTGGGGAAAATAGAAGGAGTAAGGTATGTTTTCCACCTTGAGTTATCTATAAAAATAATAAATGAGACTAAAGAGACACTCACCACTGTAGGTGGTTGATGGGATAAGAAAGTCTCATCCTGTGCCATCTATTTCCTTGGTTCTAGTTTTTATTTAGCTTTTAAATTTTTCATGTTTTCATATTTATCTGTTTACTCTTTGTAAGTCCACCGAGAATTGCCTTATAGGAGGTATGTGCAGCATCTAAATTTAGTAAAATTAAAATGAAAATGAAAAATATGGGAAATTTAGTGGAGAAGCTGAAGTGTTAAAATGATAAAGAAAAACTCTCTGCTCATTTTCTGCTATCCATTTTTCTCTTCTCTCTGTCTTTTCTTTATCATCTTCTCTTCCAAAGGTAAGACTGACTGCTTTTGTCAGAGCTCTGTTCTGAGCCATGACAGAGGGCTTTAGACATGTTGTTGAAGGCCAGTTACAGCTCTAAAATTGGAGATTGTCCAACTCTCCCCTAAATCATGTCATTGATAATATATGACACAGGACTGTTAATTCAGACATCTTTCAATGCTGGTTCTGGAGTAACAACTATGAGATACTCCTCATATTATGCATGTCTGCTGTTATAAGTTACAATCGTATACATTCATTCACCTCAAAAAATATCCATGTGCCAGGAGATTAAGACCAACTGCAAGTTCATAACTTCTGTTTTTATGTAATGCTGCAAATACTGTGTGCCTGCTACATTATAAATAATAAACAATACCACATTTTTTGGTATTTCCTATGTAAAGTCTTGGGACAGGATAAAGGATGGTCCCATCTATGATGCGACTTCTGTCTTCCTGTCTTGAGTTTTGCAGCACTGTGTAAAAGTCTAGAAATAGCTTAGAAAATTCAAGAATCTTTTTACCATTCTACACATATCTGCACATATTCTATAATTTTCTAAGTCGTCTTCTAGCAGTATGTTTTGATCTAAATTAAAAAGAAATTGCTTGCTCTTTATGTTCAATCTTTTTTGAAAACAATATGTATAGCTATAATATCCTTTCCTGACAAATAACAAGGACATCATATTTATAGTATTTGATTATTCCTTCAGTAATATAATGTTCCCTTTCTTGTTCTTCCTTTTTCCTGAATTTTCCTGGCATTTCTCTCCCAATGTGTTTTTTCCAGGGCTGAAATATATATATTTAGAAAATGGATCCATTCCTCACCCCTTCCTGAACCACATACCTCTAAATAACTATGATCAGATCCTTGCATACAGCTATGTAGTGTTTAACTGACAGAAATAAATCACATGTGCAGGTGATATATCAAAGCTGTAAAATGGACATTTTGCTCATGAAAAGTTGAACAAATCAACACCATCTAAATCTGCTCCTGGTCCCAGTATAACAATGTGGATATTTGGAACATGTTGTTCTTGGCTAAAGTTTATCTAGAAGTTGACTTGCTCTGAGGAGAAGAGGAATCCATTCCATTTCAACCATGAACATATTGGCTATCTCTAGACAAATCACTCAATTTCAGCTAAGCCTGGGAGCTAGACTTAATTACTGACACTTATTGTTATGTAGGATGAGAAGATCAGAAATGATTTGCATGCTGAAAATTATTCTGATATTATATTGCAGCACATGCCACTGTGAATTTCTTGGACTAGTGATTAGATATTATTAGCTTGATCTAATCCAAATTCACTAAGAGAAGATATACAACTCAGGTCTCTTAACTGTGCCAGACCAGGGTCTCGGGCAGCTGTACTCATGTCTAGACGTGGAGGTGTGTCACATTCCCAAGCTCAGGGTTTTTGAGGTCAGTGGCTGGACCTGGAACAATCTGAAATCAGAGAAGGTAAAGCCTAAGCAAGAGGCATGCTTCTGTTGACAAGCAAAGGGCTGAAGGCCAGTTCCCTGTATTTATACCAGATCAGACTACATTCTGTGTGTGTGTGTGTGTGTGTGTGTGTGTGTGTGTGCTCACATATGCATGTGCATGTGTACATGCGCATGCACACACACCCCAGATATTCAAAAAGCAATGAGTTTATCATCATATTCTCACCTACACCTGCTGGAGTCATATAGTATTATCTATATAACTACAGATCAAAGGCTCAGATTCTGGGTCACTGTTTTAAATCCAATATAGCATCTCCAGACCCTGTTTAGCTTCTGATGGTCAACTGATGATAACTACTTCTGTTGTCACTTTTGCCTGAAAATCATTTGAAAAGACTTATAGACAGGTAGTCGGTCAAAGGACAGCTACAGATACATGTTGTAATAATGTGACAAAAAGCATGATTTGCTGAGAAGATTTTCCAGATTAGTTGCTTTTTCTCAAGATCTAATATGTCCATCATCATCTCTAGTATAATAAGGTAATTATAATACCCTACATATAATAGTTCAGTTATATAAGTAAGTACTAACTGCAAACCAGGAAGATTTTACTTTTGCTTGTTCACTTTGATAGTTTTCTCCCAATTAAATCTGTAAGCACATTGGCAGGCCTTGGAAATTCCATGTGTTTTTTCAACTGACTCAATGCTATCACTTACTCAACACTATCACATGTAGTTATTCTCCACTCAGTAATGAATCCCTTAACAAGATAGAGAAGTTGTTTCCATGTTCAATTGTCCAGATGCAATATGGTCTAACTGTCCAAGATTTATAAACATAGATTAACACATTGATTTTTTAGGTACAACTTGCTTAAAAGTCAGCTAATTTATCTAACAGTCACTTTCATAACTCGCTTTTAGTGTATCCCTTAGTGGTGATCTACTGAAACATGTACAGGATCGTTCACAAAAGGCATTTCAAGAAAAACCAATGCCTCAGGACTACGTGCAGTGATAGATGTAACCTGTGCATATTCCTATATTTTTATAACTCCTCTTCCTAGTTCAGTCAGCGGACATGACATGCCCCTGCACAGTATCAGGTTGTGGTTTTCTAAGCAAAAAGCACTTCATAGAGGCTTTCAGGTTATAACTGGTGGCTGATGACTCATGGGTTCCTGCTATTGAATTAGGAACAGGAGCAAGGAGGCTAACAGTCAAAACCAATATTTATCTATCCTGTGATATATACTTTCCAAGGAAATTATGCCTTTGAGGGAAATGCTGTTATTCTTGTAAAATCATGTTATGCCCAAATGCTAGTAATTAAGTCAAAGATATCCTGCTGCTTGAGATCAGTGAAATAAGTGTGTGTGTGTGTGAGAGAGAGAGAGGGAGGGAGACAGGGAGGGAGAGAAATAACTGAACTCAAGATCCATTGGCTGTGTCAGAGTTTCTTTCCAGGATCATAAGGAGATCTCTGGTACTAGAGTGAGGATTCGGTATCACAGTCACATTCCAGCCTTCCTGTTGAGCACAATGAGACTAAAAAAAAAGTATGTTGGTGGGAATTAAGGCAGAAATGAATATGCATTGATTAATCAACCCATTTCAATCAATAATCAATCCCTAACAGCCAGTAACATTTCTACTAACATGAGAATGGACACAAGCTTTTCCATTGTTCACAATAGGGAAGATCATTCCCCCCCCCTCAGAGAATTAGCTGGATAATAACAGCAAGGGCAGTGAAGACTTCTACTCATTTGCCCATCTGTTGTTAAACAGAGTACTGAGAATAGGAGGCATGATTTCGCTTTCGAATAGGCAGAACAAAATATTAAACTTGCTCTGCCCATAAGTGTGCAAATTTGTGATGCATACTTCTGGTCTGCATTGTTTTTCTTGTAATAGAAACATAATCCTCTTAAATAATCCTCATGTTTTTAATATTGCATTATTTTAATATAATTGTAACTGTGTTTTCCTCTTCTAAATGTATTTAAATACATGTAATTTCAGTTTATTTCAGGTACAAAAAACAGTGTTCAGTGATAAGAAAAATGAAAAGGTTTGATCTATGGTATACTGTATATTTTGAGCTATAATTCAAAGGTCATATAGGAAGAAAATAAGACATATTTCATATATCCTTGTAATAGATTACACTTCCTGTACTTGGCCATGCTTCTCAGGACTCAACAATAGTTGAATGAAGATAGGTCTGCCTGCTTCCTCTTTAACCACATAAAGTCGATTAAAAAGAATTAAGTCTTCAAAAACACCTTATACAAATATTGGTCTGATTTACCTTTTCTTATACTTTCTAGGTTTATAAAAAAAGGGCTTTGTTTTTAATACCCAAAGGTACATTTGCAAAAGGCAACTGGGTTTTGTTTGTTGAAAAACAAAGTCAACTGGCTTATTGAAAAAGCCCCTTTGGGGCAACCATGAGCTAGGTGATTGAGAATCTCCATAGACATTTGTTTTTAATAGTTTTCCCATATCTTTCTTCCATTGAATAAAGAGTGACACTCTTTTTGATTTGATTTGATTGCTGATTATACCCTATGACTATCATTAAGTGTTGTACAATATGATTCTTGAATGTATCTTTTCTTTTATGCATATGAGAGTATTTACACCAAGACAAATTCTTTGTGTGTCCAATCCCACTTAGCCAATAAAGTGTTCTGTTCTATTTATTTTATTTAAAAACCAGACGATCCACTTTGTACTTGTTCTGCTCGGAAAAAACACCCACTCTCTCCTAAATATTTGGTGCTGTTTCTTTCATTCAGCTTGCAATAAACAATCAGTGGATTGGATCCATCAGCTACTCTGTTTGCCAGAGTAGCGCTGAAACATTTGCATCTCTTCCTCTATTGACTCAAAAGCTTTTAAGAGACAGAAGCCTTAATGGAGGCCTGGCCAGATGTTTGTTTATTTATTTAATTAATTAATTTGTATTCCACCTATATTATTTTTACAAATACATGGCAGAAAACATATCCAACATACTTTCCTCCTCCTATTTCTCCCACAGCAACAACCCTGTGAGGGGAGTTGGACTGAGAGAGTGACTGGCTCAAAGTCACCCAGCTGCTTTCATGGCTAAGGCAGGATTTGAACTCAGAATCTCTTCTTTCTAGCAATGGTGCCTACATCTTTAGATCAGATTGGCTTTTACTATATGCTGAATAGATACAGGTACACCTATTGTATGTTGTTCAGTAGAACTATATTTACCATGTTATTCCTGGATTAATGCAGTGATAGAAATTCATTCATATGGCAGTACAGTGATTAGAATGCACTACTACAGGCAACTTCTGCTGCCTGCCGGCTGCCTGCAATTTGACAATTCAAGTTTCACCAGGCTCAAGGTTGACTTGGCTTTCTATCCTTTTGATGTTGGTAAAATGAGGACCCAGATTGTTGGGGGCACTATTTTGACTCTGTAAACAGCTAAGAGAAAGCTATAAAGCACTGTGAAGCGGTATATAAGTCCAAATACTATTGCTATTATTCACGTTATTTATAAAGTCTACTCAGCTTACTGTGCAATCTGTTTATGCTTAAGACATGACTCCAATTTGCTGCAAAACAAGACTTGAGCAACATTATGGATGAAAACAAAACCAGAGTTAATAAATATCCAAAGAACACATTAAGATATCTTATCATAATGTAAATCAAACCCAGCTACCTTTAAAAAAGTGGATCAAAACCAAACCATCATATTCTGAAATGAGTCAATAAGAAACATTAGATGGAGACCCTTCAAGCATGGTATTCATGCATTGCCTGCTCTTAATTTGTGTCTGGGAAACATAAGATTTATAAGAATACACATGAACTTACTCACATAGACTTCCTCCAGGACTTCTTAACAAACAGGGTTGTAAATAAATTCATTCCCTCTCAAATGTAAATGCAGTCGTAAGAACAAAGTGTTATTTTAAAATAAATTAGGTTAAAAATCCAAGTGGAAAAAAAATTACAGGGTGTAAGAAATACATTACCTATAATAAAAGATTGATTATGTGTTCAGCAGATTGATACTTTGTTGTTTCTATATTTCAGTTTATTTAAATATATATTTAAATAGCAATAGCATTTAGTCTACAGCCCCATAGCGTTTTACAGGATTCTCTGGATAGTTTACAAGATAAAGCATTATTTGCATATTGCCTCCAACAGTTTGGGTCCTCATTTTACTGACCCCGGAAGGATGGAAGGCTAAGTCAACACTGAGGCCTGTCCATACTTTGAACCACTTTCCTGAACTGCTTTACCAAATAATTAATGGACAAGCAGCACATAAATCAGCCAAGAGGTAGAAAATCTATGTCTTGCAATGCTTCTTGGAAGCTCCAAGGAGGGAAACTTTCTCTTGATAGACAACATTCCACAGCCTTGGAATTGGTTACACTAGTGAATATAAGGCATAGGTTTGGATCAATAATGTCTTGGCCCCCAATTTGATGGAACTCTAAGTGACATCTGTCAAGCTTCTACCGTGTTTCTCCAACAATACGGCCTCCACCAATAGGAAGGCCCAGCATGATTTCTAGGCATGAGGTGAAATTAAGCCCACCCCCCCAAAATTTAGGCCTATTTAATCCATGCGTTTTCCCCGCCATTTCTCACATTGTTCGTTAGAACTACATGAGGTGAAGAGAAATAGGGGGGAAGAGCAGGGTTGGGTGGGGAGAAAACTTGCCTTTAGGAGTGTCCTGCAGGTAGCCTAGGTTAGAATACCTCAATCTACCGATAGAACATCAGCCGATAGAAGCTCCCCGAAGGCAGAGTCCCCAGCTGCTTTGGGTGAGGCACAGCTGCCAATGTCCCCTCGCCATTAGGCAGTGTCTTTCAGGCAATGGAAGCTCCCCAAGTGCAGTCACTAGCCACTTTGATTGGCCGGTAGAAGTGGCCTCGGAGTGAGAGCACACACACATTCCCCTCACTGCAAGGCCGCTTCTACCGGCTGATCGAAGTGGCTGGTGACTGCTCTTGGGGAGCTTCCATCGCCCGAAAGACACAAGGGGCAAGGGGACAGGAGCAGCCACTCCTCACCCCAAAGCGGCTGGGAACTCTGCCTTCGGAGAGCTTTCATCAGCTGATAGAAACAGCCTCATGGAGAGATACGTGCATGTGGGCTGCTCTAGGTGGGGGAAGAAATTAAGAAATTAAGATGGCTAGGCCGTCTTTTCGGGGCTCAAAAAAAAATAAGGCTCAGTCTTATTTTGTGAGAAACACGGTACATTCTAGCTTTCAAGCAGGCTTGGGTCTATTCACCTTGGCTTTGCTCTGAGTTGGACTTGATGGACATCTCTGTATATTGTTATTCAATTTTAATTATTAATTTGAGTTTACTTTTTATCATTTTGATGTAGAACCATCCTTATTTGGATCTGATAGTGTCACCCAGCCACTTTGTAACATGCATATCTCCAGAGTAATAGCTCACATATTCTATTCACTGCCAGTATAGATCGCTTTGTATTTTAATGTTTTAAGTGTTGCTTGCTGCCTTGGGGGATTTCGAGTCTATGAAGCTGCCTATGAATCTTATCAATCAGTCCTCCTAATTTTAGTTCCTAATTTGGTTATTAGAGCTGAAACTTTTCTATTTAATCTTTTTCCAGAGGCATCTGGTGTTCTATTACTGTCAAATGTTTCTGCAATCAAGATAAAGAGTTCTTCTTTTGATCTTTAACTTCTTATGCTTCCCTGTCACATATATTGCAAAGTTTGAGCCCAAATCTGACAAGTGCAGCTGGCAATAACTTGTGAGTTCTGGGTTCTAGACTGTGGGATAGGCGCCTTGTTTACAGAAGAACGGTTTGATCCAACTGAATATTTTGATTTGCATTTAGCTGAATCAAATGGATTCCAATAGGCTTTACTATTACATGTTATTAATATTCTGTATTATTTTTCAGGCTCAAAAATCAAAAATCAAGTGGTTGTAGTTTTGTGCAAAAATCAAGTGGTTGTAGCTTTGGAATCTCCTGGATTTTGGAGAGTTTTGGTTCTGGATAGATTGCACTGCCCCATTAGTGCAGAATTTGGGGATCTTCCTGGACTCACAGCTCCTGCTTCAAGAGCAGGTGGTAGTTTGCCTTTGCAGGATTTTGTCCTGTGTGCTACTTGCATCTGTACCTGGATTAGAAGGCCGTATTCACTGTCAGTCACACCCTAGTTAACTCCTCAATGGACTACACAATGTGCTGTAGACGGGGCTGCCCAGGAAAACCATCCAGAAGCTACAACTGTTCAGAACACTGTGGCCTAGTGACATCACTACTGTGAGAGCAGCAATGGCTTTCTGTATGCTTCTGGCTCCAATTCAAGGTTTTGGTTATCACTTAATTAGCTTTACATGAAAGAAAACTGAGTTGTTTGTTGGATTGTACCTGTCCAATGTTATCTGCCTGTCCCACATACTTCAACAGGGTGGATATGCTTCATGTTTTTTTCTATCTACGTGATGGAAACCTGGAAGCATGTCTTTTGCATTGTGGTATCTGCCCTCTCAAACAGTCATCTGACATATTGTTGGCCCTCATCATGGCCCTTCTGAAAGGCAATCAAAATCTGGCTTTTTCCTTAGATATTTTGGGCAAAATGATTTTGAATGGAGCGGATGACTAGTCGATTTTAAATGTCTAATTGATTTTAAATTGAATTGTTTATCTTGTTCTATTTTTTTGTTTTTTATTCGCTTGTTTGGGATATGTGGTTCAGAGTTGCAATGTCTGTGATGAGTGACATATAAATCTAATAAATCAATATATCAGTACAAATATGTATATTGTTTTATTTGTAAATCATTTGAGAAAATGATTTTTCCAATTGAAGGAAGATAAAGATGCAAAGGAGATAGAATATCATTCTAATCATATGGAGCCACTGTTTTAATTGAAAAACTGTCCAATTAGATTTGTTGCAGTCACCACTTCTGTTACAGTAAAATATTTCATCATTTTCTGGAAAAAATAATTTTTTAGAATGATCTGATTGCTTGCCCAATTATATATGCCTACAACGGTCTTTCTCAGCAGGGCTTCTGTGGAACAGTAGTGGTCATTTTACCAAATATTAAATATCAAATATTATATTAAATATCAAAATTGGGAGCATCCTATCAAATTCTGTACCTGTCAATAGTGATGTCCCCCAAAGCAGTGTTTTAGCACCAACTCTCTTCATACTCTACATACATGACCTCTGTGATCATATCAAGAGCAACTGCATTCTCTTCGCTGATGATGTAAAGCTATCCATCATCACAGACAATACTACTACCCTCCAAAAAGACCTTGACTATGTATCAGAATGGTCAATCAAATGGCAACTTCAAATCTCAACAAATAAATGCTCTATCTTAGGTACTGACAAAAATAAATAAATAAATCAGAAAATAAAATACAGACTAAATAGTCAAGACCTTGCTGAGGATCCAAACTCTGTCAAGGACCTTGGAGTACTCATCTCTAATGATCTAAGTGCTAGAGCCCACTGTAACTATATAACCAAAAAGGCATTAAGAGTTGTTAATCTAATCCTACATAGCTTCTTCTCTGGTAATATCACACTACTAACTAGAGCATACAAAACATACTTGAATACAGCTCATCAGTCTGGAACCCATATCATGTATCTGAAATTAACACAATTGGAAAAGTCCAGAAATATTTCATAAGAAAAGTTCTCTGCTCCTCTACTCATTGCAGAATACCTTATGCCACCAGACTTGAAACTCTAGACCTAGAAAATCTAGAACTACACCACCTCCAGTCCGATCTAAATATGGTATATAAAATCATACATTGCAATGTCCTACCTGCGAATGAATACTTCAGCTTCAACCAGAACAATACAAGAGCACACAATAGATACAAATTCAAGGTTAACCGCACCAAACTTGACTGCAGGAAATACTACTTCAGAAACAGAGTGGTCAATGTTTGGAATACTCTACCTGACTCTGTGGTTTCTTCCCCATACCTCAAAAACTCTAACCTTAGACTGTCTACTATTGACGTCACTCCCTTCCTAAGAGGTCTGTACGGGGTGTGCATAAGCGCACCAATTGTGCCTATCATCCCTGTCCTATTGTTTCTTTTTACCTTTCTTATAAGTATCTATCTCATGTATTCAAAACTATGTTTATTCTTATACCTGTATCTTGTAAGCAATTGACAAATCAAATAAATACTAAAAATACTAAATTATTTAATAAGGTTTCTGTGAAAGGCTCTAGGGTTTTTGTGAGAATTGTGGAGGGGGGAAGCATCATTATTTTTGAAATTTGCAGCATGATAGCACTTGTATTGTAATTTCTGTGTATTGCTACACAGCTGTAGCCTATTGTTTCACCAAGGGTTTCTGGAGAGAGCATAAAGCAAAAACTAAAAATAAAATCACTTTTTGAATGTTGTGCACTGTGCAATGCTACCTGTAAAGATAACAATTTTTATGCTATGGTTTCCCAAGAATAGAAAATGATTTCAAGAGTTCCTCTAGGGTGAAAAAGTTGAGAAAGGTTGATCTAGAATATATCTCACATAATTAGATAGAGGTAGAGATGGGAAGGTAGTCTGTGTAATGGCTTGACCGAATTATTTTAACTGATCAAGTCAGAATTCTAGGGAGAAAGCAACAATGCAAATCTCTATGGCAGAAGTCTCCTATGCTGGCTGGAAAATTCTGGGAATTGAAGTCCACAAGTTTTAAAGTTGCCAAGTTTGGAGACCCCTGCTCTATGGCTTAAGCCCCTGTTACACAGCACCAACGGATGGAAAGAGGATGTAAAATGGAGAGAAAGACTTGCCATCCGTTGGTTAACGCGATGCTTCCGTTCTGTACTCATTGCCTCCATTTTTCATCCTCTGTATCCGTCCAGCATCTGTCTACTGACATTTCATCCGCTCAAAAAGTTTTGAGCTGCACAAAACTTTTTGAGTGGAAAATGTATCCAACGCGTCCGTTCTACATCCGCTATGCATACGGGGAACATCCATTGGACGTCCATCGTCATCCGTTACGTGTCCGCTATATCCGCTAGGCATCTGCTGCGCATCCGCACAACTCGCATTTCCGTTCCAGCGGAAAATGGACACAGGGAGGAAGCAAAACGGACGCGGAACGGGCATGTAGCATTAGCAGCACAGACGGAGAAAGGATGAAAGCGGATGCAGCTTGCATACAAAGCATTAAAACAGAAAAAACATTTGCATAGGGGACCTATCTTGGATATTTAGGATGTCTGCAGGATGTCTAGAGGATGCAAAAGGACACCGAGCGGAAAACCTATATTTCCTATAAAAAGGGGGAGGAACTCACCTGGATCTCACTTTCAGTCCAGCAGCCCCACTGTGCAGAACTCTTCAGCCTTCATCTTGCTCTTGCTCTTCCACAGCATCCAGTCATCTCCACCATGGATCATCACACACTCCTTTTGGTAGCCACCATCATTCTACAACAGTGCGAAGCCATCTACAGGCTCTTTCACCTGTTCTAAGTGAAGAAAAGGAGGTGTCCAAGAAGTGTCTGGGTCCGAAGATGGATCGCGAAAAAGAGCAAAGTACGGACTGTATAACAATCTGATGGTGGAGCTGAGGAACGAAGACACTCGTGCATTCCAGAATTTCATGAGGATGCTGTCAGCCATGTTTGATGAAGTTGTGGAGCAGCTGAGACCAAGGTTGACTAAGCAGAGCACCAACATCTGGCCCAGCTTGGACCCTGGACTCAAGGTGGCACTGATTATGCACCACCTGGCCTCCGGGACCATGTACAGGAGCATGCAGTACACCTGGAGGATGCCAAACAACACCATCAGCATTGTGGTCAGAGAAGTGGTGCAGGCCATCATCAAAGAATACCTGGAGAAGATCCTCCAGTGCCCCTCCACTGAAGAAGGCTGGAAGAAAATTGCAGAGCAGTGGTATCAGAAGTGGAACTTCCCCCACACCGTTGGAGCCATAGATGGCAAGCACGTGGCCTGCAAAGCTCCAGCCAACTCAGGGTCCACTTATCACAACTACAAGGGCTTCTTCAGCATTATCCTCTTCGCTGTGGTTGATGTTGACTACAAGTTCATGTACATCGATCCTTCAGGCAACGGGTCAGCTTCAGATGCCCTGTTATACAATGCCAGTCACCTCAAGGAGGGGCTGGAACGCAACCTCATCATGGGCTTCCCAGATCCAGACCCCCTGCCCAACGACACGCAAGATGTGTCCTACTTCATAGTGGGGGATGACGCCTTCTCCCTCAGAACCTACCTCATGAAGCCCTACACTTCCAGATGCCTCACCTGTGAAGAGAGGATCTTCAACTACAGGCTAACCAGGGCAAGATGGGTGGTGGAGAACGCCTTTGGCATCCTGGCCAACAGGTTCCAGGTACTTCTCACCACCATGCAGCATCGCCCAGAGACCATGAGGAACATCGTGGAAGCTTGCTTTATCCTGCACAATCTCATGCGCACCTGCTACCCAGTGTTGCAGAACAGGCTTGTGGACCTCCAACAAGGCAATGGGGACATGGAGCCTGGTGAATGGAGGCAAGGGCGAAACCTGATAGACACTGTGGATGTACAAGGCCCCAACAGAGCTTCACATGACGGGAAGAAGCAGCGCAACCAACTGAACCACTGGTGCAACTCCCCAGCTGGAGCAGTGGAGTGGCAAGACAGGATGATAGATGCTTAATGGATGCTTCCTTCAGCCTGTCTCATCACACTGATGAGATTGTGCCATGTATGTTGAGTGGCGCTACAATGAACAGGGCATTTAATAAAGAGTTGTTTTTATGTTGAAATGTGTGGATCATCAAGGGCCATAGGTGTGGCACCTGGGAGGGTGGACCATACAGTCCCACTATGCTTGCACTGGAGGTTTATCTATCCCACAGCTATTACCCATCACAAAGGTATCCCTGCCCATCCCACAGGTATCCCTACCCATCCCACAGCTATTACCCATTCCACAGGTATCCCTGCCCTTCCCACTGCTATCTTAACCCATCCCACAAGCATACAAAGGCTTAAACCATTTCTAAAAGTTTCCACCAAGACCTTATTGACTAAAAGAACTGAAGCAAGTGTGTGAAGCAAAGATAATCTTTATTAATAACAAACTGTAAAAGCAAAATGACCCAAGTAAACTGTCCCAAGCAAAGATAAAGTCAACAGGTAGCAACCCAGTCTCTGGCACTCTTCTCAGTCACTCTGAGGCGTGCCCATAGTCTCAGGGGTGAAGGGTCCAGGTGCTGTGGAGGTGGCTGCTGCTGGAGTGCTGGTCTGAGGTGCCATTGGGGGGCCTGGCCCCGGGAGGTCAACAGGGGATGGTGTGTGGAGGAAGCTGTCAGAGAGCTGGCTCAGTCCCGTGATGTTGAGAGCCCCTTCCTCCAGGACATGGGGTTTCAGTCCCAAGACTGATGACAGATGTTCTGAGGCCGGGCTTGGCTGTAGGGTGGAGGAAGGAGGAGTGTAGTGGGGATGTCTGGTCTGCAGGTGAGCAAGGTGAGGCATGGGTGGCATCTGTGGCATGGGTGGCATTGGTGGCATCGGTGGCATCGATGGCATCAGTGGCATACAATGTACCTGTGCCTGGACTGGGAAGGGCTGCCTGTGCTGCTGGAGCTCCTGGTAGCCATAGCCTTGGTAGGTGAGGGCCTGTGGAAAGCCTTGGAAGGGTAGTGACATCACCTGGGATGGAGGAGCAGACCTGGACTGGGTGGGAGCAGGTTCAGCTGGGTCTGGAGGGTTGTGCAGAAGACCGGAGATCCTGTCCTTGATCACCTTGTACTTGATTCGGACATGTCCAGGAGGGTCTGGTTGACGTAGGTGAGGAAGGCCTTGCGGTTTGAGGATGGTATGTCGGTGTGTGCCAGCTGAGAGAGGAGATCTATGCTGCTTTTGATGGTGTCCCTGATCTCCAGGAGGACAGTATGGCTCTGCCCCTCCGGTCTGGCTCTCTACCTGCTTTCTGTGGAGGTGGAGCTGGGGGTGGATATGGGTTGGTCTCTGGTGGAAGTGCCCTCTCCTTGCTCCCACTGTGTCATGGGGTCCTCCATGTGCTCTGCCATGGGGAGTGCAGCTGTCAGGGGGGTCTCTGTCATGGGATGCTCCACAGATACCTGCCTGGACACAGGAGCTGACTCTTGGCCAGAAGAGGACTGGCTCTCTGCGGGCTGCCTGAGAGAGAGGGTTGTCAGAGGGGCTGCTCCTCGGTGGCAGATCTCACCCTCCAAGAAGCTGCACTTGGCCATCATGTAGGTCTCTCGGTCCGTCAGCTTGACCGCGGCCTGGCCAGATTTCTTGAGGTGCAGCTTCCTGTACCAGGTGTGCATGTGCTTCCACCAGCTGAGGAGGACCTCTGAAGTGTAGCCCAGGCTCTCCACCTTCTCTTTCCAAGCAGCCTGCTTCCTTTTGGTGTCTCAATAGAGCCTGTGTCCCTTCCCCCATAGATACTCATTCTCCCTCAGCCATTCCAGCACCTCATCATCATGTTCCTCTTCGATGGAGTATTGCCTCCTCTCCCATTCACACGTATGCCTCTTCCTCCCTCTGGCAGGGTCATCTGGGCCCTCATCAGAGGGGCTTCGGGGTTCTAGGGGCTGCTCCACCACACCAGCAGCATCAGCAGCAACAACAATAACAGTAGCAGCAAAAGCAGGACCAGCAGGACCAGCAGCACCAGCAGCACCAGCAGCACCAGCAGCACCAGCAGCACCAGCAGGACCAGGATCAGCAGCAGCAGAGTAAGCAACAGCAGGACCAGCAGGACCAGGAGCAACAGCAGCACCAGCAGGACCAGGAGCACCAGTAGCACCAGCAGGACCAGCAGGACCAGGAGCAGCGCCAGCAGAGTAAGCCCCAGCAGAAGCCCCAGCACCAGGAGCAGCACCAGCAGAGTAAGCACCAGCAGAAGCACCAGCACCAGGAGCAGCGCCAGCAGAGTAAGCACCAGCAGAAGCACCAGCACCAGGAGCAGCGCCAGCAGAGTAAGCACCAGCACCAGGAGCAGCGCCAGCAGATGCCCCAGCACCAGAAGAGTCAGCCCGAGCAGCAGAAGCCTCAGCAGAAGCAGAGTCAGGGCCAGGGGGTGGGATGGTGGCCCTGTCCTTCTTGCCGTGCTGGCAACAGATGGCACAGGCTTCCTCTTCTTCCCCATGGTTGTTGGCTGGCTGGAGCTGTGTCTGGCCGCAGGTTTTTCCTCTGAATGGTGACCTGCTTGCGAGCTGCATCCTTTTATATCCACGGGGCTGACGCAATGCATCCTCCCCGCATGCGCAGTGAATCCTTTGCATCCTCTAGGCATCCGCTAGGCATCCGCTAGGCATCCGCTAGGCGTCCGTGATGCATCCGCTTCATCCACTTGGTATCCGCTCTGCATCCGTTTCTTCCACTGCACGTCTGCTTCGCTGTGCTCCCCCGGAAGCCCTGCGGATGTGCCATCCGCTTCCATTTGCTTCCATCCACTAGGCTTCTGTGTAACATCTGCTTAACATCCTCGCTACATCCTCCCCACGTCCGTTCCTTTCCGTTTTTGTCCACTCTGCTTATGCAAATTTGGGGCACTTTTGAGAACGGATAACAACGGATGGAACATTTTCTCATCTGCTGTGTCCTTTTTTCATATGTTTTGCATCCGTCGGCCTATGTGACAGGCCCTTTAGAAGCAAAACAAAAAACAAAACAAACACACACCAAAACACTTGATAATATGAAAATGAGTGAGAATGAGATAAAGAGAGGTGACAGGAGAAAAAAGAAAAGCACACATCAAAAAGAATGTTCCATGGTTTTTTTTTCAAGCCCCCACAAAGCCTATGAGATTATTCAGAAAAAGGGTGGCCCACTCTGTTTTATTCATTCTTTTTTTCTACCTATACACAGATTCTTTTGCTACAGTCAGAGTGAGGGGGAGCTTTTCCAACTTGTACATGTGAAAATTCAATTAAGACCTAGGATTTGCTTGTCACATATCTGTGAAGAGCACAACTAGAACATAAATATGACAATATATTAAATTGGCAGGAGATATCACTTCTTTGTTAAAAAAAAGGGGGGGGGTATATGAACAACCTATTTCTTAATGGTAAAACATCAAACAAAGGTGCACACTTTTAAATGCATTACCTATAAATATATTGTAAAATTAACCTCTTCCTACATAAATATGTGGCATGTTAGCATAATTTTGTGAATATAAAATATCACTCAACCAAACATTAGCACACACTAATGTGTAGATCACCATACAACAGTGGTTAATTAGTCCTAGCCAACAGGGATAGGAATAGTCCAATATATAGAGACATTAACTTATTTTTTTTTAAAAAAAACAACTGTATTAAAATATCTTTCAACAGCCTCATGCAATGTTCATAATGAACTTTCATGAGAACAGACTCACTTGTTATGTAATGCAACTGTTTGCAAAAAACCAATTAGGAAGGGCAAGGTCAAATAAATGTGATCATCCACTCCTTTTAAGTACTCTAATGTTATGCATGAAATCAATCATACATTTGAATCTCAACATTATTGTATGCTTCCCAGTGTCACTTTGGGTGAGATGGGCAGCTATATTGATAGGTAAGTAAATAAATATCAATAGCTCTATGCTTTATAAATCAAAATACAGAAATACCTTGGGCACTTTGCTTTATTGCATTTCCCAGATATTGGGGGGGGGGGGGTTTGTTACATTTTTTTTAATAAATGGTGGCCCTTTGTTGAGCACATCTATTGGTGCTATAATTTTCATTTCTCTGTAATTTTGATAATTCTTGCAATTTTTCAATTTTTTTCTTTTAATTAATCAGATAATAATTAGCATTTTATCAATACTGTTTTAATTAAGTTATGTACATTTCTTTTAGACAAGATAATATTACTCACTTAATAGACTACAGTGGTGTAAACATATTTTTTATATGTCCTGGGAAATGCAAAAAACTGTTACTCACTTTATTATGATGCCTGTTTTATTTGGTGTTCTGGAATTAAACTTGCGATATCTTCAAAGCATGCCTATGTTTGTAAAAACAATACCAATACTATTTTAGCCTAGAGTGAGGTATAGCTGGAAAAAGTTTAATTATCCTGTCAGAATCCTGAATTAACAAAACAGGAAATGGTTTCAAAAAGGACTGTTTAGTTTACTTGAAGCAACATGAATATGAGTCACAGTAAACTCTGAAATGTAGGTTTTCATTATCTGCTTCTGCATCTTCTGGACTGAACATTTTTCATATGAATGAGAAATCTGTTCCACCAAATGATAAGAGTTCCAACAGTGAAACTACTTCATTCGATTTTACCCTATTTTGGGTTATCAGCAGCTTGACAGCAAGTTCAGCAGTTATCTTGAAGTTCAGATAGCAAGTTCAGTCTGAGTTATCTTGACAGAAGTTCAGTCTGAGTTATCTTGACAGAATCTACACTGGAAGCCCTTTCATCTGATAAACACAGAGATAATGGTAATTTTCTAAAATGCGGTTCCTATTCAGTAATCGTATGATAAATAATAACTTAGAAATTAAGCTTGAAGCACATAACTGTAGGAAAAGTTGGAAATGCTAGAAAAATAACCACCTGTTTGGGCAATCAGTAGCAATAAAGTTGCAAGCTCCAGTAGCTACTATGTGAATTTCTGACCACTGCAATCCTTGAGAGTGGAAATAATATCTTTCTTTACCTTCTTATCTCTTGTCAGCTTCACAATCCTAGTTTACCACCAAACTCAATCTTAACCCTTTCTAATTATCTTCATAATGTTTATGGAAAAAGGCTCAAGTTGACTTTTCTTGCTTATCTAAACAATATTCATCTTCCTCAACCAAATACCATAAGTGCAATGGCCAGTAATCAAATGTTTGCTAAAAGTGGTCAGAGTTATTTTCAGTGGGAGTGGAGGACCTCAGGCAGATTAGCATGTGTTTCTAGAGTGAGGAAGTTGACATAGTGTGTAGATCCAGTCTGAATTACTGTTTTCCCTAGTGTGAGATTTATATTTAATGTATGCTTACTCTTTCTAAAAAGAATGACTCTTTAAACTCAAATCTATGTTCTCTTTCAATCTTCTCTTTGATGATCTGTAAGCAGCCACACATAGAGCCAATTCTGTGGCAGCCATAGAGTGAATTGCTCCATCACCACCAATGGGCTCCCTCCAATGATTCTCAGAATATTTAACAAGCACAAGGAAACTTTAGGTGGAGAAAGGTTTTTCTTAAAAAAAAATAATCATGCAAAGTAGTTGTTGAACTTACAGGAACAAAAGTGAGTGAGAGCATAAGAACTGATTGTTAATTAGACTTTTCATCTCCTTTGTCACACTACCCAAGAACACTCTTCTCTGCAGTTATTTTACCGATGTTATGAAATAGCCCAGTGGCAGTACTTTATATTTCTTCTGAGCAAGTAAAAAATAATAAGAAAAGCCCAGAGCAATAGAGAATAAAAACAAACTGGTAACACGCAAGTGACTCATTAATGATTTGCTGGTTAAGACAGAATAAATTCTTTTGGCTGACATTTCCATTCTATTTTGCTTATTTTGCAAGAAAATTGAAGCAAATCTTTCTGTTCTTTTTAAATTGATTTTTGGGAAATTAGTTGTGCTAAAAAAAATTGCCAGAAAAGAATTTGTATGTTAATACCATTATGATAATGAACACACTTAGATTAGTCCTTAGACTGCCCAAAGACTGTTTTTTTAAAAAAAATTAAAAAGTAAATTACTTAATATTGTAGCTCAATAAAATCACTCTGTAGTTCAGAAACTAAGGACAATATCAAAATATATAAAAAAGCATAAAGGGATAATTTGCCCCATATTCCTCCAGAAATTTCCTCACACTTTAAACAAATTGCCTTTATAAAACAGATCAAACTCAAAATGCTTATCACAGCTTTCTTTAACCTTGTGATTTCCAGAATGGACATATTGATTAGAAATTCAGAGAGATTCAAAATCAGAACAGTTGACTAAAACTATGCTCGAGAACATTTATTTTGTTTGAGACCAGGGTTGTCAAACTCATGTTGTCACAGTGGTGTCATGTGATGTATTGGAACTTTCCCCTCTTCGTTAAATTAGGCGTGGACATGGCTGGCATGTGACGCATTCAGCCTGCAGGCCACAAGTTTGATAGCCCTGGTTTAGACTATTCCCCAGGCTGCTTGGGGAATTCTGGGAGTTTAAGTTCACACATTTTAAAGTTGTTGAGTTTGAAAAACACACATGTATGTCAGTGATGGGCATGGCTCGGTGGCTGTAGCAGGGGAAGGATACTGCAAAATTCCATTCCCTCCCCACTCCATTAACCTGCTTTCCAGCTCCATTTCCTGTGCAGGGCAACAAAAGAAGACCCAGCTCATCAGCTGGGATTTGGGAGGCAGCAATAGATGGGGGCAGGGCCAGTCAGAGGTGGTATTTGCCAGACTACTCAAAATTTCTTCTACCGGTTCTCCAGAACTGGTCAGAACCTGCTGAATACCACTTCTGATATATGCTTATAAATACGGATACAGCAAAGATATTTTTTGGATTTTTTGTTTATTTGCTTGCTTTGTTTTGTTTTTCTTATTGGAAAATTTAGCCATGTTATGTTTCTTCCAGAGGAGGTATTCGGCAGATACTGACCAGTTCTGGAGAACTGGTAGTAGAAATTTTGAGTAGTTTGGAGAACCAGCAAATACCACCTCTGACTGGTGATTTTACAGGATCCTTTCCCTCCACGCTACCAAGCCATGCCCATAGAACTGGTAGTAAAAAAATTTGAATCCCACCACTAGTTTCTTCCTTCTGTTTTTTGTTTGTTTGTTTGTTTGTTTGTTTGTTTGTTTCTGGGTGGGATGGGTCTGAAAAGGTAGGGTGCTTAAAAATACTGATGGTCTTTTATTATACTTAGGGGAACCATTGCATGAAATCTGTTTACTTACTAGTGTATCAAAAATGTATTTTGTCATTTTTTTTAATATGAAAGAAACTTCAAAGCAGTTTGTATTAAAATCATGCAAAACAGAATTAAGTAGGCTAGCATGAAAGTTTCCAATTTCCCAAAATATATTTTAGCAAACGTTTATAACAATTTGAAAGATATGGAGTATAAACCAGTTTGTGTGCTTGTACAATATATTTCCTGGATTTCAATAGGATCTTCCATATAGATGAATATATATCCACAACCTTCTAAGTATATATGTAAGTATATATAAGATAGCTATACTTGCAGCCTATCATATGTAACTGCTCTTTCCCAGAGAACAGATATTATTAACAATTTTATTGTTGGCCAATCCCCTATTAATTGTCAGCATTTTGAATGCCATTGTGAAGAAATCATCTAATGGCCTCAAATAACCTCTTGTTTTTATTACCCAGTGGTTTCAAAATTCAGGAAATGTGTCTATGTGTAGTTTTTTCTTTTCCTGAACACAACACAGAAATGTTGATAATGTTTATATGTAGTGGCTTCAGAAAATCATTATTTTCCAAAGGAGACAAGCCTCCTTTGAAAAAATAAACTGATAAACTATGAAAAGATTTGTTTAAGGTACCTCTGCCCCAAAGCTCAGTTGGAGTGCCACTTATGGGTCATTTGGTCTGATGCATAGTTCTGGTCCCAGTTTTGAAAATTATCTAAGTTTCTGACATTTTCTAACCTTCACAAAACACAAAGTTTTCTTTCATTAAAATTAAAAAAAAACAAACAAAAAGACTTTCGAAAGAATAGCATTTGGGGCCCACCAAGCTAAATGCAGTTGACAAGATCTTTGAATTTCTCCACAAAATATTTCAGAAGCGCCCTCCTTTTCCACTCACCTGGATGTACAAAAGTAGGCTGTGTGTCTGTCAGACTTCTGCTAGAACAGGCTACATGACTTATAGTGAATCCTTTGTACTTGGTTAGAGTTAGATAATGAAACAGGGAAAAGAGGGCATGGGAAATTGGAAGAGGAGGGGAAGAAAAGGAGGACACACTAACATTCTTGGTATCTGCAATAAAAATTATAGTAAAAAACTGCAAAACAAACAAATAAATTTAGACTTTTGTATATTTGAAATTATTTTTTTCTATCATCATCAGAAAGTTTTTTCAACTGCAATATTTTTACAGCAAATTTTTAAGAACATATGCTAGAAATAACGTAGAAGTGATGGTGACTTTTCAAATCTTAACCACAGAAACATAAGGATGGGTCACGTGATCTACAGAATACACTGATCACACATTTGAAAGGTATGGCTAAAAATGATTGTTGGGATCAAGAAATAAATGACATGACATAAATCTAACCTATTGAATCTATCAACAGATGACGGACAGAAAGAAGCAGACTATCTACAAGGTCACAATACATGAAAGTTTGAACTGACTACAGTTTTGAAAACTGTCCCCCCCCCCCCCCCCAAAAAAAAAAAAAAGGACATTCAAAAAGCCAGACAATATTTGATTTTAAGATTGTGCCTGTCATATGAAGGGCATGAAGACAAAGAGGACAGTTCCTCCTTTTGCTGGATCTCTGATCTCCCTATTCTGTCAATTATATGGCAAATCCCTCATTTTCTTGGCAACCCTTTTGGAAGTGGTTTGCTATTATCTTCTTCCTAGGGCTGAGAGAGAAGAATTGGCTCCAAACTGTTCAGCTAGCTTTTGTGGAGAGCTCAAAACCTTTAACCACTACACCAAATTTGCTCTTCTACTTCAATTAACTCATTATAAATGAGGATGGCAAATTCCTTTTGTGGTTTCCAAGACTGTACCCCAACTAGCGTTAAAGATACCTTACTAAATTCCATGTAATTATTGTTTCCTTGAACTAGTCTAACAGGGGTTTGTAAAATGGGGTTTGACATTGAAAGAAGGCAATACCCTTAATCCCTCAGCTTTTAAACATATAATGCAACTTTACCCCATACTTTAAGGATAAAAGCTTTCATAAAACAACCAATTCCTTGTGTTTCACAGGTTCAATATTTGCATATAGATAAGGGATGGATTATAGAAAGAAGAGTTATTTGTTTGTAATATTTATTTGCCTGTCTGTCTGTCTATCTATCTATCTATCTATCTATCTATCTATCTATCTATCTATCT
>BLBF01000010.1:42701246-42726750 GCA_015471245.1 Laticauda colubrina | reverse complement strand
CTATCTATCTATCTATCTATCTATCTATCTATCTATCTATCTATCTAAAGGGTCAGTAAGTAACCTAATACTCCTTCCTCTTATATCCCCCACAAAATCACCCTGTGATATTCTGACTTAGGTTGAGAGAGAATGACAGGTCTAAGGTCACCCAGTTGGCTAAGGAAGGACTATAAATCATGCTCTCTGGCTTTCTAACCACTTGACCAAGCTGATCCTAGGGCTAAAGAGTGACTACATTTGCTTACACTTGGGTGAAGATTTGAAGGCACTTCTTTATTTCTTTTTTTCTTTATCTTACTTCTTTTTCTGGCACTTTCTGTTCTTATTTTCTACCTTTCTTTTTCTACCTTTAGTTTGCATTTCCTTTTATTATTGTAATCAGTCTTTAATAAAATATTTTAAAGATTACTTTTGTATTTTAAGTTATCTAGAATACATAGTTTCCCTACAAAGTTTATGCTCTAGAATAAACAAAAATGTACCTTCTTCCTCATAGCAATAAAAGATGTTAAAAATATAGCTTTAGATTATTCATGTTAGCATAAAAATCCATGGAACCTAGTTATGACAAACCTATTATCTTTTGGAGCGAATATGTATCTCTCGGTCTATGTGTGACACACATAGAAAAGACAGTTGCTTAACAATATCATTAAACTACATTATTACATTATAATAATCTTTCCAAAGTTTCTGTGCAAGAGCATCCATGGAGCAAATCAATTTTATTAGTGACCACATGATCAAAATTCTCTCTTTTACATGTGTTGCACCTGCAATGCACATACAAAAGGTGGGTGGGGCTTCAATCATATGGTAATGGCTTCCATTTTTACTTTTTTCCAAAAACAAAACAAAACAAAAAACCTTCTGCAACCCATAGAGATTCTCCTGCTAATCTAAGTGGCACTTCCTGCAGATCTGAATGGGTTTCTCCAGGTTTGATTCTTACTAGAACTATTCAGAACATTTTTTCACTAAGTTTAGTATTGTTTAGTTTTTAATAAATGTAGATAGAATTTTGATATTACTAAATGTAGGGATTACCACTTATTAAAATTCTCTATAAAAGTTCCTAATTGTTCAACTGATCAAGTTGAACAAGACTTGATCAAGAATCATTTGTTGAATTTTGAAAGTCTTCAAAATATGAATTTCTTGTTCTAAATAATTCCATTTATTGTGTTCATTTTCTGAATGCTCTGTTTCAAAATCTAGGCTGAAAGTTTCAATAAAATTATGCTTTTCTCAGTTTTCTGCAATCAGCTATCTGGATATGATTCTACTTAAGCAATTAGAGTTAAAAATCAAAATGGAACTCCTCTGATGCAATAAATGCTATTTTATTACTCCAATTAAAAAAGGAATACAAGGCTAATCTGTGCCTGGTAAAAGTGTGTCTTTAAAGGGCCAAGGGTACGCTTATCAAGGGCAATGATAAGCATATCACTTGGGTGCAGCCAAGTATCATATAAGGCTAATATTTGGTTGTGACAGCCCAATCATATGCCCTGATTTCACAGCTATGAAGAAGCTCTTTGGAACTGTCTGCCTTAGGATTTGGTGTGGGGCTATCTAATGGTCACCTTGTTAAAGCTAAGAAAACCTGGTCAGATTGGGACATCAATGGGACACTCTGGGCACTCTACATACAGTACAGCTCCCTAGTCCAGCGATAGAAAAAAAATGGAGTGCAAATCATTTCTACATGAAGCTCATGGTAAGGTTAAATAAATATACTATAGTATCTATGCACATTTAAACCTCAAAAGTTAACTTCTTTAATGAATTAATACTGTTGTTGTAGATGTAACCAATGTTAATAATTTTTCCCATTCTCCTGATCTGTGATGTAAAATGAAAGACATAAAAATGATGATTTATTTCTATTGCCCATTTTTAAGAATTAATCCAAGAGAATTTAACCTTTCCAGATAACTGTATCAGGGACCCTTGTAGCCAATTAGCTATGTATCAGATACAAGATTAAACTTATGTCTGTTGGCTAATACTATGAAGATAAGAGTGCTGCCTTTCTTTCTGCAATTGGCAGTTGCAACTAACTTAGGGTATCATTTAGAAAGTGAAAGATTCTTAGCTTTAACCTTCCCAATCCTGCTTGCTTTTCACTCTGTATAAACACCTTTATTTCTGTATCAGCATTTCCTCCTTATGTCTGCATGCAAATAAAAGTATACAGTAAGATTCTTTCTAAATCACAAAAAGGAAAATCTCATTACCAAGTCTCCATCACTCAAAAGAGCAATATGTCCTTGAGTTTCTTTCTATCATTGATTGACAGTACAGTTACCCCTTTCTGCAAACCAGCAAAGAACAGCAAACCCACATGTATGAACGCTGTCTCACTATGGAGAGACTTGAAGTACTCAAACTGATTATCTCTTATAGTGACCTGAAGATCCAAAACATGATTGATTCTCTGCACAAGACCTAACACAAGATAAAGAGAACCCAATTAAATAAATGTTTCTATTTCTATTTTTTCTATTTATTGAGGGAAATGATTGAAAGCTACAAATTTAGGGATTCAAGAGACCTGCAGAAAACAAAATTGGTGCACAGCCATATATCCATGCTAGATTTAAGTAGGTTCAATTTCCACAGGTTTAGAGAAGTACTAGGTATTTATTCCTAAAGAGAAAAGGAACATCCTCAAAAATAAGATATGAGAAACACAATTGGGCCTATTCTAACGAGATCAGCTGATGATATAGTTATGGATGCATAGATGACTTTTAACTGAAGAAGGAGTTAACTAAGCTAAATTATATCAGCAAATACCTTTGGTCAATTTTTGCAAAAAAAAAGGAATAGAAAATCAAAAAGGTAAAACAGGAAAATATATTTGGCTTACTAGTGAGAGTCAAAGCAACAAAACATGTTAGCTATGTCAATTATGCAATAAAGAAAAGGGGTAAATCTGCTACTTAGAGAAGATAGCATTATAATAGGTGATGGAGATAATGCAGACCACCCCTATTTATTTTCAGCCATCTCCCCAAAGCAGAACAATTGACAAGGGAGGGATGGACAGTCTAAAGTAAGGCAATGGTTAGGGTGAACTGCTACTGTGAACAAATTTAATTAGTCTCCAGTATCAGACTAATTACTTCTAAGAATAGAATATTTGCTTTTGAAAAACCATTCAGAAGTCATTGAAGATAGCAATAGCAATAGAACTTAGACTTATATACCACTTCACAATGCTTTCCAGCCTCTCTAAGCAGTTTATAGAATCAGCATATTGCCCCAACAATCTGGATCCTCATTTTTACTGACTTCAGAAGGATGGAAGACTGAGTCAATCTTGAGCTGGTGAGACTCAAACTGCCAAATTGCTGGCACTAGTAGTCAGCAGAATTAACTGCAATACTGCATTCTAACCATTGCACCACTGCGGCTCTTGATAAGAGCATAATGAAGGCGGAATGGGAACTCACAAATGTTCTTCCTGTCTTCAGAAAGAAGGGAAGAAGGAAAAATCCAGGTAATACTACTACTATACATGATTTTGCACTTGGTTTGTGTGCATTACTTGGTAGTGGATTTGTCACGAATAGATCATGCCAGACTACTCTGAACTCCTTTTTTGATAGAATGACCATTTCAGCTGACTGTAATAATGTATATACATAATATATCTTGACTTTGTAAAACATTAAATGAAAACTCCCATGCGATCCTAATTGATAAGGTGGCAAAATGTAAGCTGGATTATGCTACCATTAGATGGATCTTAGGAAAAAGATTGGTTGGAAATCAGGAAAAAGAATAAAACAAAATAAAAATTGTTCAGATGGAAAGCTGAAGGCTGGATTGCCATCTCTTGGAATGCTGTAGTGAGCAAATCTTGGAACAGGGTAGGAGATTCCGTTAAATAACCTCCAAAGTCTTCCAGTCCTGCATATGACTCATATGAACCATTTTAATCCTTTTATTGGATAATTTTTTAGGCGAGAGTTATTTTTGCTGAACCTTTAAACCAAAAGTTTACTTAGTAAGTTGAGGTGATAGTGTGTATGTGTGTGTGTGAGTGAGTGAGTGTAGTAACACGTTAAAGTTAAACACAAACATGGGGGTGATATAGTTCCTCATTTTTTATTATACATAATAAGAAACTTCCTACAGTAATAAATGACAAAGTCAAAGATTACATGGAGGCTCTGAATGTTATATTGTTTAAACTCAGTCTCCCGGTCTTGCACAATATGCAATCACTAATGTTAGCTTCTGTTTTTTTACCTATTTCTAACATATCCTATTACAGGATTACATACTTTTCTTGTTTGTTATGGTAAGAACTTCATACTGGTTGGGAATAGATACTTGCAAGAAACCACTTTTTTTTCTTTTTGATTCTAAATAATATTTATTTTTAGATATTTAAGATATTGTAATTCCTAAAAAATTGGTGTGCCCCATAATATTGCTGAGAAGAGAATCTATCAAATAAGTGCCAGGGCAAATGAGACCAGAAGCAAAAAGAAACCACTAGATATTTTAATAGGTTTAATGTTATATAGCACGCATGCAATACTTTGGGTCCATATTCCTACTAAAAAGCAGGTGTCCATTCTTTAACCAATGCACCATTAACAGAAACCAACACAGAGTGTGAGTGCAGGAGATCCGAACATTCTGGATTCACATTAATGACAAATATCTTTGAGGATACTAGTCAGGGAGGAACTTCAACTTTGCTTCTTATAGTTCTAGATCTGAATTCTAATTTGCATACCTGTAGAAAAAAATGTTAAAAATAATCTCTGCTTTTGTAAGGGAGGGGAGAGTTTGGCATGCCTGAGGCCTATACATAAGCAATAGCTCTATAATTCTTCCTGAAGTATTTAATAATGTATATAGCAAGTTAACTGTACATTTTTCTTTGAAGGATGGAGAACATGACCAATCCACCCACATTCTAGCACTCCGAGCATAAATCAACTATCCAATAATTTTTTTTGAATCCAATAATCCAAACATACTTTAAAAGCCAGTAATAGGTAGTGGTTAGGGTATTGGATTCAGAAGACTCTGGTTGTAGTGTGTCCTAAATGAAAGATCAGGTTCAATTCATCTTCAGTCAGGTATATCCCTTGAGTAAATATGAGTCTAACCTTATCTCACAAGCATTTTATCATGGGAAAAATTAAAGGTTTTCTCTATTTGCTATGGAACTGAGGCTAGAGAGATACTCCCACTGTTGGAAAAATAGGTAACATGGTTTCTTCTCTAAAACAACGTTTCTGTTATGTATGGAAATTGGAAGACTCCAAATAGCTTAAACTGATTGGCCGAAAAGGCTGCTCTTGGATTGGGCAATTATGCACCAATATGATTGGCCTGCTGGACGGCGGGAGTTCTAAAGAACTGTCATTGGCCACAAGCCGCGAGCAGCCGCTATAAGAAGGGCTGCTGCAGCTTCGGCAAATGTTCCGCTACAAGTCACTATACTGTTTAATAAAGAGTTGTTTGTTGAGATACCGGTCTCGCATACCTTATTGTCCAAACAGAACATTGGCGATGAAGGCGGGATTGTCCTAGAAGAGCGAGACTGAAGCACGCGGCAACCAGAACCGAGCAACCAAGATGGCCAGTAACAATGCGCCGCCCGCACCGTTGAACCCAGCCGAAGAAGATTGGGAGTCATACATTGACCGTTTTCTGATGTTCTTGGAAAGCAACGAGCTATAAGAAATAACTGACCAGAGGAAGAGAGCTGTATTCCTCATGCACTGTGGCCCTGCCGTTTTCAAAATGGCAAAGGCGTTAGCCAAATGGAGGGATGTGAAACAGATGGCATGGCCAGAATTAAACCACATGCTATGAGCCCATTACGCACCTGTGGTCTCCAATCTGATAAAAAGGCATGAATTTTATAAACGAGACCAACGGGAAGACTAGAGCATCAGAGATTTTGTAGCAGCCCTAAGAAATATTGGGGGAGCCTGCGAATTTCAGAACATGGACAAAGTCATGAGAGACCGCGTGGTCCTGGGATTGAAGGACTCTACGCTCCAAAGCAAGCTATTGAACAGACCAAACATCACAGTGGCTGAGGCCATCGCAGAAGCCACCGCCGCTGAAGCAGCCAAGAAATCCGCAGCCACCATGCGCCAGATGTATTCAACAAATGAAGAACCACAAAACCAAACCCAAGAAAAGAAGGCAGAAGGAAACCAAAAACAGCCCACAACGACTGCCCATCATGAAGATCTTGACTCCCCAAACAGAGACACCGATGATGACAATGAAGACATACATAGGCTTCAGTCATTAAGAAAATGTCAGGAAAAAAGAGGAAGGAGGCTAGAATTCCAGTGTGCTGGATGTGGAGGCGATCACCCGCACTCCGAATGCAGATTCCTGGATGCCTTTTGCATATTCTGTAAGAAACGGGGGCACATTGCTAGGGTCTGCCAAAACAAAAGAGCTATAGTCCAAAGGGACGCGGCAGCACACACACACCCCAGAAACAGAGAGAGACAAGTCAGAAACTGATGGAGTCGAGAGAACAGGACCTGGCGAATGAATGACAGAGAAGAAACACATCAAACAATAATCATCGGAAATTCCAGGGCAGCAAATGCAAAAAAGGTCCGAATAAATGTGAAAATTGAAGGAAAGCCCTGTGAGATGGAAGTAGACTCCAGATCACATCTGGCATCCTGGAACACTATCAGAAACCTGATACCAGACATCAAGCAAAGGGAACTGGAACAGCAAAAACTAATACTTAAAGATTACCAGGGAAACCGAATCCCGTAGTAGGTCTTGGACATTTCTTAATAGAATTCAAAAACCACACTGAGGTACTTCCTCTGACAATCGTTGACTGTGATCATCCTGGCCTGCTTGGAATCGAATGGTTCAAGCCCCTGGGAATTGGAGTGACCGGAATCAACAGCGTCGCTGAGACCAATTGGAAGGAGAGCCTGCTGGAAGAGTTCTGGGATGCATTCAATGGGACCCTAGGCAAGTACAAGGAGACCCCAATAACATTCAGCCTAGACCCTAAGAGAGCTCCCATCAGGCTCAAAGCCAGACGTGTTCCCTTTACCTTAAATCTAAAAATAGACGAACAGCTTAACGAACTCATCGCACAAGGGGTGTTAGAGCCAATCGACAATGCCAGGTGGGAAATTCCCATCGTGACTCCTGTCAAACCAGATGGGTCAGTGCGCATCTTTGGTGACTATAAGGCTACCCTAAATCATGCACTCCAGCAAAGCTCCTACCCTGTTCCAGTAGTTCAACACCTATTGCATTCATTAGGGGGAGGAAAATTTTTCGCAAAGCTTGATTTCGTGAAAGCATATCAACAGCTGCCGGTTGACACCGAAATTGCAAAGGCACAGACTATAGAGGCACAGACTAGAGTCACGCACAGAGGGGCATTCAAATGTAACAGACTTCAATTTGGGGGTAGCGTTGCCCCAGGTGTTTTCCAAAGTCTCATGGAGTGCCTACTCAATGGAATTAAAGGAGTTGTTCCCTATTTTGATGACGTATTAGTATCTGCAAAAAGTAAACACCAATTGGAAAATAGACTAAGAGAAGTCTTGTAAAGATTCAGGGAAGCAGGGCTTAAAGTCAAATGAGAAAAATGTAAACTAGCCACCAATCAAGTCGAATTCTTATAGATGAGCAAGGGATACATCCCACTGAAAAGAAAATAAAGGCAATTAAAGAAGCACCCAGGCCTAAGAATAAAACAGAATTACAGGAGTTCTTAGGTCTCATTAATTTCTACAATGTCTTCCTGCCTCAAATGGCAACCATAGCAGAGCCATTACATCGACTATTAGATAAAAAAAACTGTCTGGAACTGGGGCCACCAAGAACAAACAGCATTCCAAAACATTAAGGACTTATTAACATCCAACACCGTTTTAATACAATACAGCAACACCCTGCCACTGACAGTCACCTGTGATGCATCGCCTTTTGGAATCGGCGCCATACTGAGCCACAAGCTACCAGACGGCAGAGAAGCACCAATCGCCTTCTATTCCAAAACACTGTCAAAATCTGAAAGAAACTACAGCCAACTTGACTGAGAAGCCCTCGCAATCATAGCAGGCATCAAAAGATTCCACGAATACCAATATGGTAGGACATTTTCTATTATCACAGACCATAAACCCCTGCTAGGGATCCTGGCAGGGAACAAACCAACCCTGAACATCCAATCGCCAAGAATTACGAGGTGGTCAGAATTCCTCGCTGCATACAACTACACGCTCTTCCATTGCTCAGGAAAGACCATCACCCATGTGAATGCCTCGAGCTGTTCCCCACTGCCTGACAAGGAAGGTGACCCAACTCCTGCCATCTCCACTCTTCAGATTGAGACATGGCTGAACCTGCCACTAACCACAGCACACATCGCTAAACCCACTGCGCAAGACCCGCTGACAGCTCGAAACCTGCATTGGGTAGGTAAAGGCTGGCCGTATGAGGACAGAGGTGAGACTTTTAAACGTTTTTGCACCTGGCAGACTGAACTGTCCATTGAAAGGGGTTGTATACTGTAGGGAGACAGGGTGGTAATTCCAAAAAAGTTACAGGAGGAAGTGTTGTGAATGTTACACGAGGGACACCTGGGCATTGTAAAAATGAAAGCCCTGGCCAGGAGCCATGTCTGGTGGCCAGGGCTGGACAAAGACATTGAAAAATGGGTGTCAACATGCCATGACTTCCAAAAATCTAGGCCTACCCCCCTCTTGCACCAGTCCTGAAATGGGAAACTCCCAGAAGCCGATGGTCGAGATTGCATATTGACTTTGCTGGGGCAACGAAAGGGAACACGTATCTTGTTATTGTTGACACTTATTCAAATTGGTTAGAAGTTTTCCTTATGGCATCCACTACTATGGAAGCAGTCGTAAAACAATTGAACAGACTTTTTGCTACTCGTGGACTGCCAGATGTAGTAGTCTCTGACAATGGTCCCCAGTTTACTGACTTAGCCTTCGAGCAATACCTGGCTGCACAGGGCATCCGACATGGCCTCACAGCACTGGCTCATCCGGAGTCAAATGGATGAGCTGAACACATGGTTCGTTATACCAAAGAGGCCCTAGACAAAATGGACACGAGGGAAGTCCAGGATAAACTTAACAAACTGTTAACAATTCAGCATATCACCCCTAGCACAACCACCAACAAAAGCCCAGCTGAACTCCTCATGGGTAGAAAACTGCGTTCCTACCTTGACAGACTGCACCCCACTTATACCTGTGAAAAAACCCCTGAATCCTCAAGTAAATATCGCTCCTTTGCTATAGGTGACTTAGTCTACGTGAAAAATCTTACCGGGGACCCATTATGGCTTCCAGCCACAGTTACTCAAATCACACGGCCCCGGTCTAACCAACTTGCACTAGACGATGGCAGAACATGGAAACGGCACATCGACCAGCTTCGCTGTAGGACATTGGAACGTAATGCTACAGCACTGCCGCCAACACCAATAAACACTCCAAAAACAGCCGAGGAGTGGGGGAAACACAAAATAATAAAAAAGGGAGAGATGAACCACCAATAACATGACAAACGACACAACACAAACCCGAATTAGAAACTCTGACAAAACAAAAAGAACACTTACTCATAGACGACCTTCGGAGAAGAGAACCGGTAGCAGGTGAGGCCTTCCTGGAAGAAGACAGCCAGGCCAGCTCAACCAACCCGGACAATCCAGGAGGGAGAGCAGAGCCACCTCAACCAGCCCAAGAAGCCCAGGCGGGAGCGGCAAGGCTTACACACCCTTCTAGGAGGTTCCATGGAGAAGACGCGGAGAAAAGGCGATCCTGTCAAACCGATGGAAGACCACGATGAGACTGAGCTGTGCAGGTCAAGTAGGACCTGCAAAAGCCCCACCTACCTGCGTGACTACGTTACGCACATTGGACGAAACCAAGGGGGGAGGAGTATTATGTATGGAAATTTGAAGACTCCAAATAGCTTAAACTGATTGGCCGAAAAGGCCGCTCTTCGTTTGGGCAATTACACATCAGTCTGATTGGCCCGCCAGATGGCGGGAATTCTAAAGAACTGTCATTGGCCGCAAGCCGCAAGCAGCCGCTATAAGAAGGGCTGCCGTGGCTTCAGCAAATGTTCCGCTACAAGTCACTATACTGTTTAATAAAGAGTTGTTTGTTGAGATACCGGTCTCGCATACCGTATTGTCCAAACGGAACAGTTTCAGATAGTGAATTAGTGAAATGGAAGATGATAGCCATCATGCACCACTGACCATCCTATTCAATGCTTCGACACAAGCCCATTATAAAGAAGCAAAGAAATGGCTGAAACAGATACTATACATGACTAAAATTGTTAAGGCCCTGTCACACTGCCCAACGGATGCAAAACGGACACAACGGACGAGAAAAATGTTCCATCCGTTGTTATCCGCTCTCAGAAGGGGCAAAAATTTGCATAACTGGAGTGGATAACACAGACGCGGGGAGGATGCAGGGCGGATGGAAAGCGGATGCGGAACGGAAGCCCAGCGGATGGAAGCAGATGAGAGCGGATGGCACATCCGCAAGGCTTCTGGGGGACCTTAGCAAAGCGGATGCGGAACGGATAAAGTGGATGCAGAGCAGATGCACAGCGGATGAAGCAGATGCACAGCGGATGCACAGCAGATGCACAGCGAATGCACAGCGGAAGCCTAGCGGATGCCGAGCATTAATTGCGCATGCGGGGAGGATGCATTGCGTCAGCCCTGCAGATATAACGGAAGCAGCTCGGAAGCAGGTCGCCATTCAGAGGAAAGACATGCTTCCAGACACATCAACTGCCTTGCCTGTCCTGCCTGCATGTCTGCCTGCAAGCCTTGCTGCCAGCCTTGCTGCCAGCCTCCCTGCCAGCCTTGCTGTCTGCCTACCTGCCAGCCTTGCTGCCAGCCTCCCTGCAAGCCTTGGTGCCTGCCTGCCAGCCTTGCTGCCAGCCTTCCTGCCAGCCTTGGTGCCAGCCTTGGTGTCTGCCTGCCTGCCAGCCTGCCTGCCAACCTTGGTGCCTGCCTGCCTGCCAGTCTTGGTGCCTGCCTGCCAGCCTTCCTGCCAGCCAGCAACCCCACAACCATGCAGAAGCACAGCAAGCCCCAGCCATCTGCTGCCAGCCCTTGCAAGAGGGACAGGGCTACCATCCCGCCCCCTGGCCCTCACTCTGGTTCTGCTGGGGCTTCTGCAGCACGGGCTCGCTCTTCTGGGGCTGGGGCTTCTGCTGCTTCTGCTTTTGGAGGAGCTGATGACAAGCACTCCAGCACCAGCCACCTCCACAGCACCTGCAACCTTCACCCCTGAGACTGAGCGACCAAGAGGAGTGCCAGAGACTCATTTTTGTCTTATAGCTTGTTGTTAATAAAGTCTATTTTTGATTCACACACTTGCTTCATTTCTTTTTTTTAATAAAGTCTTGCTGGAAAATTTTAGAAATGGTTTAAGCTTTTGCATGCTTGTGGGATGGGTTAAGATAGCAGTGGGATGGGCAGGGATACCTGTGGCATGGGTAATAGCTGTGGGATGGGTTAGGATAGCAGTGGGATAGATAAACCTCCAGTGCAAGCATAGAGGGCCTGTATGGTCCACCCTTCCAGGTGCCACACCCATGGCCCTTTATTATCAATAACAATGTAATCATTGATCCACACATTTCAACATAAACACAGCTCTTTATTAAATCCCCTGTTCATTGTCGGGCCACTCAACATACATGGCACAATCTCATCAGTGTGATGAGACAGGCTCAAGGAAGCATCCATTAAGCATCTATCATCCTGTCTTGCCACTCCACTGCTCCAGCTGGGGAGTTGCACCAGTGTTTCAGGAGGTTGCGCTGCTTCTTCCCTTCACGTGAGGCTCTGTTGGGGCCTTGCACATCCTCAGTATCTATCAGGTTTCACCCTTGCCTCCATTCCCCAGGCTCCATATCCCCATTGCCTTGTTGGAGGTCCACGAGCCTGTTCTGCAAGACTGGGTAGCGGGTGCACATGAGATTGTGCAGGATGCAGCAAGCTTCCATGATCCTCCTCACGGTCTCTGGGTGATGCTGCATGGTGGTGAGAAGTACCTGGAACCAGGTTCTCCACCACCCGCCTTGCCCTGGACAGCCTGTAATTGAAGATCCTCTCTGCACGGGTGAGGAGTCTGGAGGTATAGGGTTTCATGAGGTAGGTTGTGAGGGAGAAGGCGTCATCCCCCACGATGAAGTAGGGCACATCTTGTGTGTCGTTGGGCAGGGGTTCTGGATCTGGGAAGCCCATGAAGAGGTTGCGTTCCAGCCCCTCCTTGAGGTGACTGGCGTTGTATACCTGGGCATCTGAAGCTGACTCGTTGCCTGAAGCATCGATGTACATGAACTTGTAGTCAGCATCGACCATGGCGAAGAGGATGATGCTGAAGAAGCCCTTGTAGTTGAAATAAGTGGACCCTGAGTTGGCTGGTGCAGAGTGAGTGCCACCTTGAGCCCAGGTTCCAGGCTGGGCCGGAAGTTGGTGTTTGTCTTGGTCAACCTGGGTGTCAGCCGCTGCACAACTTTGTCAAACATGGCTGGAGGCATCCTCATGAAGTTTTGGAATGCACGAGTGTCTTCGTTCCTGAGCTCCACCATCAGCTTGTTGTACAGTCTGTCCTCTGCTCTTCTGGTGAACCATCTTCGTACCCAGACGCTTCTTGGCCTCCCCTTTTTCTTCCCGTAGTAGAATTCACAGAGCCTGTAGATGGCTTCGCACTATTGCAGAAGGATGGTGGCTGCCAAAAGGACTGTGTTACGATCCATGGTGGACATGACTGGATGCTGTGGAAGTGGAAGAGTCAGGTGAAGGCTGCAGAGGTCTGCAGCAGGGCTGCTGGTCTGAAAGTGAGATCCAGATGTGTTGCCCCCCCTTTTTATAGGCAGTATAGGTGTCCCTTTGCATCCTCTAGGCATCCTCTAGGCATCCTCTAGGCATCCTCTAGACATCCTTAATATCCAAGATAGGTCCCCTCTGCGAAGGTTTTTTCCATTTAAAATGCTTTGTTTCCATGCTGCATCCGCTAGGCATCCGTTCTGCATCCGTTCCGCATCCGTTCCGCTTCCTCCCTGCGTCTGAGCGGATCCAAGTTGCGCGGACGCGGAACGGATGCCTAGCGGATATAGCGGATGCGTAACGGATGCAGAATGGATGCCTAGTGGATGTGTAGCGGATGCAGAATGGACGAATTGGATACATTTTCTGCGCAAAAGTTTTGAGCAGCTCAAAACTTTCTGAACGGATGAAACGTCAATAAATGGATGCTGGAAGGATAGAGAGGAAGCAAAACGGAGGCAGTGAGTACTTCGCGTTAACCAACGGATGGCAAGCTTTTTTGTCCGTTTTACATCCTCTTTGCATCCGTTGGTGCAGTGTGACAGGGGCTTTAGCAGTCCAACTGGTATTTTATCGAAATCACAAAATTATAATTTGTTGTTAAATTTGAGACAGCATTTTTGCAACTACAGTGACGTGGTTGTTGGTCCGACTGTTGGTGTCATATCCCTCTTGTGTCACATGACTTTGCTCAGAAGAACACCATGTTTCAGGGCTGACCTTAAAGCAATTTACTGTTGAATGAAGTGTTGTAGGGAACCATGTATATAGTCCAGGCAGAAGAAGAACAGCAGCACCTATTTGTCTGTCAGAGATATGGTCATAAAAAGCATAATATCACATGAACAGATCTTCTACCCAAACGGTAGGGGCTGGCTGATAGTCGATATCAGACGTGATATTCAGCAGGTTCTGACCAGTTCTGGAGAACTGGTAGCAGAAATTTTGAGTAATTCAGAGCAACGGCAAATACCATCTCTGACTGGAGATTTTACAGTATCCTTCACCTGCCATGCCCACCAAGCCACACCCACAAACCAGTAGTAAAAAAAATTGAATCACACCACATACTTTTTCAAGTCTATGTACTTTTTTCCTATTATAGCTTACTGTTCGTTTGTTTATATCCTAATTTTCTCTTTTCAAATAACTCTTGGCAGCAAACATGTCCACCTTCTTGCTCTTATGATCTTATTCTCCTCTTGACAGCAAGCCTGTAAGGGGAGCTGGGCTGAGAGATAGTGACTGGCCCACCTGGTTATCCAGGTGACTTTCATGGCTAAAGTGGGACTCTCCCGCTTTCTGGCCCTGTGATATAATCACTAGAGTCTAGACCAAACTGGCTCTCTCATATATCTAATAACTATGGATTATATATAAAATTAACTGGATTATAATAAATAATATAGATATAATATATAATATAAATTATATAATAATAGTAAAATATTATTTCCTGAGGTAAAGGGTGGACTGTTTCTTTGCAAAAATTTAATTGATAACACATGAGGCAAGAGGAGGAAAGGGGAGGTTAGGATTATGTATTTTTAGCTCGTCCTAACCCAATAAACAGGATTAGTCAGGAACCTGGAAATCTTCTATTAGCAATGTGTTTTAACATGAGCAAACCTTCAAACATGCCAGCTTTACTGCCTCAGATGTATAACTCCAGAAAGCTGTTCTGTTTTATATTTTTGAATTTGTTGCTCATCTCTAAATTTGTCTGCCATGTTCCTGCTTTCTGTAACTGTTTTATTTGTATTTTTCGAATCTCATACTACAAAACATTGATCAATCATTCTTTAAGAGTCAAGTGACAGCTGTCATATATTGTTCTTGAGTAATACTATAGTAGCATCAGCAATATATGGGTGAGCCTTTGTCCAAGGAAAAAAATGAGATATCTTAAAAATGAAGTATCTCTTCAGTAGAATTTATTGTTAAAATGCAAAACATTCTGAGAATTGACTCTTCTTTGAAGATTAACAGTGTCCAGAGAACTGTACTTTGTATTCACTAGTTTCATTTTGAAATTTGATTAGATTTGTGTTTTTCCTGGTGTCCTTGTTCCTTTTTACTGTTTTTTGTAATTTTTGTTTTTTGTAATTTTTGCCTCAAGCCTCAATGGGTGGATGTTGAAGGAAAAATTCTCACTGTCAGTTCCCAAAGCAGATGTTTTTCTTCAACCAACAATTTGTTGAAACAACTATGCAACATGGAGACCTTTTCTCTTAAAGAGCAACATATAAATAGTGCCTGTCCTTTCTCCACACGGAAATTGCTGAGTAATCCTAACAGCCAGACTAAAGTTAATTATTATAGAAATCCAGACCAAGCCTGGCCCTAGTTCTACATTTGTTCCATTTTTTCAGGAACGAGTTGAGCTAGAGCTCATAAGAACAAAGAGGATGAATAACTGTTATTCCCCTCAGCCAGCCCCATGCAAAAAACCATGGGTTTTTAATGTTTGTAGAGAATACTTGGCATATATATGAGAAGGCCTCCAATGAGGAACGTTCAAGTTAAGTAATCTTAAACTAAATTACATGGGTTGTTTTTTCATGGAAAGGCAATAATTAACTTTGTGTAGTTCCCTAATGCTTGAAGTGATGACTGATTATAGCCAGGTGCTGTCAATTCCTTACCTGATTTTTTTACATGCTTGATAAATAAAGCACATAGCAGTGATGTACAAACCTCTAGATTCTGTGCTGTGAGAAAGCACATAAATGAGGAAGTATGCAAACATCTGGCTGCTGTTACAGGAACGTCATCTATAAGCAGTGCAGAGGCATATGGTGCACTTCTTCAGAACAGTGGGAGGCTAAATCTTAAAGCACCAGTAACAGGGTTAATCTGATTTCCTTTCTTCCATGAATCTGCTGCAGGCATCTTTCTTGGTAGATGAAGCAGATTCTCTGGAAAATAATAGCCCAGATGCATCAAAAGAAGTAACACTCAGCCTTCCTAACCCCAGGGACATTAACATCCAATGCCAGTCAGGAGATTGATGTTTGCTGAGTCCCCAGGTACCCCAGCTCTATTCACTTACAGAAAAAGTCACCAACCAGTTTCCAAGAACAGCCATCTGGGTGATTCAGATAGCAACCCCCATAATGTTCCTTTTCCCTGGTGTAGGGTGGGCACAGGCAAATCGTCTATGACCATGAAGATCCCATGGGCAATTCTATCTATCTATTCTATGAAAAACCTCATGATATTTAGCTGTGATCACCATTGGGGTTAAAATGCAAATTTATTATATGAAGAAGAATTTCCTTTGAAGGATGCAAAGGACATAGTTCATTCATTCACTAGGGATAGATAATCTTTTGGTGATTAGAAACATTGCTTGATGTGTATTTCAGGCAAAGAGTTTGCAAGCAGGAAAGTGGTTATGCAGCCGGAGAGACTGTGATTTTCATTCCTCTCCCCCTTTGGTTGTAGGAGGAGTTTTCTGTTGTTTTTTTTATCATATCGAATGGACTTGTTCAACACTTAAACTACTGTTGTTTGAGGTTTCCTGCATTATAATAGCAGGAAACTAAACTTTTCAGAGGGTCATGTGGCCCCAGTCCAATTTACATCTCCAGCTTAGGGTTATGAAAGAGCATATGGTAATATTTCCTGAAGATTTGCTTCTGAGGGCTGCCAGCTAGAGATATGTACTCAAATGCAAAACAAACATCTCTCAGACAAACCATTTTGTGTTTTTTAAATTGAAAAGTAGTATAAAAATAATCTTGTGTCAATGAATGTCACAGAAGTAACATGAGATATGTACCATATATCCATCTGAAAATAATATGAACAATAATAGTAATAACTGCTGAAGTTGCTCCCAAAGGATAAGGGCAGATATTTTGGCATCAAACAGATATAGAATGAAGGCCTCTTCCTATGGCTCTCAAGTAGAAGGCTTAAAGAAGATATGGCCATCCTTCAGGTCCACCCAAGTTGCACAAAACTGCCTTGGGTGAGTTATATTCAACTCCACACTAATGCCACCTTGACAAGGGAAAATTGTGTCCCTGGACTAACGTACAAGCTTTAAAAGGACCTGAAAATATTACTGAAAATGTCATTGTTTGACATGCTATTATAGAGACTACAGTTGCAATAGGAGGCAGAGGATCCTAATTATTGATGTGGATGGAAAAGTGTGCAAAAAAACTCAGAGACTTCCGGACTGTCTCAAATAATGAGATAGTCATATATAACCAAATAATATATGGTTAAAGTAGTGGTAGGTTATGGCATGCCTTCCAGATATTTTGATCAATTCTCATCATCCCCAGCCAAAATGGCCATTGTCAAGGGAGAATAAGAGTTCAAGTGTAACACATCTGGAAAACTTTGAGTTTTAGGTTGTCACCTTGATCTAAGCAGCTTGATCTATAATTGGAATCAACATCTTAATCCTCCCTGGTCTTGTAGCTGCTTTTTCTTGTTGCTGTTTTATGACTTGCCCCTTTGAATTTTACCTCAGATGTGTATTTGATTAGAAATCTAGAAGTATTGCAAATGCCTCCTCCTGTTTACCTGGAAAATGTCAGAAAAAGCTATGTGTAACAATTATGTGAATGCCAGTGTTGAGCAGTCAAGATTTCTAGTGATTTGGTTGACTTTGATCTGAATATAGTTCTCTGGATTATTTGTTATGCATGCCTGAAATATGATTGCATAAACTTTTTATGAAATGTTAATAAAATATATTTTAAAAAATATCCCTGAGGATTCTTTGGAGGAGAAGTATTTGTTTTTGAGATAGTCAGCAGCAGAAGGCACCACTAAACCTACTCTTCTGAAAAATGTTTTGTTGTGGATTTTTTCCTTATTAGGTTCATGACCCAACATTTGTAGCATTGTTAGGTAATTCTTTCTTTGTTCTTTATGTCGTTAAGCAGCTCATGGCATTTTAATATAGCAGGAAATCAATTTATATTTGATGGATCAACTCATTTAAGGAGGTGAGAGAAATTAAAAGCTGACTGCCAGCTATTCAACTAATCTTCAGCAAAATTACCAGTGTATACTACAAGCAGTAACACACTCCTACCAGAGGCAAAGCTGTCATGATCTTTTAACCAATTCAATTGTGCACCATGGCAAAATATCAGAGCAGTTTGTACTCTGTGTTTTGACTGAAAATGATATCGGTTTCTTGTCTGTTGATAATAATGGTGAATTTGTGTTGTAGCATGAATTTCAGGTCACTCAACTATCTGAGCCAATGTTATTGAGTAAGAGAACTGGATTGTGTCAAAATTTTCCACTAGAACAAAAGTTTGTGTAAAGGTTTTTTAAGGGACAGATGAGCCCTAGATACATTGACAAATGCCAAATAATTCAATTTGATTACATAGATTAGGTCTAGGTCATCGAAGCTATTTCATACAGAAGGATCTCAAGTACATGCAAATCACAAGTGGATTTCATTATCTCCTCTCCCCCCATTAGAGGCTGATCATTGCAAGTACACATGACAGGGCAAGGAACTTCTTCAGTATCACATTGACTATGGCACAAAGTTCTGGATATACTTGTCTGATTGGACATACAGTACTCTCACTTCATTCATGGCTCACTATGACAGTGCTAAAAAAGCTCTGGAAGGCCCTGACATTTGGATAAAGCTTTGCCAGCCAATGCCAAGTAATAATTGGGGATATGTACTGCCTTTCTCTCTCCCTCCCTACCTCCCTCCTCTCACTTGCACGGGGCAAATCAGAACATTACTCCTTGACTTATAACAGTTCATTTAGTGACCAAAGTTTTAACAGTAGTATAACAGTAACTTATGACCCTTTTCCGTTTGAAACATCCCCATGATCATGTGATCAAAATTTAGATGCTTAGCAACTGGTTCATACTTATGACCACTGCTCTATACCTAGGTCTATCCCCTTTTGTGACCTTCCGACAAGCAAAGTCAATGCAGAAGCCAGATTTACCTAACAACCATGTGATTAATTTAACAACTGCAGTGATTCACTTCACAACTGTGGTAAGGAAGGTCATAACCTGGGACAAAACTCAGGTAATAAATGTCTCACTTAACAGCAGAAATTTGGAGCTCAATTGTGATCATAAGTCAAAGACTGCCTGTATTTATACCAATGTCTCAGGATGCGTATTATGGTAGTAGTAGAGAAGAAGCAAAAATGGAAAGAAATAGGGGGATCTGCATGTACTTGTAACAGCTACACTCAACATGGAAGCAGACCAGGGGCAATAGCTGGAATGGGGGCACTGCAAGGAAAGAGGAGAGAATAGTTCAGTTTCAGATTTTTTAAAGTGTGCCCTTGCTGCTTTGGCTCTGGATCTGTGGGCGAACATATTAGAGGGTAGCTTTTCCTGGTTTAGCAAGTGATAGTTTTAAAACAGGACTTTTGAGGAAAGTACTACCAATACCACTGACAGGCTGGCAACTGCTTGCTCCTCCTCCTCCTTCTTAACATGGAAATATTGATCTCTCAAGCTCCTGGCAGTTAAGGCTTTTTTTTTTTTTAATTATTCTTAAAGACTCTGAATGTGATTATTGAAATTTGGAAAGAGATTGATGATCTACCCAAGGTTTGTTTCAGTTGTGTGTGTGAGAGAGGGGGGAGAGAGAGGGAGAGGGAGAGGGAGAGGGAGAGGGGATTATTCATCTCCTAGGTGATCAACAAACCCGTTCCCCATCCTTCGCCAAATCCAGATGAATATTTAAGGCCAGGTCACATCGCCCAACGGATGCAAAACGTATATAAAAAGGACACAGCAGACGAGCAAATTTTCCATCCATTGTTATCCACTCTCAAAAGTGCCCCAAATTTGCATAAAGAGAACGGAAATGAACGGACGGGGGGAGGACGTATCGCGGATGTAAAACGGATGCTCAACGGAAGCCTAGCAGATGAAAGTGGATGGAAGCAGATGGCACATCCGCAGGGCTTCCGGGGGAGCATAGCAAAGCGGACGCATAGCGGAAAGAGCAGATGCGTAGCGGATGAAGCGGATGCAGAGCGGATGCATAGCTGATGCAGAGTGGATGCAGAGTGGATGCAGAGCGGATGCAGAGCCGATGCCTAGCGGATGCCTAGCGGATGCCTAGCGGATCATTGCGCATGCGGGGAGGATGCATTGCGTCAGCCCCACTGATATAAAAGGAGGCAGCTCGCAAGCAGGTCACCATTCAGAGGAAAGACCTGCTGCCAGACACATCTTCATCAGACACATCTTCATCAGAGACATCTTCATCATGGGGAAGAAGAGGAAGCCTGTGCCATCTTCTGCCAGCCCTGGCAAGAGGGATAGATCCACCATCCCACCCCCTGGTGCTGACTCTGCTGCTGGTGGTGCTGCTGCTTCTGCTGGTGGTGCTGCTCCTGCTGCTGCTGGTGCTTCTCCTGCTGCTGGTGCTGCTTCTCCTGATGCTTCTCCTGCTGCTGCTGTGGTGGACCAGCCCCAAAGCCCTGAAAGTCCTGATGATGAAGGCCCTGCCAGAGGGAGGAAGAGGCAAGGGAAGGAGAAGGGAGAGAGGAAGCAGTACTCCATTGCAGAGGAGCATGAGGAGGAGGTGCTGGAGTGGCTGAGGGAGAACGAGTATATGTGGAGGAAGGGCCACAGGCTCTATCGAGACACCAAGCGAAAGCAGGCGGCTTGGAGACAGAAGGCGGAGAGCCTGGGCAACACTGCTGATGTCTTCCTTGGGTGGTGGAAGCATATGCACACCTGGTACGGGAAGCTGCACCTGAAGAAGTCTGGCAAGGCCGCGGTCAAGCTCACCGACTGGGAGACCTATGTCATGGCAAAGTACAGCTTCCTGGAGGGTGAGGTCCGCCACCGAGGAGCAGCCCCTCTGTCTACCCTCACTCTCAGGCAGCCCACAGAAAGCCAGTCCTCTTCTGGCCAGGAGACAGCGACTGTGTCCGGGCAGGTGTCCACAGAGCAGCCCGTAACAGAGACCCCCCCAACAGCTGCACACCCTATGCCGGAGGACGTGGAGGATTCTCTCACACACATGGAGCAAGAAGAAGCAGCGACCACCAGGGACCAACCCACACCCACCCTCAGCTCCACCTCCACAGAAAGCAGGCAGAGAGGCAGACTGGAGGGACAGAGCCACACTGTCCTCTTGGAGATCAGGGACACCATCAAGAACAGCGCAGATCTCCTCTCTCAGCTGGTACACATTGAGATTCCTTCCTCAAACCGCAAGCCCTTCCTCACCTACATGACCCAGACCCTCATGGACATGCCTGAGCCCCAGTACCAGGTGATGAAGGAGCGGATCACGGTGCTGCTGCACCACCCTCCAGGCCCAGCTGAACCTGCTCCCACCCACTCCAGGTCTGCTCCTCCACCCCAGGCAATGTCACAGCCCTTCCAAGGCTTTCAAAAGCCCCTCTCCTACCAAGGCTACCAGGAGTTCCAGCAGCACAGGCAGCCCTTCCCAGTCCAGGCACAGGTTCATTGCACACCACAGGTGCCACCAATGCCATCGATACCACCGATGCCACAGATGCCACCGATGCCACCGATGCCGACGCCACAGATACCACCGATGTCACAGATGCCACTGATGCTACAGACGTCACAGATGCCACCGACGTCACAGATGGTTCCTCGCATGCCACAGATGCCTCACCTCGCCCAGCTGCACACCAGACATCCCAACTACACTCTTCCTTCTTCCACCCCACAGCCAAGCCTGGCCTCAGAACATCTGTCATCGGTCCTGTGCCTGACATCCTAGGTCCTGGATGAAGGGCCTCCCCACCTCACTGGGCTGAGCCAGCTTTCTGAGAGCTTCCTGAACATACCATCTCCTGTTGTCCTCTCGGGGCCAGGCACCCCAATGGCGCCTCAGACCAGCACTCCAGCCACTGCCACCTCCACTGTCCCTGTCCCCTTTACACCTGAGACCATGAACATGCCTCAGAGTGACTGAGAACATTGCCAGAGACTGAGTTGTTACCTGTTGACTTTATCTTTGCTTGGGACACTTTTCTTGGTTCCTTTTGCTTTTTAAATAAAGTCCTACACTTTACAGTTATTAATAAAGGGTTTTTTTGCTTCACACACTTGGTCATTTCTTTTACTTAATAAAGTCTTGGTGGAAACTTTTAGAAAACGGTTAAGCCTTTGCATGCTTATGGGATGGGCAGGGATACCTGTGGGATGGTAATAGCAGTGGCTATTACCCATCTGTAGCTGTAAACACAACTCTTTATTAAATGCCCTGTTCATTATAAGGCCACTCAACATACATGGCACAATCTCCTCAGTGTGATGAGACAGGCTGAAGGAAGCATCCATTAAGCATCTACCATCCTGTCTTGCCACTCCACTGCTCCAGCTGGGGAGTTGCACCAGTGTTTCAGGAGGTTGCGCTGCTTCTTCCCTTCACGTGAAGCTCTGTTGGGGCCTTGTACATCCACAGTGTCTATCAGGTTTCACCCTTGCCTCCATTCACCAGGCTCCATGTCCCCATTCCCTTGTTGACAGTCCACAAGTGCAGGATGTGCAGGATGTGCAGGATGCAGCAAGCTTCCACAATGCTCCTCATGGTTTGTGGATGATGCAGCATGGTGGTGAGAAGTACCTGGACCTGTTGGCCAGGATGACAAAGGCATTCTCCACCACCTGTCTTGCCCTGGACAGCCTGTAGTTGAAGATCCTTTCTTCATGGGTGAGGAGTCTGGAAGTGTAGGGCTTCATGAGGTAGGTTCTGAGGGAGAAGGCGTCATCCCCCACGATGAAGTAGGGCACATCTTGTGTGTCATTGGACAGGATGTTTGGATCTGGGAAGCCCATGATGAGGTTGCGTTCCAGCCCCTTCTTGAGGTCACTGGCATTGTATACCTGGTCATCTGAAGATGAGCCGTTGCCTGAAGCATCGATGTACATGAACTTGTAGTCCGCATCGATCATGGCGAAGAGTATGATGCTGAAGAAGCCCTTGTAGTTGAAATAAGTGGACCCTGACTTGACTGGAGCTTTGCAGGCCATGTGCTTCCCATCTATGGCTACAATGGTGTGGGGGAAGTTCCACCTCTGATACCATTGTTCTGCAAGTTTCCTCCAGCCTTGTTCAGTGGAGGGATACTGGAGGAGCTCCTCCACATATTCTTCGATGATGGCCTGCAACACTTCTCTGACCACAATGCTGATGGTGTTGTGTGGCACCCTCCAGGCGTACTGCATGTTTCTGTACGTGGTCCCGGAGGCCAGGTGGCACAAAGTCAGTGCCACCTTCAGCCCAGGGTCCAGGATGGGATGGAAGTTGGTGCTCTGTTTGGTCAAACTGGGTCTCAGACACTCCACAATTTCATCAAACATGGCTGGTGGCATCCTCATGAAGTTCTGGAATGCACGAGAGTCTTCGTTCTTCAGCTCCACCATCAGCTTGTCATAGAGTCCAAACTCCGCTCTTCTCCCGATCCATCGTCAGACCCAGACACTTCTTGGCCACCTCCTTTTCTTCCCATAGAAAAGGTGAAAGAGCCTGAAGAGGGCTTGGTTCTGGTGTTGAATGATGGCGGCTACCAAAAGGAGTGTGCGATGATCCATGGTGGAGAAGAATTGATGCTGTGGAAGAGCAAGAGCAAGGCTGAAGAGGTCTGCACACCAGGGCTGATGGACTGAAAGTGAGATCCAGGTGATTTCCTCCCCCTTTTTATCGGAAATGTCGGTTTTCCGCTAGGTGTCCTTCCACATACTCCAGGCATCCTAAATATCCAAGATACGTCCCCTATATGAACATTTTGTCCGTTTTAATGCTTTATATCCGAGCTGCATCCGCTTTCATCCTTTCTACATCCATGCTACTAACGCTGTGTGTCTGTTCCACGTCCGTTTCGCTTCCTCCCTGTGTCCGTTTTCTGCTGGAGCGGATTTGAGTTGCGCGGATGCGCAGCGGATGACAACAGACGTATAACGGATGTTCCCCGTAAGCGTAGCGGATGTAGAATGGACGCGTTGGATACTTCATCCACTCAAAAAGTTTTGTGCAGCTCAAAACTTTTTGAGCGGATGAAATCACAGTAGACAGATGCTGGACGGATAGAGAGTATGAAAAACGTATGTAGTGAGTACACAACGGATGCATCGCGTTTTCCAATGGATGGCAAGCTTTTTTTAACATTTTACATCCTCTTTGCATCCGTTGGTGCAGTGTGACAGGGGCTTTAGTAAGTAGGGCATAAGAAGATAATGGTATGATGTGCAAGATTTTATCCACTATCCAACCATGCCCCACCATACCATTCAAGGAACAATTGGTGGTTATTTTTCTTGTATGCTAGGGACTGAGTAGGAGAGGAAAGAAAATTAGGGCATTCACCAATGTCCTAAATCTCCTCTTATTACATGTGTAAGGACAATGCCATCCCTGGCCTCCTTATTGTGTATCTAAAGATCGGCCACGGGAGCAGTGCAAATTAGGTTTACCTACTTTTCTGCTGCCTCAAGGATGGGAGGAATGCATGTTAACATGTAAATGGGGAAGTGCCCAAAGTATGAAAAGCAGTGAACAAAAGAAAATAAAGGCCAGATATAATAAAAAAAGCAAAGGAAAACTAACTAAAGCTTCTTTATATCAATACTATTCACTATATTTCTCCCTAATTTCTAGTCTTATAAAAATTTCCTTGCTTCCACTTTGTCTGCACTGATTCATTTATTGCCTTTTCTCTTTTAACACATTATCTTTTGTTATCTGATGATCCCATCAACTCAATCCAACCATGATTTTCTTGGTTTTTCCCTGAATCTTTCCCACTTTTTTGTCATACAAATGTTTTGCAATTTAATTCTAATTTTCTATGTAACCAAAGTGCCTGAGAACACTTCTTTTGTAACAGTTACTCACTTTAGTATTAGTTACACATTCATTCATTAACCATTCATTCTTGACTCGATATCATCATTTACTACATAAGCACACTTTAAGTATCTCAGTTCAACTGTATTTCTGAACTCTAGTGGGCAGAAACACTTTCTTATATAGAACCATTTTCTAACCAATAAAGATATGCATTGAGATCCATTTCTGCACAATCTCTTCTTAATTATCTCATCATGTAGAGATATTTCTTCATTTTTCCAGTGCTGAGCAAATACAATCCTTGCTGCTGTTCATGATGTAATATTAAATATACACTTTGTTTATCATTTTTTTTTATATTAAATCTAATTTTAAAAGTTCAGGTTTAAGATCTATATGTTTTCCTAACATCTTTTCTAACCATATGTGTATTTTTGCCCTTTTTTTTTTTTTTGCTTTAACACAAGTCCACCACAGATGGTAATATGTGCGAGATTTTTGGTTACATTTCCAACAGTTTAGCATCCTTACTTCTCGCAATTTACACGAAGAAGCTTAGAATAATTCGGTATTCTCCTGGAATATAGCTATAAACTGTATTCTAACCTATTCTGGGTCATATGTGAAGATTTTTCCTTTAAATGCAACAAAATTTTCAAAAACCTCAAATGCAAAAGACTATCATATCTATCATATCTAATATGTATGTATGTATGAATGTATGTATGTATGTATGTATGTATGTATGTATGTATGTATCTATCTATCTATCTATCTATCTATCTATCTATCTATCTATCTATCTA
>BLBF01000010.1:42684946-42701236 GCA_015471245.1 Laticauda colubrina | reverse complement strand
CTATCTATCTATCTATCTATCTATCTATCTATCTATCTATCTATCTAATCCATCAATCTCTATTTATTTTCCTATTTCTTAACTACCCATCTCTCTTAGAGAGGGGCTTTTTAGATCTTACACTCAGGAAGGATCAAGAATAGGATACTATAGGTCTTTCTTTTTTTACTCCAGTCTTAGTTCATACTGGGAGATGTGTTTTCAAATTGTCTGTGGGATTAGCATCTGTGTATGTGAATTTCTGATTATAATATGTTCTCTCTTGCTTGGAATGTAAAATAACACTCCATTCTGGAAAACAAAGCAAATATCTATAGGAATAAAATAAATTGAAGCTTAATAAAATCTTTCTCATAGATAAACACACCATCTCCATCAAACTGATTACATCATTTTTTATTAAAACAGAAATACACATAGTCATAGGAGTTAATTTTAAAAATTAGTTGACTTGAATAGATTCATCTAAATTAATAGTTTAAAGCATGAGTTGTTTATAGCTTACTGTAAAAAAATTAGGTTATTTCATTTAAAAAAAATAAAACTTGTTAATTCTTTAATGATATAATTCACAGCATTCTGTTACAGAGCTATATGTATTGAAATTCTTTTGTTGTTCAAAGAAAACACATGTATAAAAATCAGAATGCAGTACAGCATGTTAAAAAGATGAAAGGATTAGAGATGAGTGTCTGCTATAGGTATTCTTCTAAGTTCAACAATTTGGGAATTAGCTATTGTACTTCCATCCAGGCTGCCATGACATGACTCAGTGTCACTGATGTTGAGGCCAGCACCTTAAACAGAAAAAGGAAAGCAGAATATTTGCGAGATTTGAAAATGAGACCATTGCTTCCATAGAATGCATTTATATGATGATGATGATGATGATGATGATGATGATGATGATGATGATAATGATGATGATATCAGCTTTCCTATTCTTTGTGGTTTAATCATTCTGGCTAGATTAGTGACATATTATTCAAAATTCAGTCATTTCAAAATTATGCAGCCAGCTTATAAAAGCTAAACTCTTGTTAAAATTAATACAGCAGATTCCTCCAATTTAAAACATCGTAGGCCATAATAAATTGTTTCTAGTTCACATCTGAATCCTTGTTCTTTCTTAACTATCATTTACCTTACTGAATTTTTCATTCATAAATCACAGTTACAAATATCACATAAAATGCTGAACCAACATTACATCATTACATTACATCATGGTACATAAGTGCACCATCATGCCTTCTGTCCCTGTCCTATTGTCTCCATTTAATTGTACCTATTTTCTGTATTCTTACTCATGTTTATACTTATACCTATTATTTTTGACAAGTAAAATAAATAAATAAGATGGCTAGGGTTGTCAGTGTAATGCCTCCATATTTTCTCCACAGAGGTACAGTTCTTCTGGTATAGCTTTTTAGGATGACGGAATAGGCATTTTAGCATAGTCTGAATTCTTCATGAACAAAAAAAGGTGGAAAACTCCCCCTCACACACTCATTATCTTGTCTTCTTGTGGCACCAACTGATTGCTTTTCCTGAGTGAACATACTGTGCTTTTGGTCTTAGGACAAGCAAATAAAACAAAATAAAACTGCCCAACCCCTACTTAGACATTTCGAGACTTGCAAATCCTATTTAAGCAGAAGTGCAGAAGTGCATGCAAGCATAATTTAACATGGTAATGTCAAAAGAGATTAATTCCAGACATTACTTGCCAGTAAAACCAGATACAAATGAGCAAAGGCTGCAAAGATTCAATGGACTGGGCAAAATTATTTCTGCTGCAAATGCATAGGTTTCAAAGAAGCTATACCAGCAATAAACCTGGCTCACTGTATTTGGAATATGCTATGTTTGCAGGAAACCAAATGCTACCCTTTTTTACCTAGCAATTAATAAAACACATAAGACAGAAAATGTGATACATTAAATTGCTTTGCTATACATGAACAAGGATTATTTGTTTTTAATTTTTAGACACAGCAGATGACAGGATCAAATTACAATAGTCTCCATCCCATCAAATGACTGTTAAATATGCTTTACAAGATGGGTTCCTACAGCTATCATTAGGCAAGCAGTGTTCCTTTTTTCAATCCTTTCCTTCTTCACAGTTGTTTAATGAGAAGATAAAAAAGAATTGATGATTGAAGGCCCAGGAAGATTAAAATGGAAGATGATAATGAAATCTGTCAGTGAGGGGTTTTGATCAGAATAGGTTCCAAACAGTAGTCTGAGGGTAGAGAATAAAAGTCCTGAAGCAGTGAATTCACTTCTAACTTCTAAAACCAAGTATCATTGTACACAAATCTTTCCTAGAACACAGGTCCCCTCTGTTCCTTGACTCATTTTTACCATTAAAGAAACAATAGGCAAAGCCAAATGGATTGACCTGCCATTTCCCATTTTATATGTGTGCTTTTGTTGTGTTGCTGATTGTTTAAACAAATAACCTATAAATTTTATTGTTTTGTTAAAATCCAAATTATAACTTGACTATATTTTTTTCATGCCATGAATGTATTCTTAAGGATTTGATAATCTTTTGATATAAAACTAAAGTCCTCTATGGAAGAATCTTTTATCTAGAAATGTTTACCACAAGATAGTTAAGAGTTCTTAGGGGCAGCATGTTCTCAAATTAAAGCAATGGGCTCTGTAAGATGGTGTAATGACTCTACCACTGGGACTTTGATTTTTGAGAAAACATTGCCTGTACTTTTTCAGCATGAATGCTAAAGTTGGTCTCTCATGCTCTCTTGTGAAGAACTACTCTGTCAAATGAGCCCAACTTGCAGTCAAAAAAGAAAACTCTGAGATATATGTTTAACACTGCTTTCCAGTCTAACCAGAAATTATAAATCTGAAATATGTTTACAATCTTCTGGGCTTGCAAAATCAGTGTGCTGGTATCTACTACAGCAGAGGGTAAATGAATATTGAATATCCTCTCGCCTTTTTATATGTTTAGAAACCTACATTATATTATTGGTAGTTTCTCACCTGTTTCATGTTTACACAGACCCAACAAGATTTTTTATGGGAAACATAAACAATTAACTGTTATTTTCTATTTCAGTAACTTTAGCAGAACTGAGAGTTTCTCCTTTCATTTAGTATTTTTTTAAACAGCAACTAATTTTATTTATTTATTTATTTTTGCCTAACAAGGGAATGAAACACTATAGTTCAGCTGTGAAAGTTTCATGAATAAACAAGGGCCTATCTTAGAGTAAAGAACACCAATGAAACCAAATGCAGATTATGGCTCAAAGGTCTCCCAGCTGCCTGTTTGCCTAAGAAACTCACAGTACCTGTAAAGCAAGTTTAAGATGAATTTAGGTAGCCAATCTAGTCTTTCTGCCTATGTGACACAAAGCACTTAGAAAGATTTCTTCAGGGCACTCATAGTCTGACCCTAGTTTAATTAGCACTTTTTAAAAAGTTACATAACTTGGCACTTATCCTCTTTGCATAGCAAACACATACACATATATATTTGTGTCAGTTTATGTCTTTCTAAGCAGTGTTACAATCATATCATTTGTTGCCTTGTCTCACTGTGCAACCATGCCTGTTCCAAACAAATAAGTCTGAGAATATGTTATTCTACTGAGTGACCCATGCAAAACATAGTCAGGCTTGGCTTGTATTCTGCTATGTGTAACCAGGATGTATATAAACTAGAAATACAAGTGCTCTTTTGAAGTCAGTAGTTATATTCATATTTGTAAGCTTGAAAACCTGTCCCTTCAAATTAATACAGCTGTGAGGCTGGCAAAGGATGAAGCTTCCAAAAGTATTAGTGGTCTTATGTTTGACTGTGAATCAAAGTGCAAGACATCTGATGAGTGGAATGCTGGCTTGCCACTCTTCTAAGATCTTGCCACTCTAAGAGATCTGTAGAAATCCATACATTTCATTTTCTGCATGTCCAAGAAATCTCAACAGTGTCTTCTTTGACATACTTCGACACACTGCGACTGGATTTTCTCGATCTTTTACTTAGAATTAATCTTAATCTGGTTCTTGGATGATAGCTAATCTTCAAATAACTATGAGGGAGCGTATCTCAGCAAGATGGCATAATTGCACAGTACATGATCCTATTTCTGATTCCTCTGCAGTTGCTTCCATATAAATGTGAAATTAGATCCATTTCTATATCTGAAATAGTAGCTTGGGGTTTATATAAGAATAATATTTACTTTTTCATCCTAAATTTTAAACACAATAAGAAAACACATTCCTGATATAGGCTAAATGTATTTTCATTCAATTGCCTTTTTGTTCTTTAAATAAAATGCATATTAAGTTCAGCACAAGGCAGACTTTTTACTTTGATGTGAACAGTTAATCAGAATACAGTTGCAAAAAAAATCACATCTGATTATTTAGAAAGGAGGATATATTGTACTTACCAGTTTTTAAAGCAAATATTAAATCATCAAACTCTTGTGATTCTTCATCTGCCATCAAAGAACTGTTCCTAAATCCTCCAGCTGCTATGTAGGCATTGCCATTCTGTGGGCTTTGCTTAAAGACATACCTGGCCTCAGTGCCTGTTCTTGGAGATGTCCTCTCCCAGTCCGCTGGCATCTTTAGAAAAAGCATTAAGAAGTGCATAGTTTTTTATATAACGTGCCACAAAAATCACTCTGCACTGTATTCCTAATGATGTTATTGGTTCTCTAGACTAGAAGATCCCTCAAACAGCAAATGATACCATCATCATTATTGACTTATTTTGGCAACTAAGGAAAATATTGTCTTGATTTAGATGCCCTAGGCTAACTCCAAATATCCTGGCCCTAGCAATGTTCATGCAGTCAAAATAATTAGAGCAACAGGTTTTTCCTTATGCATTATGGCATTTCCCAATGCCAAAATAGCAGGGTCGGACAAAAGATTTTGCCACCTGATGTGAAGTAGCAAAGTGGTCAAATTATGCTGGATCCTAAGTTATACAATTCAACAAAGCTCTCTCCTTTCCCAGTAAAAATCAGTTCAGTATTGAGAAATAAGAGTTCTGGACTTTTAATGACACTTTACCTCATGACTAGTCAGGTCCACAAATTAAGTGGGACTAAGGTTTGATATTGCCAAAAATACCACTATCAAAGGAAGGCTGTTTCTTTAAGTCTAGCCACCAATTCCTTTAAGGATCCACAGACTGTTCTTGATAAAATAATAATGTAGTAGATTTACAAGATGAAAGTTACTTTCTTTGTGAAATAACAATTGGTAGATCTACAAACACAGAAAATATGGAATACATAACTGATATCAAACTGGTCTTGGATTTATGTGTATCTTATTGTGGATTCTGTAACTCCACAACAGATGTTCAATGAAAAGGAGTCAAAGCTGTCAGCATTACAGTAGCAGCAACTACAAGGTTACTTTATAATCTGAGACCGAGACCCTCTGGACTTGTGAACACTGATTCTATTTCAGCCAACACTGATTGCCTGCTGAGGTGAAAGTCAAAGAGCCTCCTGCATCTCTGAACACCTCAGGGATGGTAATTAGTGTGGAGCAAGAAGTAGCACCTTTTCTATGAAGTAGCACCTTTTCTTGTGCTGGTTATTGTCTAAGGAAGCCTTGTGTCATCACCTCTTTAATGGCTTTTCAGAATGGGTAAGTCTTGCTTTCTGCTATAATGACTACTTATTTCAGAAGGAATGGTTAGTAATAGAATTATTTTTAAATAATTGTATCTACTCCCCAAGAGTAGATACTCTTCAACACAGCTGCTGAATGCTAAGGATATTTTTCTTTCTTATCGGTGATCTGCTGATTTTGCTGCCTAAGTTGGCTTTCTGATAGTGTTGCTCCCTGGATTTGAACGGAAGCACTGAAGAATGACCCAAAGATGACTTCTGGATAGCCATGGACCCATTTGGAAAGGGAATCTTAAAGTTTCAAAGATCAAAGAGATATCGAATGCACAGAAGTAAATTGACTTGATTCCATACAACTCTCTGAACTTCTAGTCTACATTTCTTTACAATAGCAGAAGCCTGACATGGAGAAATGACAAAGCAATATTTCTTAGGAGGACTGGGAAAGACTGGGGAATGGATTTATTACTCTCAATTGCAAACCACTTTTATCTGGACTTTGTTGGGAAGATTGTAGTTGGGATGATTGTAGAAACTGAATGTAGTATATTTAACGAGACAGAAACTGATAACAAATGATAACAAAGATGAATGTGGATATATGATCTAGGATAAGTTACTCTTAACTCTTGGAATGATTTGGGATAGTTAAGAAACCACAGTAAATTTTCTATGAGTTGATTAAAATAACAGTTTGTTAACAGAAGGTTTTGAAAATCTAATCTTATCCTTTTCATTACTATTGTTCTTCCTGTTAATATTTTGTCATTAATATAGCATATGGATGACAGGCCAATAGTTTGCAAATTATTAATTTTTTTAAAATGGAGGGGTTGGGTTTACAAGGAGTGGAAACTAATAATGTATCAATGTATTAATCAGTATTCAACTGGGAGAGGGGAAATATGTAAAGATGTTTTTTTTAATGCACTTTTTAAATATCTTGTATGCTTTTTTTGCTTTTTGTTATTTTAAATTTCTTAGAATTTGGTATTTTAACTTCCTTTTTAATAACACAAAAATTGCTAAAATATTTTTAAATAATTTTGTGTAGCTTTATTCTCTTTATTCTTTATTCTCTTTATTCTCTTTATTCTTTTATTTATTATTATTTCAGTGGAGCATTTGGGAAATTTGTTAGTTAAAATAAAAAGTAAATAAGTTCTGTTGTTATTTAAGAAAAAGGAGCTTGTTTGAGGAAAATCAAAGAACATAACATAGCTAGGCAAAACTGGGGTATAAATGTTTGAACAGTCAATAAACACAATTTTTGTCAAACATGACTTATGAATAACATCCATATATTGTACACTGATTTACTGGTATTGTGACAGATCCTGCAACTACAAGTATAGAATAAATTTACAACAACTAGGAATGGGATATGATCACCCCAAATTCAAAGCTTGACTGAACTACAAAGGTCATACAGAAAGAAGCTAAGCAACCTATTTGATTGAAATTCTTGCTGAAAGTAGTAAATAAAGTCCATAAAAATGGTACTCAGCCCTTGCCACATACAAGTAGATATTCTTAATAATAATAAAGGTAGGATAAAAATAAAATAAGTAAATAAATAAATAATCCTAATTCATCCCCCAGTCTCTAGTTGGGCAGAAAAAAATCTTTCATTTAATGCAATGAAAGAACTTCTAAAAGCAAATTCTCTTTCAAAGAGAAGTTATTTTGGGTGGAAGGTTGTATACTTGCACTTTTTTAATTATGAGGTGGCCAAGATGCATGAGAGAATGTTCTGCCTCTCATAATATAATCGTCTTTCTGACTTCCAGGACCTCAGTTATATTCAAGGAAGGTTGTCATGATGGAAGTCCTTTAATTTTTTTTATAGTGAGGCAACTGTCATTGAATTGTGAACTGTCATTTTATAGTGAGGCAACTGTCAGGAACAGCCACTCCATTAAAAATGTTGAATAAGTTTTCTTTTTTGAAGATAGTTAAAGAAATTTCCCATTCCAAGCTACTTTGCCACAAATTTAGTGGAGAATTTTTGAAAGCCTATTTGTGCCCAGCTGCAAAAAAAGATTCCAGTTACTGGCATCTTGGAGTCTGAATCAATTAGCTCCAGTAACATAAATGTTAGTTAAGACAATAAGCATAATGTGCTATGGAAATATAGCAATGTGCAAATGCTGTATGTATATTATTTTATAGAAAACATAAGAATATTCTCTAAGATCCAGCTTTCCACCATCAAGAGCATATTCTCTCACTTTTGCCTAACGCAAAGTGAGATCCCTTTCTATACTTTTAAATTTTTTAATCTGGCAATTATAATAGGATGTTAATGGATTGAATTTAGAAATGGAATAAAGGTAGCATTTTGAAATAGAGCATATTTGCTGAAAATAATACATGTATGATGCTTCTGACATGTATACTGTACAGCTCTATTTTCTAGATAAAACCAATGACCTGTTTATATGAAGCTTGAAATGGCCTGGAGACAGAAGGCCTGACCTGTGAATTAAGATCAAGCAGAAACTAATTGTTCAGGTTCATATGATAGTCAGCATGAAGTTCGTCCAGAGTAAAGGGATCACTACAGTAGAGCTCCCAAGAGAGACCAACACATTCTTCCAATGAGATATTGGTTGATTTATAAAGGAGAAAGAAAAGCTGCTGCTGTTCCTTGCATTGTCATTTAAACTTCTTTTTTGTGCAGCTGTTATTGTTGGTATTATATGCTGGGATACAAACCACACTGATTACAAAGCGGGGTACTCCACCAAGCAATTGAGCATATAACTACAATCTAAATTTTGGGATAAGAACTACTGGATCCAAGAGACTTCTTAGAAATACTAATATTCAACTATGAACTATTTAGAGATATCTACAAAGTTGCACTGTAAATCTTTTATTATTTACAGTTGTGTTTTACTGTACACTTTATGTTTTGAATGTCCTTTCTGATCAGAAATTGACCTTGCATGTAAAAAGATTCTAGACTACCTTCATCCATAGAAGCTCACTGGATGACTTTGGGCTGGCTACTCTCTCTCTGTCTAATTTATCTCACGGGATTCTGGTTGTGATAAAAAAAACATGTGAGAATGCTTGCTAGATGAGCTCCTGACTGAAATGTAAGATGTAAAACATATCAGTTAATAACATCAATGTGGAAATATACCACCTGAATATGAGGTGTTATATTTGTAAAGATAAAATAATGAAGGTACCTCTTCCATAGCAGCAATAAGATTTTGAGTAGATTTGCTGATCTCTTCTCCTGCCAAGGGCATGCCACTTCCATGAGTGAAAAATGTAGAACCCAAGCTAGTATTTCCATTCATTTCAACTGTATAGCTGGCTTTCACAGGACAGCAGAGTTGGTTGTGTAAAATGAAATATACCACAAAGACATAAAGACCCTAAAAGACAGAAGAGGGAGCAAAGAAAATTCAGGCATCTATGTTTGAAATGCACATATGTTTAATGCAAAACATATTTAAGAAACCTATATATTCCGGATATCAAGATGCAGAACAAGATTTTTTTCCCAGAATGCCAACTAATGACTGTTCATATGATTATAATGGAAATCAAAACACAAGAGAGAAGCTGTCAAAATAAATTATTGCCTTGGAAAATAACCTCCATGAACATAATGAGACAGTTTAGTTTAAGATGATGTGTTTCTTTTTAAATTCACTTATTGTGGAAGCAAAGCAAAAGTAGAACAACAGTTCAGCAGTTCCAATATAACAGCAAGGAAATCAGAAATGGCTGATAGAGAGCCAAGCTTGCAATGATTTATTGTCAGATAATACCTCAAGTATTTTTACTGAGTTTCAAACCATAATTTCAACATCAGAAAAACACTGGTTTGGGTTTAAAGAGCATGTTTCAGCCTTTACATTTATTACCTAGTTTAAAATATTTTAAAATATTTCTGCACCATCTTAACAGTAAACTGTCCATAATTATAGGTTCATAATGATATGAACCTATAATAAGACATACAAGAAAATATAATGCATGCATTTAAAATTTTGCTTGTGTAGTTTATACCCTGCAAGCTTTTTAACATTCAGCAACTGTCATGAAATCGTTTTAACATAATTTTGAGGCTCTAAATTCTAGATCCTTTCATTCAGCTTCTTCCTGATTGTCTTTTTGAGGGAGAAAGCTGTTCAGGAATAATAGAATAATAGAGTTGGAAGGGACCTTGGAAATCTTCTAGTCCAACCCCTTGCTCAAGAAGGAGACCCTATGCCACTTCAGACAAATAGTTGTCCAGTCTCTTTTTTAAAACCTCCATTGCTGAGCACCCGCAACTTCTGCAGGCAAGTTGTTCCACTGATTAATTGCTCTAACTGTCAGGAAATTTCTACTTAGTTCTAGGTTGCTTCTCTCCTTGATTAGTTTCCATCCATTGCTTTTTGTCCTTCCTTCAAGTGCTTTGGAAAATAGCTAGATTCCCTCTTCTTTATGGCAGCCCCTTCGATATTGGAAACCGCTATCCAATCACCCCAGTCCTTCTTTCTGTTAAATTAGAGTGGTGGATAGGTCCCTTCCCAGCAGCAGCTTCTTTGCATGACTCTCTCACATAGGCAATACACCTTTACCAAGACCGATCCACCTTCAATACTTTGAACATAGAAAAAGCACATCTGGGTCTTGAATTCATACACACCCTGTTTATTTCCTCAGATATAATCCCTTACAGCTAGTCCTAAATTTTACAGTACTACATGAACTGTTCCCATAGAGGAGAAAGTTAACATCATCATTCAAGCTTTTTACAAAAAGCAGAAAAAAAAAGTTAAAAATTAATTAGCAATTATTTTGCCTTCTTGAATATTTTGGCAGTATTTTGCATTTATTTATTAAATGTATTTTGTGGTTTTAAATGCTACAGTTAGGATACCATGCTGTTATTCTTATAATTACCAGTAGTAGCATTATGGATGAAAAACACTATGCATATTATGCTTCCAACTGTAAAGATGGATTAACAGTATGGGAGATAGAAAAAAGAATAACCTTAACAATCTGCATAGAAACTGTCAGAATTTAATCCAAACTTGTAAATCACAATAATTTCTGATATAGTAACCCATACCACAACTAGGTCTGTGCAGTTTTTCAAGCCATTTTGTTTCTGAAACTGTTCTAAAAAATTCCATCACCATGGGCTATCTACTGCAGAATGACATCTTCAAAAATTATGAACTACTTGTATTTACTGTACAGAGAAAATATATCTAATTTATGCATCTACCCTCAATACTTCTGAATAAAATATTTTATTATACAGTACTTTTGTGGCTATTTCTAGAACTTTCCCAAGATTAGAAACATTAGAAACATACTCCCAATGAGAAACATTGCAAAAGGCAAAAATAATCACAGTCTATTTGTTTTATTATTGGATTAAGTGCCCCCAAGTGTAACTTCTTTTCCAAAGCATTATATAATCTCTTTAATTAATATAACTAATAATATATGCTAATATATTTTCAGCCAGTACTGGGAAATAATCCTCCAGAGGATGATCAAGGACACAGGTAGAATCTGAAACATGTCTGAGCTTTGCATATAGTTCCTTTCCAGTTTCTTGGACTAGATGACGTTTGTGACTGCCACTCAATGGAACAGAAACGCGAATCCCCACCCCACTGGATTATTTCCCATACAACAAATTGGAATTTGTCTTCATTCTTACTTAATGCAAAGAAACACTCACCCCCCACTTTTCTCCATATATCAGATAAACATGTAGAAAAATCTACCAATCATTTTAATTGAATTTTAAATTCATGTTCCTTATTTATTATTTTAATGCTTTATAGTGCATTATAATTGAATATCTGCAACCTGCCTCCAAAAAGATGAGTGTCAAAAAAGTTTAAACAAACAAACAAACAAATACAAAAACAAACAAATGCTCTGCTAGATGTCTATATTTGGCTGGCATGCAGAAAATAAAACATAGATTTATTTATTTATTTATTTTTATTTGATTTGTCAATCACTTACAAGATAATAGGTATAAGTATATACATAGTTATGAATACATGAAATGGGTACATAAAAGAAAAATAAAAGAAGCAATAGGACAGGGAAGGTAGGCATGTTGGTACACTTATACACGCCCCCTACAGACCTCTTAGGAAAGGGGTGAGGTCAAGAGTAGACAGTCTAAGGTTAAAGTTTTTGGGTTTTGGGGAAGAAACCACAGAGTCAGGTTGAGTATTCCAGACATTGACCACTCTGTTGCTGAAGTCGTATTTCCTGCAATCAAGTTTGGTGCAGTTAACCTTCAGTTTGTATCTATTGTGTGCTCTTGTGTTGTTATGGTTGAAGCTGAAGTATTCATTGACAGGTAAGTCATTGCAGTGTATGATTTTATATACCATATTAGATCAGACCGAAGACGGCATAATTCAAGGTTTCTAGGTCTAGAATTTCAACTCTGGTGGCATAAGGTATTCTACAATGAGTAGAGGAGTGGAGAATTCTTGTGAAATATTTCTGGACTTTCTCAACTGTGCTAATATCAGATACGTAATGTGGGTTCCAGACTGATGAGCTGTATTCGAGTATTGGTCTAGCAAATGTGTCGTATGCTCCAGTTAGTTGTGTGATATTACCAGAGAAAAAGCTATGTGGGATTAGGTTAAGAACTCTTAATGCTTTTTTGGCTATGTAGATACAGTGGGCTCTAGCACTTAGATCATTAGAGATGAGTATTTCAAGGTCCTTTACAGAGCTTGGATCATCAACAAGATCTTGACTATTCAGCTTGTATTTTATTTTCTGACTTTTTTGCCAATATGTAAGACAGCATTTACTTGTTGAGATTTGAAGTTGCCATTTGTTTGACCATTCTGATACATAATCAAGAGCTTTTTGAAGGGGAGCAGTATTGTCTGGTTGAATAGCTTTTGAATAGCAGGTTGAATAGCTTTACATCACCAGCGAAGAGAATGCACTTGCTCTTAATATGATCACAGAGGTCATTTATGGAGAGTATGAAGAGAATTGCTCCTAGAACACTGCCTATATCAAATTCTATACCTGTCAATAGAACACTATTGACAGGTATAGAATTTGATAGGACATTCCCAATTTTGACCAGTTGTTGTCTGTTTGTCAGGAATGCTTCTATCCAGTTATGCAGTTGTCCAGAGATACCATAAGATTTTAGTTTTAGGAGTAGTTTATCATGTATCACTGAATCAAAGGCTTTACAGAAGTCTATGTAGATTTCATCTATTGTTTTGCCCTGATCGAGCTGTGTAGTCCATATGTTTTTGCAGTATAAGAGTTGCACATTACATGATAGTTTTTTTCTGAAACCAAATTGTTTATTGGAGAATAGGTTGTTTGCCTCTAAGTGGAGGATAATGGATTGGTTAATAATTGATTCCATGACTTTACAGGTGACGCAGCATAAGGAGATTGGTCTGTAATTTTCAACTAGGCTGGGGTCTCCCTTTTTGAAGATGGGGATGACCGTGACTTGTGACCATAGGTTAGGCAAGGAACTGGTCCTGAAAGATTTTTCAAATATTATGCTTAGAGGTTCAGCTCTGGCAGTGGATAGCTTTTTTAAGAAGCAGGCTCATATTCCGTCTGGTCCAATAGATAGAGATGATTTTAGATTGCGTAGTGTTTTTTTAACATTGTCTTCTGTAAATCGATATGTATTAGATCATTGTAGCTGTCTGTAGTTCAGCTAGGAAATACTTGGCATGATCCATTGCTGTTTACAAATACTGAGCCAAGGAATGTGTTAAAGATGTTGGCTTTAATGGTGTTGTCGTTGCAGTCTTTACCATTAGGTCCTTTCAGAGGTGGAATGTACCTTGAATCTTTTAGTTTGTTGTTTACAAAATTGTAAGAAGCGCAGGTGGAATTGGTGCATAGAAGATTTTCCTCTTGTTTTATGTGATAATTGGTGCATTCAGTCTTTATCTGATGGCATAAATTTTTGCATCGGCTTTTGAAATTGGCAACGTGACCAGATTTGTTTTTCCTCCAGAGTGATCTCTTTTTGGATGGAAGTTTCCTTATTGTTATGGGTAATCTGTTTTGTTTTGTTTTTTTGCTTTGGGAGTTGTTGTTGGTACATATAGTTTGATGACTCTTTTGACTTCAAGTAAAAATATGTTGTCATGGTCTTCAACAGTATTGCATCCAGTGAATAGAGATTGCCAATCAAGGGATGAGAGATCATTGTCTGTAAGATCATAGTTGCCTTTTCTGAAGTTATAACTGGGGATTACGTCATTGTGATGATTTTTGTGTGGGCGTATGTTGAGACAAAAGTCAATCATATTGTGGTCACTGCTGGAAAAGGGTTCTTTAGTTTGTGTTCCGTAAATTAAATTCAAACTATTGCAGAAGATGAGATTGAGGATAGTTCACAGATGATGGACTCAGGAAGATCAAGCTCCGGGGTAACTTGGATGTTTTTTAGATGTAAGGATTTTTTATAGAAGATAGCAACACCACCTCCTCTATGAATTTCACGATCTGATTGATAAACATGATAGTCTCTTACTGTGGTCATGGAGTCAGGGAGAGATGCGTTGAGCCATGTTTCACAGACAAACATGATGTCAAATTTAGCTATATTTAGTAAGAGGAGAAATTCAGGTATTTTATTCACAAGGCTTCTTGCATTGAGTAGCTTGCATTTAAGGCCAGTTGTGGTTGGAATTGAGGTAGTTAGGGGCGTCCGTGTTTCCTTGTGTTTCCTAAAGGAGAAATCTTCTTTAGGAGAAGGGGCCCAACCCAAGAAGCACTTGCAAGTATTTCAGATAGGTGATGCTTCTGGATTGGGAGAGGCTTTCAGTCAGCATGTCTGTTGGCTCCAAACCTGAAATATATTGCTTTTGTGGGCAAACTAGGTCATAGGTTTGAGGTTCATTTCTTGATCTCGGAACAACTCATGCCAAAGTAATTGAAATAAAGAAATGGATTGGGAAATCATTAAAAGCTTAATGGGCTTTTAAACATAGGGCAGGTTAAACATGTTATTAGCTTGCATGCATATGAGTGTGTGTGCGTACACACACGCACACACACACCATTCTGGGATCCACTTGTAAGGGAAGTTCTCCATCTAATATTTAGTCATCCCTTTTAACTTCTGGGCCTGCATGCAAAATAGGCCCCAGTGACTCTTTGCATTTAGCCTGCAAGACATTGTAAAAGGGTTTGATTGAACAAATTCTCATACTCATGAATCCTGGTAAAATAGGGTGGGACTTGTGTGCACTTGCACATCTCCTCTCTGGCTTACATTTTACTCACATGGCTAGCAAACAACTCCTTGGATGTGTGAGTCAAGGTGATATTCCAAAAGAAAATTATACTAAGAAAAGGGGCATACTAAGGAGAAACAAATAAGAGGTAGGAGGGAAGCAGATTAGATATCAGCAGTTCCATCCGCTAGATGGATTGAGAATGAAGGAAATCATGCATGCATTTGTCCTTGATTATCTGCCAAGTTAATATTACTTTTATTTATATATTCATGACATGCATTTTAGGTTTCATTTCATTATTCCTAATACTAGTTAATAATTTGCAGTTTTTATTTGCCATGTTTAGCTAACATTAATGTTAAGACTGATCCCTATTGGAATAGAGTAGTTTATCTTCCAAGAAATGTAAGACAGGGTTTTTGTATAATATTTAAATAAATAATAAATTTCAACATTAATTATTTGTTTAAATATTAATATTTATTCAATATGTTATTAATTTATATGTAACTGTATTTTACACTGAATGAAAGATATCTTCATGACATGACAGATACTTAAAATAAATAGTAATTGCAGCACTTTATACAGATTTCTGGTCTGGAAAAGCCCAAAGGTAGATGATTTTATATTAAAGGACTTAGAAGCACAGAGGCAAGAGAAAGATAAAAGTTTCCAAGCAAATGAATAAAAAATTGCATGTATATTTTGATCAGGGTAAGATGTACAAGGATGGGTGATGGTGTGGTTTGCCAAGATGTTTACATCAGCATGAATCAAAAGAATGCACTGGATGTTAATGAAAAATAATGAGTGAACTGATAGGATCTGAGGATGCATTCAGAATAGCCATAAGCAATAATGTGTTGTTAATATAATCATGCCAGTGTTTCAAAAGTGGCTCAAAATTTACACAGAATTAAAGAAAATTCTGGACTTCTTTAAAATCTTGACAAACAATATCGATTGCATAAGGAGAGAGATGCAATAAAGACTCCTCTACATTTTGTGAATTTTGTGTATGGTAACTATGACAAGATTATTGTATAAAAATAATTGGAAAAGCAACGAAACACCTAAATGGAAGATTGAATTGTAAAATTAATTAAATTTTCAGAAATGGTAACATTTATCAGTTTGGTCAGAGAAAAGAAAAAATATATACTTTTCTGAAAGATTACAAATTTTATATGGAATTTTTGATAAAAGAAGAAAAAATGAATTGATAGTTTGGAAATAAAAAGAAAGGTTCAGAGAAACGTTTAAGACAATAGTCAACATATATATATTTTCTATGTCTTGATCCTTTCTTTCTCTATTGTCTCTATATTCTCTCTATCCTCTCTCTCTCTCTCATCTATCTATCTATCTATCTATCTATCTATCTATCTATCTATCTATCTATCTAT
>BLBF01000010.1:42661334-42676089 GCA_015471245.1 Laticauda colubrina | reverse complement strand
TTTCATAACCACACCCACAATAGCTATTTTACAGTTAAAGCTGCATACATTAACTACGATTCATAGTTATTATTTCACCTAAACCAGTTAGGGTGAACAATGTTATCCCTAACATCCCCATTGCCTTGTTGGAGGTCCACGAGTGTGTTCTGCAACACTGGGTAGCGGGTGCGCATGAGATTGTGCAGGATGCAGCAAGCTTCCACGATGTTCCTCACGGTCTGTGGGCGATGCTGCATGGTGGTGAGAAGTAACTGGAACCTGTTGGCCAGGATGCCAAAGGTGTTCTCCACCACCTGTCTTGCCCTGGACAGCCTGTAGTTGAAGATCCTCTCTTCACGGATGAGGCATCTGGAAGTTTAGAGCTTCATGAGGTAGGTTGTGAGGGAGAAGGTGTCATGCCCCATGATGAAGTAGGGCACATCTTGTGTGTCGTTGGGCAGAGTGTCTGGATAGGGGAAGCCCATGATGAGGTTGCGTTCCAGCCCCTCCTTGAGGTGACTGGGGTTGTATACCTGGGCATCTGAAGCTGACCCGTTGCCTGAAGCATCGATGTACATGACCTTGTAGTCAGCATTGACCATGGTGAAGAGGATGATGCTGAAGAAGCCCTTGTCGTTGTGATAAGTTGACCCTGACTTGGCTGGAGCTTTGCAGGCCACATGCTTCCCATCTATGGCTCCAACGGTGTGGGGGAAGTTCCACTTCTGATACCACTGCTCTGCAACTTTCTTCCAGCCTTCTTCAGTGGTGGGACACTGGAGGAGCTCCTCCAGGTATTCTTCGATGATGGCCTGCACCACTTCTCTGACCACAATGCTGATGGTGTTGTGTGGCACCCTCCAGCCATACTGCATGCTCCTGTAGTTGGTCCCTGAGGCCAGGTGGCGCAGAGTCAGTGCCACCTTGAGCCCAGGTTCCAGGCTGGGCCGGAAGTTGGTGTTTGCCTTGGTCAACCTGGGTGTCAGCCGCTGCACAACTTCATCAAACATGGCTGGAGGCATCCTCATGAAGTTCTGGAATGCATGAGTGTCTTCGTTCCTCAGCTCCACCATCAGCTTGTTGTACAGTCTGTACTCTGCTCTTCTCGCGATCCATCTTCAGACCCAGACACTTCTTGGATGCCTCCTTTTCTTCGCGTAGAAGAGGTGAAAGAGCCTGTAGATGGCTTCGCACTGTTGTAGAACGATGGTGGTTACCAAAAGGAATGTGTGATGATCCATGGTGGAGATGACTGGATGCTGTGGAAGAGCAAGAGCCAGATGAAGGCTGAAGAGGTCTGCACCCCAGGGCTGCTGGACTGAAAGTGAGATCCAGGTGATTTCCTCCCCCTTTTTATAGGAAAGATAGGTTTTCTGCTAGGTGTCCTTTTGCATCCTCTAGACATCCTGCAGACATCCTAAATATCCGAGATACGTCCCCTATACGAATGTTTTTTCCGTTTTAATGCTTTGTGTGTGAGCTGCATCCACTTTCATCCTTTCTACGTCCGTGCTACTTACGCTGCGTATCCGTTCCACGTCCGTTTCGCTTCCTCCCTGTGTCCGTTTTCCACAAGAGCAGATGCAAGTTGCGCGGATGCATAGTGGATGCCTAGCAGATATAGCGGACGCGTAATGGATGACTATGGACGTATAACGGATGTTCCCCGTATGCATAGCGGATGTATAATGGACCCGTTGGATACATTTTCCACTCAAAAAGTTTTGTGCAGCTCAAAACTTTTTGAGCGGATGAAATGTCAGTAGACGAATGCTGGATGGATAGAGAGTATGAAAAACAGACGCAGTGAGTACAGAATGGATGCATCGCGTTAACCAATGGATGGCAAGTGTTTCTCTCCATTTTACATCCTCTTTCCATCCATTGGTGCTTTGTGACAGGGGCTTTATCAAGTGATTTCATATAGCAGTTAGACAAAAGCACTCCACAAATGAAGGGTGCTACTTGTCACCCTTGTCAACACCAATTGGAACTGGACACAGAGAAAAAAGCCACTGCAAAACAGTGACTCCCACTCCCAAACCCAAAGATAGCATAAGAGGACACTATGGTCAATCAAACTGCTGGTAGATCAAGGAGCACTATGATGGACACTTGGTCTCCATCTCAGCTCTTCTAAATCTGTGTCCAATTCTGCCTCCATGCTGAACTGTAGGCTGAAACCTGATGAAACTGCTCAAAATAATTACGTATAAACAAATATTTTTGAATAAAACGCATTTAGAAACATTTAAAAATTTAGATTTAAAACACATATTTCATGTGAAAAGTAGATTCAAAATCCATTTCAGTGTTCCTTCAAATTTAGATCCATATTAAAAAAGATTTCTAGGAATAGAATGAAATTGATTTATAAGGTTTATTTACAGTCTATTCATTCTTAGTTGGTAGTTGAAAGCAAAGCTAAGGAGAGAAGTAAAATAGCTAAATATCACATCAGATTTAGAGTATCATAAATCTTAGCACTATCTCACCTTTCAACCTTTGTAAGTTAGAGAAAATATTTTTCTAAACAGGCATTTCAGGGTTTATAATAATTAAAAATCCAGTTCTGATTTCCCAATAAGCTGATAAAGTTCTCTGGATGGCAAGGATATCAATATTTTATCACTCAACAATAGATAACCAATAAAGACTACTGATTTTCCACCTAATTATTTTTTCTTTTATTTTGAAATGTATTACATTCAAATAATATCCAAGATAGCAATCTATTCAGTGATTATTCAGATGGGAATTAAGCCCAATAAACTCATTAGAACTTAATTTTAAAAAGCCATGTACAACACTTCTATTTATCTATCTATCTATCTATTTATCTATCTATCTATCTATCTATCTATCTATCTATCTATCTATCTATCTATCTATCATCTATCTATCTGTCCATCCATCCACCTACCTACCTCTATTATCTGATCTATATCATATCCTATCTTTAATGACAGATTTGTTTTATTTTTATTGTGCATTTCCTTCAACAAAAAGCAAATACATAAAAAAAATTCTATGTGCAGTAGAGTACATTAGAACAATAAGAGTATTCATATTGTTTATAAAGGTATATAAGAATCAAAGCAAGAACCTGTTTTCCTAGGATAACAGGAAAGGTCTGTATTTAGACCCTTCCTGGGAAAAGAGAATAAGAATTAATGTAGTAAATGCAGCTATTTAAATTTTATAATGGCACTGACCATTTCTAGCTAAGGTGCTTTGAAAAGTGGTGGCAACAAAATTGTTCAGAATACTTTGGGCCATATAGAAGAAGAAAATATCAGTCAGTCCTAGATGAAGTAAGAGACTGGGTAGGTTGGGTTGTGTGGATTGTTGGCTACTGCAGGGAATGGAAATTAGTTTGTTGGATAGTTTTAGGTGCTGAGAGTACCTTAAGGCTGGAAAGCCCAAGGCTTTACTCATCCTTCCCTTAATATGTTGGTTGGAGTATGATGATATGTGGATCTCCTGTTTTGAGTGCTGAAGGTTCTGAAGGTGGTGGGGGGAAACAGATCTTGGGGTGAATCAAAATAATCCGGTGTTGATGAATATTGGGAAATATGAATGGAGATAGGATACAAGTCACTCATGGGGAATGCCTTCTTGAAGCTTTGTTCTAATTTTGTGCTCTAGCCTCCTGAATTCTACACCAATCCATAGTCAATGGACCCTTGGGAGACCCAGGGTTTCGAGTGTTGCTCCTAAATGCCAGGTTGGCCTGTAATAAGGTAACTGGTTCTGATGGGGTTGTATTTCCCCAGAAAACCTAGTACATAATATGGGGGTCCTTCTGGACTCAGGATCCTGCTCAGAGAGTAGATGGCAATTGTGACTAGGAGATCTTTGCATAGGAGATCTTTGAATTGTGCACCAATTGCACTCATTTCTGAACAGAAGACTCTCCACTCAGTCACTCACATTCTGTTCACCTCCTGTATGCATGACTGTAATATGCTCTGCATGGTACTGCTTTTGAGAATTTTGGAAGCTTCAGGTGAGGCAAAATGAAGCAGATAGGAGATGGGCATTTATATAAATTGAATCAAATAAATAAACTGGGCTACTCAATAAAAGCACAAATAAAGGAAGCTAAAGCTCACTGAGACATGATGCAAAGGCAATAGTAAATTAAAGAAAACTCTGATGGTTGGTAGTAAATTGAAGAAAACTCTGATGGTTGGAAAAATTGAGGACGATTAAAAAGAGCTAATAAATGACAAGATGGATAGATACCACCATCCATGACACAAATACAATTTTGCAAGAGCTCAAGTGCTATCTAATCATCCTGGAAAAATGATGATGGATTTTCAGTTCATGAAAAATTAGAAGTGATTAAAGAACTGAACACATGGGAAAAATATTTGAGCAGAAAAAAAAATGAGGTTGTTCCATTTACTGTTAAGTTCCTGACTCTCTCCAACATTAAACTGCAGTTTTTTTCTGTTTTTTAAGAAAAGTGACCAAAAAAACATTCTTTCAATTTTGCACCCTGCAGATTGATCTGCAAGAGAAACAAAGTAAAGGTAAATTCCACAGCTTCAATGATAAGAGTATATACACTTGTTTTTCTCACTTCTTGACATTCATCTTTGTGCTCACATGTGCGTTCATAAAAAGCAGGAGCTAAGTTTTCCGATATTATCCAAACACTACCTATTCCTCAGTGATCCAGAAAATGTGAAATAAGTCCTTGAAAAATTTAAGAATGGCAAAACAGCCATCTAATTCTGCATCAATCTGGACTAACACAAGTTTACTTGCCTGCTGCCTCATCATGCATTTCACTGCATGAAATGAATAAGTATTTTTTTCCACACAACCTACCTCATATGGTTGTTGTTGGAGGGAGAATATAATGTGGAATATAAATCTAGAAATGTTTAATTTTAATCCTTCCACATTATAAAGAGTGAATTTTATATGTATTTTGGGACCCAATGCCTTAGAAACAACATCCATGCATATTTGTAAGTTCTTACGAAGTCAGAAGAAAATAGCCTGAAACCTCGATAATGCCTTACTCAAACAAAAATAGGTTGAAATTGCCCTGCCACTCAAAAGAAAGTATTTTCAAGCCTATGTGAATGAATGAAAAAGGTAAACGTGTTTATTTCATTGTATGTGGGACTTCTATTTGAGATATGGCAACTGTTGGAATTCTTTCATAATGACTTCATCAACTTTTCTCTGATAAATCTATTTATCAGAAGCTCTTATGTCCTTAAATGCCTATTTCCAGTCTAGAGTTTGAAAAAACCCTGACACCATGTTTTTAACGAGAAGGATCTGTTGAACAATACATGTATCATATTATATCCCTTTCTTTTTTCTGGAAATGCTTTAAGAATATAGACACATCCCACAGATATATAAAAAATATTAAAAGATCATGATACAATAATAACTAACTGTTGTTTTCTTTAAAAAAGGCATCATAAGGATTAAAAAAGAGGAAAGTTCCTTTTAAGCTTATCAATTGGACTATCAAACAGGTGGCAAGAAAGTAGGGGCAGGAAGGCACAACACAAGTTATGGAGACAGTAAACACAGTGCCAGGCTTAAAGATCTCAAGTGCCTATATACAAATGCACAAAGTCTGGGAAACAAACAGGATGAACTCGAACTACAAATACATGAAGGTAAATATAGTTGGAATAACAGAAACTAAAGCCCATGTCACACTGGCCAATGGATGTAAAAAGGACACAGCGGATGAGCAAAATCTTCCATCCATTGTTATCCGCTCTCAAAAGGGGCAAAAATTTGCATAACCGGAGCGGATAACACGGACGTGGGGAGGACAGAGGACGGATGCAAAGCGGATGCGGAACGGAAGCCCAGCGGATGGAAGAGGATGGGAGTGGATGGCACATCCGCTGGGCTTCCGGGGGGCCTCAGCGAAGTGGACGTGGAATGGATACAGCGGATGCAGAACGGACAGAGCAGATGAAGCGGATGCACAGCGGATGCACAGCGGAAGCCTAGCGGATGCCTGGCGTTAATTGTGCATGCGGGAAGGATGCATCAGCCCCACGGATATAACGGAAGCAGCTCGGAAGCAGGTCGCCATTCAGAGGAAAGACCTGCTGCCGGAAGGATTGGCTGCCTTGCCTGCCCTGCCTGCATGTCTGCCTGCAAGCCTTGCTGCCAGCCTTGCTGCCACCCTCCCTGCCAGCCAGCAACCCCACAACCATGAGGAAGAAAAGAAAGCCTCAACCATCTGCTGCCAGCCCTTGCAAGAGGGACAGGGCTACCATCCCACCCCCTGGCCCTCACTCTAGTTCTGCTGTGGCTTCTGCAGCACAGGCTCGCTCTTCTGGGGCTAGGGCTTCTGCTGCTTCTGCTTCTGGAGGAGCTGATGACAAGCACTCCAACACCAGCCACCTCCACAGCACCTGCAACCTTCACCCCTGAGACTGAGCGACCAAGAGGAGTGCCAGAGACTCATTTTTGTCTCATAGCTTGTTGTTAATAAAGTCTATTTTTGATTCACACACTTGCTTCATTTCTTTTTTTTAATAAAGTCTTGGTGGAAACTTTTAGAAATGGTTTAAGCCTTTGTATGCTTGTGGGATGGGTTAAGATAGCTGTGGGATGGGCAGGGATACCTGTGGGATGGGCAGGGATACCTTTGGTATGGGTAATAGCTGTGGGATAGATAAACATCCAGTGCAAGCATAGTGGGACTGTATGGTCCACCCTCCCAGGTGCCACACCTATGGCCCTTTATTATCAACAATGATATAATCAATCATCCACACATGTCAACATAAACACAACTCTTTATTAAACGCCCTGTTCATTGTAGCCCAACCAAACATACATGGCCCAATCTCATTCGTGTGATGAGACAGGCTGAAGGAAGCATCCATTAAGCATTTACCATCCTGTCTTGCCACTCAACTGCTCCAGCTGGGGAGTTGCACCAGTGTTTCAGGAGGTTGCGCTGCTTCTTCGCCTCACGTGAGGCTCTATTGGGGCCTTGCACATCCTCAGTGTCAATCAGGTTTTGCCCTTGCCTCCATTCCCCAGGCTTCATGTCCCCATTGCCTTGTTGATGGTCCACAAGCCTGTTCTGCAAGACTGGGTAGCGGGTGCGCATCAGATTGTGCAGGATGCAGCAAGCTTCCACGATCCTCCTCATGGTCTCTGGGCTATGCTGCATGTTGGTGAGAAGTACCTGGAACCTGTTGGCCAGGATGCCAAAGGTGTTCTCCACCACCCGCCTTGCCCTGGACAGCCTGTAGTTGAAGATCCTCTCTTCACGGGTAAGGTATTTGGAGGTGTAGGGCTTCATTAGGTAGGTTGTGAGGGAGAAGGCGTCATCTCCCACGATGAAGTAGGGCACATCTTGCTTGTCGTTGGGCAGTGGGTCTGGATCTGGGAAGCCCACCATGAGGTTGCCTTCCAGCCCCTCCTTGAGGTGACTGGCGTTGTATACCTGGGCATCTGAAGATGAACTGTTGCCTGAAGCATCGATGTACATGAACTTGTAGTCAGCATTGACCATGGCAAAGAGGATGATGCTGAAGAAGCCCTTGTCATTGTGATAAGTTGACCCTGACTTGACTGGAGCTTTGCAGGCCACATGCTTCCCATCTATGGCTCCAACGGTGTGGGGGAAGTTCCACTTCTGATACCACTGCTCTGCAACTTTCTTCCAGCCTTCTTCAGTGGAGGGGTACTGGGGGAGCTCCTCCTTGTATTCTTCGATGATGGCCTGCACCACTTCTCTGACAACAAAGCTGATGGTGCTGGGTGGTACCCTCCAGCCGTACTGCATGCTCTTGTAGGTGGTCCCTGAGGCCAGGTGGCGCAGAGTGAGTGCCACCTTGAGCCCAGGTTCCAGGCTGGGTGGAAAGTTGGTGTTTGTATTGGTCAACCTGGGTGTCTGCCGCTGCACAACTTCGTCAAACATGGCTGGAGGCATCCTCATGAAGTTCTGGAACGCCCGAGTGTCTTCGTTCCTGAGCTCCACCATCAGCTTGTTGTACAGTCCGTCCTCTGCTCTTCTGGCGAACCATCTTTGGACCCAGACTTTTTTTGGGTGGCTCCTTTTCTTCACGTAGTAGAGTTCACAGAGCCTGTAGATGGTTTCGCACTGTTGCAGAAGGATGGTGGCTGCCGAAAGGACTTTGTCACAATCCACAGTGGACATGACTGGATGCTGTGGAAGAGGAAGAGTCAGATGAAGGCTGCAGAGGTCTGCACAGCTAGGCTGCTGGTCTGAAAGTGAGATGCAGGCGAGTTGCTCCCCCTTTTTATAGGCAGTATAGGTGTCCCTTTGCATCCTCTAGGCATCCTCTAGACATCCTTAATATCCGAGATAGGTCCCCTCTGTGAACATTTTTTCCATTTTAAACGCTTTGTTTCCATTCTGCATCCGCTAGGCATCCGTTCTGCATCCGTTCTGCATCCGTTCCGCTTCCTCCCTGTGTCCAGGAAAATGCGAGTTGCGTGGATGCATAGCGGATGCCTTGTGGATATAGCGGATGCGTAACGGATGCGTTGCGGATGCAGAACGGACGAACTGGATATATTTTCTGTGCAAAAGTTTTAGGCAGCCCAAAACTTTCGGAGCGGATGAAACGTCAATAAATGGATGCTGGACGGATAGAGAGGAAGCCAAACGGAGGCAGTGAGTACATCGCGTTTTCGAACGGATGGCAAGGTTTTTTGTCCATTTTACATCCTCTTTGCATCCGTTGGTTCAGTGTGACATGGGCTTTAGTGGGATGAAACCCATGACTGGAACAGACTGGTAGAAAGATACAAACTATTAAAAAAAAAAGCACATACCCCATAAAAGAGGAGGTGGAATTACACTGCATGTAAAGGACCACTATATTGCTACAGAAATGCATGAAACCAAAGATGTAAACCTCCTAGAATGCATATGGGTCAATATAAATAAAAAAAAGAATGACATGGCCATAGGTGTATATTATAGGTCAACCAATCAAGCAGAAAGAACAGATGTCCTTTTTGTCAGCCAACTAACAAACATACAATAGTATGTTTGGAAACACACAACAATAGTAATGGGAGACTTCAATTATCTTGACATCAATTGGAAAACTAATTCTGCACCAAGTAAGAAATCAAATAAGTTCCTAACCAACCTAGCTGACAACTTTGTTGTCCAAAAGGTAGCGGGTGAAACTAGAGGGATGGCCATTTTGGACTTTATTCTTACAAACAGAGAAGAAGTGATAGAGGGAGTTGAAACTGCAGGAACCTTGGGTGAGAGTGACCATATCATACTAGAATTCAACATAACACAAACACAAGCAACAGAACATAATGACACCAGAGTCTTGTATTTTAAAAGAGCGGATTTCAATAAACTCAGAGAGAACTTGGATGAAAAGTTCATCCATGGATGAAAATCCTAAAGGGAAAAACAACTCAAGAATCTTGAGAAACTCTAAAAAGTATGATCACAGAAGCCCAGACCAGCACAATACCACTGAGAAAGAAAAACAAGAAATCCAAGAAGAAACCAGCATGGCTGCACAAAGATCTCTCTGGCAAATTAAAAGGATATAAAGGACAAGTACAAAAAATGGAAAGAAGGACATACAACTAAGGCAGAATATCAGCAGATAGCCAGAATCTGCAAAGATGAAGTCAGGATAGCAAAGGCTCAGAACGAACAAAGACTTGCAACAAAAGTCAAAGATAATAAAAAAAGTTTCTTCCAACATATAAACAACAAGGAAAAAAATCAAGGAAACAGTCAGTCCACTGAAGAGTGAAGACGGCAAGGAATAACAGGCAACAGAGAGAAAGCAGAACTACTTAACTCATTCTTTGCATCCATCTTCATGCAAAAAGAAACTATAGCTCAACCTACCAAAAACATAACTGTAAAAGACAGACCAGAAATAAAAGTAAAATAAGCCAAAAAATAGTGAGAGAACACCTGTCTGATCTTGATGAAAACAAATCACGGGGGCCTGATGAATTACATCCCAGTTTTAAAGGAGCTGGCAAAGGTCATCTCAGAACCACTGCACCATATCTTTCCAAAATCCTGAAGCACCAGGGAACTACCAGAGGGCTGGAAAAGAGCTGATGTGGTTCCCATCTTCAAAAAAGGAAAAAAAAACAGACCCAGGAAACTATAGACCAATCAGCCTAACATCAATATCCAGATATTGGAAAATATAATAAAAAAACAGATCTGCCAACATCTAGAAACAAGTAAAGTAATAACTAGCAGTCAGCATGGGTTTGTTAAAAACAGATCATGCCAGACCAATCTTATTTCATTGTTCAACACAGTGACTAAATTAGTAGATCAGCAAAATATTGTGAACATAATGTACATTTAGATTTCAGCAAGGCATTTGACAAAGTAGACCACAACCTACTTCTTCGTAAGCTAGAAAAAAGTGGAATACACTGCACCATGACTAGATGGACTTGCAACTGGCTGGCAAGCCATACTCAATAAGTAATCCTTAATGGGTCTAAGTCTACATGGAGGGAAGTAAGCAGCAGGGTGCCACAAGGTTCTTAGGCCCAGTACTCTTCAATATCTTCATTAACGACTTATATGAGGGAATAGAAGGGAAGCTTACCAAATTTGCAGATGATACTAAGCTGGCAGGAATAGCTAATGCCCAAGAAGATAGGCTCAAGATCCTATCTCAATGTAGAGAAAAGTAAAGTCCTACACTTAGGCAAGAAAAACCAAAAGTACACATATATACTGGGTGAAACTAGGCTCAATAGCAGTAACTGGGAGAGGGATTTTGGAGGCGTAGTGGACAACCAGCTAAATATGAGCCAGCAGTGTGCAGCAGCAGCCAAAAAAGCTAATACAATTCTAAATGACATTAACAGAGGGATACAATCAAGATCAAGGGAAGTACTAATACCACTCTATAAAGCGTTAGTAAGGCCACACCTAGTGTACTGTATCCAATTTTGTTCACCACACTATAAAAAAGATGTTGAGACTCCAGAAAAAGTACAGAGAAGAGCAACCAGGATGATTGGGGACTGGAGATTAAAACATATGAAGAATGGTTGTAGGAACTGGGCTTGGCTAGTCTAGTAACGAGAAGGACCAGGACAGACATGATAGCAGTCTTCCCATATTTGAGGGGCTGCCACAGGGAAGAAGGGTTCAAGCTATTTTCTAAAGTGCCTGTAGACCAGACAAGGAATAATGGATGGAAACTGAACAAGGAGAGATTTAACCCGGAAATAAGAAGAAACTTTCTGACAGTAAGAACAATCAACCAATGGAACAGCTTGACCTTGGAAGTTGTGGGACCACCATCACTTGAGACTTTCAAGGAGAGATTGGACTGAAATTTCTGACATTTGTCAGAAATGGTGTAGGATCTCCAGCCTGGGCAGGGGGTTGGTCTAGATGACCTACAAGGTCCCTTCCAACTCTGATTATCTGTTATCTGTTATCACTAACTAAAACTTTCCATGTCACTGTGACAACCAGAAAACAACATTTCTGAGATTTAAATTGCTGATGAACTTTTGGCACAATTTAATTTAGAGCTTTCTAAAACTTTAATATAGCTGACCTTTGTCAAAGCAAACAAGCAACACTTGACATTTTACTCAAAATAATGAAAACATAATGCTCTTTCTATTGTGCTAAGCTCTGACCTCTCTGGTTGCACCACACTTTCCAAAGAAAAATTAGATTATTTTCAACCTCAGATGATGTATAAAGGAAACAGTTTCCTGACAATGCTATTATAAGTAGGTCCCTTTGGGACTTATACTTATTAAGGATAATATCTAGATAGTGGTGGGAAACCTATTTTTAAAAAGGCTCAGTAACAATAGACTTCAGTGATGTAGGGAAATGCAAAGACATATTTTATACCTTCATAGCATTTGTGTGCTTTGATGAAAAGGAAGTGCATCCACACTAGGTCTGTTTTACAAAAATTGAATTACTGTAAGCATAAGAGGTCCAGTCCATCCCAATTTTATATTAATTGGGTTGAAAAATAATGTTCATAGGTTACCCAAAGAGCTTTGTAGATGAGTAGAAGACCGAAACTTTGCTTCTCCAACTTCAAACTCCAAACACACCATATTCTTAAATTGCTACCAACTTCATTAGTTGATTGGGCAATCCAAAGGCATCTCCCAGTCATTATAAACAAGATTTAAAAAGTCTTGATTTGATCCAGCTAGACAGTCCTTATATTTTTTTCGTATATGTGTAGACAAAAGTGAATTTCTTTTCCAATTTGCTTCCAGAAGAAAATGCGAACAAGAACAAAAACTGCAGTACAGGAATATTCACTTCTTTCAAGAGAATTAATTTTATGAATCAATATTTTGTCTCTCCTGGGGTTTTTTATGGTCAATGAAGACATTATAAATACTGTCTGAATGATGAAAATTTCCAATACAGAAAGTGTTTTAATTGGTTAAGATGGTAAAAAAATGAAAGATGAAAGGGGGGAGGAGTAGATTTGATTAGCTGAGAGTTAATGTTAAATTTAGAAATAACACTAAGAGTCATATTTTAATTATGATGATTTTGAAGAACTGTCAAACTAATAATAATAAGGTAATACATCCCTTTGATAACCCTGAGATAACATCACACTCACCACTAAATAATTTACTGTAGCATGTAGAGTCTCCCTGTAGTTTATTTTCAGTATGCATGATGCTGTGATTTAAATAAAATGAGTCTTCATATTTGTTAAATCTCATTAAATGCAAATAAAGTCGAGGAAACTTTAAGTCTGTGCACTGTTTTGGAATCCAAGGTAAAAAGGTGCTTCAGTGCACATAGGATTCCCCATATAGTTTTCTTGTGCAACTCCATATAACTGTGCTCTCCAATCTTAACCACTTTCAGGTGTTGGGGCCAACAACCTATTGCTGATAATAGCCATCCAGAGTGCAAAATTCTGGAAGTAGAAATGGATATTTATTCAGGCTGAGCCTCCTCGCTGATGGACCGTAGATCATGACTCTCTGCGGTTATGGTCTGTACTCTTTCATTGGAGATCCCCGATCATTATGACAAGGGGCTGAAGCTGCCTTGGGGGAGCAGCAGAGTAAGGGGAAGCCACAAGCCAGGTTGAGGGGAGCCGCGTCTCCCCCCCGGGCTTGGTCTCCCCCCCCCCCCAAAGATGACTGCAGTGGTGGTTTAAAATGGCCACCCCGAAGAGGAGGACTCAGATGGATTAAGATTTGTGCAGGAGGGAAGAAAGAGGTGGATAACATCTGACAACTGGGCAATACAACTAAACAAAAGTACCCTGGGATTAAGGTAACATGGAATTTTTAAGAAAAGAAAAGTGAGCAGCAAAATTACAAAGGGACAGGAAAAAAAATAAGAAAATATTTATGACAGCTAACTGGGGCTTTGAACTGGGAAAGGAAGAAGCCAGAACTAAAGATTTAACTAAATTGGACTAAATTATTTTGGCAATAAACAGGCATAAAATAAAGCTGGACTTAAGATTGTCAATAATAATAATAATAAATTTTACAAATTGGAGACTGGACTGTGCTGGAATATTGAGGTTTGGAAAACCCTAAACAAAAAAATAAGGGAAAAAGGTGAAGAAAAGAGTTCCACCTTTGACAAAAACTTGAGCTCAAACAAAAGGGAAAGCATCCTGTTTCTGAATGAACTTGTGTGGATATAACACTAAAGAAATATTGAAACAAAGTAAGAATCTTAGAAAGTGAAAGCAGAACCAGAATAAAGAAAAAAGCAAGGAAAGACTGACTGTGGGATTGATTGATGTTTTTGGTATAGACCCTGGGCTGGAATAATTGAGAAATTTAGAAAATTGAAAGAAGAAAGAAGGAAAGTAAAAGTGGTTTGGGTTTTTTTTTCGACTTTAACGATCATAAAATATAAGAGTGTGCAATGATATCTCTTTGGGAATTAAAAATGGAATTTAAAAATATTAGAGAATTACTAGAGGAAAGAGACGAATCTGAAGCTGAAGTTGACTCAAGGAGAAGCCATTTTAAAAAGACAATTAACAGGAAGAACACTACAAAAAAATTGGGGGAAGAAGGAAGGTTAAAAAGTTGAGATTTAAGAAGGCAATCAAAAGGGGGAATACCTGTGAAGTCGGGAAAGGTAGAAAGACCCAGCAGAAAAGGGCAAAGGAAGATATTAAGAAAGAGAGGGATATAAACTGGAATGAAAAAAGATATAGGGAAAAGAGGGGGAGGAGAAGCTATAAGGAACAGGTGCATGAAATAAAGAAATACGGAAATAGTAAAATGTTGAAAAGAAATTGTTTTTTCAGAGATAATGGTTGATGAATTAAAAAAGGGATTCTGCAGGATTACAAGGGGTAATAAGAATATTTCTGCAGTTAAAAATATTTAGAAAAAGGGTAATATACATACTGATAACTCTCATTAAAAATTAAGGTGAGAAAATATGCTGCAGAATCCAAATGAAAAGATGTAATGATTATTATTGTAACTTCTTAAAAGTAATGGTTTATTGGGAATCAAGATGAGAGAATAAAGGTATATTTTAATCATTGAGTTACTCAAAGCAGTAAATGGGGGAAACCTATACTTGTTTTTTTTCTTTAGTGTTAAAATTTGTATTAATCTATAATTTATAAAAATAATGTGTAATGGAAAGGAAATATGACAGACAAAAGAACCAACTAAATTAATAAGTTAATATAGACTATTAAAAGCAAGAAGAGACATTGGTAACCATTATTATTATTATTATTATTATTATTATTATTATTATTATTATTATTAT